>CADCSX010000010.1:1230000-1640000 GCA_902805475.1 Entonaema liquescens | reverse complement strand
CGATGGACCCAGCGATCCATCTTCGAAACCACAGTGGCAGCTTATCGCACATGTCAGCATAAGCTACGGCATACAAGAGACCCATTTACGGGTACAATATTCGTCCGAAATATTATCCGTTCTACCTGGGAAGCCTACGTTATGCTTCATGCGTTAGAAGTGCATCATGTCATCCATGATGACAGAAGGGAGCACAGTCTTCCCAATATTGGCAAAGCTCGACCGAAGTTGTCATTTCGGGACACCGATATAATTGACTCATACCAAGCTCTCATGATGATACGGCAATTAATCCAGGATGAAAAGGCTGCCGTAAACTCTATCATGTGGAAATTCCGATGTAGGGACACCATTACTCCATCACAGCAACTTGGCAATCAAACACAGGACGGCAATGAACAAGAGCGCGGACAGAACAGTTCAGAGGACGAAAACAGCTCATGGACGATGATTTACGAGGTATTATCCAGAGTAGAGTCAACTATAGCCGAACACATGGAAATGTGGTCGCAGCGTGCGACTTTGGAACAGACAGCCGCAGCTAACAGATTAGCCCGAACTTCAGGACAGTTGACCAAGATTGCAACAATTATTGTCCCATGCTCTTTCGTTGCATCTATCTTCTCCATGGGTGGACGATTTGCGGCAGGCGAGGATTATTTCTTTATTTATTGGGCAATCTCCATACCAGCGACTGTTGCCCTCCTAGCCTGGGTGCTTTACCTAGATATTGAAGACTTCTTTCAGAGAGTCGGCGCGATGGACAGAGTGCAATCCATAAAGAACTTCAGGCATAGAAATAAGGTGGCTAAAGGTGCGGAACAGAAAGCTTAGTACGATTGCGGGTGCTTTCCGAGACTTGTTTCCGACTCTCGGATCCCATATTTTGACTGGGCTCGACGGATCCGTAAATACTTCCTAGCGTGTGGAGTGTTGTACACCTCAAGGCGAAAAGCCCCTTGATTTATATATTCACCTAGTAAAACACCCGATGACATGCGACCAATTTACAACCTGCTAATCTACCACTACATCCTCACATCGTCCGCACAAGCTATCCTCTTTCGGTGCAACGTACCGCCAGCACCGGGGGCACTTGGCGTGTTTTGGGGGTAATACTACCACAGTTCCCTTAACATTACCCACCTCGAACTCTTTCGTATAGGACCACTCCGGTTCCAATGGGAGGCTGGCATTTATCGTGATAGAGGAAACGACGAACATACTCTCTAGCTCGTCTGCATAGGTTTCCAGTATTTTCTGCGTCTGGATATCGGAGACCTCAATGACAACACTGCTCTGTAGGGACGAGCCTAAGACTTTGTCGCCCCGAGCAACTTCGAGCCCTGACTTTACGGCATCACGGACGGACATAAGCACTGGGATATCCTTTCGTAGGGCGGTCAAATCGCGAGTGAGGCGATTAGGTTCAATGATGGGATCGTTGTAAAGTTGGTGGAATGGATGAGTCAAAGACCTGTATTTTACTGTTAGCCTTGCATGGCGGAATAGGTAGAACTTCGCCAACATACGAGTCTTCTTTCATCCATTCTGGGCGGTGATCCCATGCTTCTTCAACGAGTAGCGGTGTCATTGGTGTCAGCATTCTTAGAAGCCCGATGAGTAATGGCTCAAGAACCCCTCCTCCATCCCCGCAATATAGCCGATCTTTTAAAGCTTCGAGGTAGAAAGCGGAGAGGTCGTTTACCACCCACTTGTTCAAGGCGGCAAATCCCTTATAAAACTCGTAGTTTCTAAACGCCTTGCCCACTTCCCGCATAGTGTCTTGTAGTTGCAAAATGGCAATATGATCTGTCACAGTTAGAGGTGCCGTCCGAGCAGATTCGTGCACAGAACCGAGCAGCATCTTCACGATGGTGCGATATTTAATTAACGCTGTATGGATAGCGCTAAGCACAGGAACTCCGATGGCAACATCGTGCGTATAATCACTACTAGCAACCCACAGCCTTAAAACATCAGGGCCCATAGCGTCGTAGGCGGGCTGTCCTGGAGGCGCTGCAGTTCCTTTTTTCCGTTTAATTGGCGGTAAAAGAGTACCGTCCATAACTTGTTGAGGCTGAATAATATTCCCTAACGACTTAGACATCTTTTTACCGTCTTGGTCGAGAGTGAAGCCGTGGGTTATTAATTGTTTGAAAGGTGCCCCTTTCTCGAAGTTGGTATCCACTTGGGTTCCTGCGGCAATTCGTGTGAGGAGGCTGGACTGGAACCAACCACGATGCTGGTCAGATCCTTCAAGATAAACATCCGCACGGCCAGGCATCATTGTCCAACTACTTCCACTATCAAACCATACATCCATGGTGTCAGTTCCTCGCCGATATTTCCCTTTCCCCTTTAAAGAGGATGGAATCCAAGCGTCGTCGTCCGGGGCATCTGACCACCAAGCCTGGGTTCCTCGTTGATGAATGACCGATATAATGTGTTCGACTACTTCGTCGTTCATCACAGCCGAACCCATTTCGTCATACAATGACGGGATCGGGACACCCCAAGCGCGTTGTCGTGATATGCACCACTCACTTCGACCTTGGACAAAGCTCTCAAGCCTCTTCCTGCCAGAATCTGGGATGAAACGAACGCTATCGAGAGCGGCAAGGGCTTCTTGTTTGATGGATCCGACATCAGCGAACCATTGCTCAGTAGCTCGGATGACTACGGGTTTCTTGGTCCTCCAGTCATATGGATACTTGTGCTCATATTTTTCTACTTGTAGCACATCTCCATAGTGCTCAAGAATATCGAGAACATTCCGTCCCCCACCTTCATTTACAGAGGGGGCAGATTGAAGCAGTCCAGGAGAATCAGGGAAAGCATCTGAAGTAAACCTGCCTTGGTCATCAATGGGAGCTACCACGGGTATATCAAATTTCCGACAAACTTCATAGTCATCAAACCCATGACCAGGTGCAAGATGTACGAGTCCCGATCCCGAGTCAGCTGACACAAAATCTGCGTGTATAATAGGTTGAAGAGGAGCATCTTTTCCACGAAGCCGGTTAATATACTTTAAAGCCGTCAATTGCGAGCCTTGAAATGTGCCAAGCACTTTAACACCCGCAGCGCCGATCTTAGACGTAAGAGTATCAAGACGACTCTTAGCGACCAGTAAAGCATCGTCCCCGTAACTAACAAGGCAATATTCCAGGTTATCTTCTACGGCGATGGCTCTGTTTGCGGGTAACGTCCATGGGGTAGTTGTCCATATTATGGCATACAGCTGTCCTGGAACATTGTCCCGCACGCCTTCAAATTGCGTGAGCTTCTTCCACTCTTCTGTTATGGGGAACCTAATCCAAGCCGCATTTGAAATATGGTCGTCGCGGTACTCCAACTCTGCCTCAGCAAGGGCAGTCCCTGAAGAGGGGGACCAGTAGACAGGCTTGAATCTGCGGTAGATCAATCCTTTCTTGACCATCTGCTGGAATAGACGGAGCTGGCGGATTTCGAACGTAGCATCCATAGTAGTCCACCTTTGTTCCCAATCACCCATGACTCCATAGGATCTAAAGCTTTTCATCTGCTTCAAAACTGTATTGGACGCAAGGTTCCTAGCAGACTTTCGGATTTCAACAGGACCCAGCGCAGACCCCTGAGATTTCTCGAGAGCTTTCAGCTCGATAGGAAGTCCATGACAATCCCATCCTGGAGTATATTCCACTCTTCGGCCTATATATATCCTAAATTAAGTCCCACGTTATTTCAAGAGCATGATATACGTTGCACCTATCCTCTTGCTGACCTTCTTGTATTTTGACTCTCAAAATCATATCCTTGAGGATTTTATTTAAGGCGTGGCCGACATGGAGATCACCATTAGCATAAGGTGGACCATCATGAATTGTAAAAGTGTTATCAGAAGGGCGATTGAGCCTCTGCCACTCATATAGACCGTCGGCACATCGTTGAATATACAACTCCCGTAATCTGGGGAGAGGTCTCGGACTGGCCCAGGGTCAGCTCAGGCGCGAGAATTCCAAAGTGATTAACATACGGGAACTTAGAGTTCGGTAATCTCAGAGTGGTAGACCATGATTTCTGCATGTTAATATCAAGCTCATTATCTTAGTTTAGGAAAAAACTAAGAAGGTGACTTTTTATTAACAAGACATGAGCATATCGCATCATAAAATTAAATATATTTAACTATCTCTTAAGGAACTTTCACAGCAAGAATCAATTATTGGTTGGCTTAGATCAATCACTTATCGATATCGATAAACCTTAAGCCACTAATTTACCAAACGAGGCTAGAGAGCCTTTATCCAATCAAACCTATTACTTAAGTACTCACATCTAATTGAGCCTCAGCCACATATGCAAGGCCATCAGGTATCACTATCGATAAGGAGAGTGATCTCATAGGTAACGACTTGCATTTCATCTTACAGTCTATCTTACAGTTTACCATGTTTTAGCTAATACCTATAAATCTTCCAAAGGCAACAATTTCATATCGCGAAATGCGCCATGCTCAATCCACGCTATGGCGCCAATCCGCCGTTACCTCCGCATAACCAAATACTCGGTCCTCGAATGTCGTATATACCTTGATAATCCTGCACTCGTCCATGCTTGGCTCCTTAACCCGAGAAACCCCGTACTGCCAAGAGTCATCGAGAGCGTGAGACCGCTTGTATTACCCAAATTGCGAGAGGAACGAGAGCGTAGTCGAAAACGGAGTACTAAAAAGAAAGGGATCAAGGATGTTGTAGTCGAAGGTAAGTTCGAATACATACCTAGGTATACATAAAGTACTGTACTTCATCTCTGTTGCAACACTCCGTAGTCGACGTCTAAAGATCTACTATATTCCCAAAGTATCTAATGTATGTAACACTCATTACTTATTACAGATGATTTCGAGGTATCCATATTCCTCACCGAGACAGCTACCCGCCACGCGCTCCTCACAAAACATAAGCATTTCCATGATACCACGCAAACAAAACTCACATCGAACTCGGGTCGTCTGATTGGTGAAACGAATGAGGTACCCATCGACGTTGATGCTACAACGGAACTGAATCCACTTATTAGGCATGAGGAGAGCGACAATGAAGATGCCGCTGCTACCTTGGCCGCGATCCCGGCGGTAGACGAAACCGAAACCGCGACGGGTACCAGCAGCGGCAGGCGACCCAAGCGCGGCCGCAGGAATACAGAAGCAGAAGCAGAAACAGAAACAGACGCAGATCGCAACATAGATGATCAACAAAGTAATGATGTGGAGATTGTATCTGATAGCCAAGACGGTGAGGACGACAGCCTATTCGTCCATGATGAATCAAATGAACCAAATGACGACGCTAGCACGCGGCCGCCACCAGCCAAGAGACGCAGAGGGGGAGCAGCAGCGGAGAGTGACAATGCCGAAGACGACGATGATAAGAAAAAACTAGCTATGGACATCTCGTACGAGGGATTTTCTATTTACGGACGCGTGCTGTGCCTCGTCGTGAAGCGCCGCGAAGGTAACATCGGCGCCGGCCCCCAACCTGCGGGACGCGGCAGGACGTCGGGTACGAGCGGAAGCCATGCGACGAAACATGGGGGCGGAGGCCAGGCCATGATGGAGAACTTCATCATTTCCACCCAAGTACCGGCGGGCGCAGACATGTCGTGAACGGTGCCCGCAACGGATTCGCGGCTGTCGCGGTAGCATTCATGCACGTCACCCTCTAATCCTAAAACTTTGACCACGTGGGTTATAGTATCCAGTCGACCGCTATAATTTAAATGAATATCTGCCAACACATGCGCCATGGCTTACTGGACGCATACGGTCGCATGTAGTTCCAGAGCGATCTATTCGACATTACAATATCATCTTGAAGAGATGGCAGATCGCTCGATGCGGTGTGTATGTGGGCTTGAAACAAAGACCATGGAAAACATCCATTGATTGCCAGTCCTTTAGAAAAAAAACAAACTCAGATCCTTCTGCGGTGCAACACGAGTAAGGCATATTCAAATGTATTCTACCATGGTATCCGCAAGGTGGAACTCATCATCTTGCGTCTCCAAAAGCATGAAGACCTCATAGATCCTACACGTTGCCCTTCCATGTAAATACCTCTTTATGCCACGTAGTATATGCGTACTATATGCAAGACTACACCAGCCCCCTTTTCTAAGATAGACTAAGCAATCAACACGTCGGTTTAAGAACTATGCATTTTTGGTGCAGAATACTATAAGGTAGTTACAGAAGGTTTAGAATGTTGGATTACACCGCTTATCTAGCCCCCAATTCTTATATGCCGTGATTTGAGGGTTTCCCTGTTTCTCTAATCAGAACTCTTATTAAGAGACAACATTGTTAAACGCTATTGGATCAACTTTTGCTGTACATAGAGGGTATTTGTAAGCCTAAGGCTCTTGAAGGTGGCAAAAACACATCGTCCTATTATCCTATGGTTGTGTATGGAAAGGGGTAGAGTCATCATGATTTGGTTATTTACCTCTCATGTGAAAAGGGGTTTACCTATTTTTAACTCCTAGTACTCTACATACGAAAATTTGTACCTAAAATTGAGCCTTGAATAGAACTAGCCTACATTTTACCTAATTGTCAAGAAGAACAAGACTTCTAGTGGCTAAACCATAACTCCGGATCTAGGTTTACCCTTAACTTGACGTCGGAGTTGATGGCTTATGGGAGAAGCTCCTATTTTCCACGCCGCAGACAAATTTTTCTTCTAGCTTCGGAACCGCGGAGAAGCATTGTACAATGTAATATGGAGGAAGTTTTGAAATTCATTTGACCGGATTGCACCTCGAATTGGAACTAGAAGCTAAGGATGGAGATACATTATCTTGAAAAGTCTTGAACACTGGTCGTACGCTATCAGTTACCTGCTTACCTGCCTAGGTAGATGTCGTGCTCATTAGATTTATACGCAGTGAAAGAAACTAATTCTGAAAGTCTGGTATAGACTAAATCTTCTGAATAAGGAGTTAAATCCATATGTTTCTTAATATTCTACTGCTCCCGCAAGTCCGGAACGTTGGCTAACCAAGGTACAATTTTCGGCTTTTGAAGATTATTCCAAATACCACACCGGAATAAACTCCTGAAGACAAGGGCAGTGTAAATGGAGTATAGGGGATTAAGTCTATTCATTTTTAGAACTTAGTAAGATGTCTATCCGTACTTTACTTCCTATTCGCCAATGGCTTAAGAAGAGGACTATTGTGGCCATCTAAGCAATGCATTGTAGACCTGCACCAACGTACATACGGTGAAGAATACCTAGATTAAGTACCTAAGGTAGTTCTAACTCGGTGCATCAAAGTCAAGTTTGAACAATATTCGCGCCAAGAGAGAATTATACGAATTCATTATGCTAATACTAGTTAAATATAGGAAGATATTGGTTAGACTTTGGGGCCTCAAGCAAGACAACAATAGTACGAGCGAGTTGTTAATAACGCACGCACAGAACCATGGCTCTTTTTCCCAAAATATATTTAAAATCTTGATACCCTAATGCGGAAGCTACCGTATGCAGGACCATGTATGCGACGTATCGATTTACGGACAATTATTTTTAAGCTTGTCTGTCTTAGTGCTGGGTATGTACGCATATGAGCGCCCAAATTGTGACGTGGTTAGCAAATATATAATAATACATATGTACGATGGCTTGGTAGATACGTATGTAGACATGTAGTATGTAGGTACGTAGGTAGACAGCAAACATAGCGGTCGCTTTTACGGCCTACAGACCCCATCCGGTCTCCACGATATCCCCGCAGTCCGGCCGTGTCGGCGGCCGATGTTTGTCTCGTGCCTCAGGATCCCGTGTTTGTCCGGAGAGTTATAGGCTAGGGTAGGGCGAGGAGGGGTTCTGCTCGTAAGATGTATTTTATGCGGGATCAGCATTGCAAGTTCAAACTGGAAGAAGAAAAAATGTTGGGGGCGCTTTTTTTTGCCCTCGCATCGTCGTATCCCAACGCCAGACGAACCCCTCGCCCGCCCAGCCCAGAATCCCGGACGGGGGCCCTAGTCCTAGGCTCCCGTAAATCGGATACGCGTATCCCGGTTGCGGCGGAGTGCATACGGAAGGCGGCTACAGGAGGTGAGGTATTCTGAGTCACTGGCCCGTAAGCGCTCTTCTACTCTGAGTTAGTCGTGCGAGATAAAGGTCAGCAAACACTGGCCTGGGTGTGAATATATTTGCATGAAAAAGTTGCGCGCGTTAAAATGTGCTCGGTTCTCCGTCTGGCCGATATCCCCGTCCAACAGCGATTTCAAAACAAACGCGCGTAAGCGTATAGTGTCTATGTGCATTACACTTACGATGTTGTAAGCAGTTAGTCTAGCCGTGGCGTTTAGATGCTTACGGGCCTGGCTGGGCTGGACCAGCGTGTAGGTATTGGTATGGTATAGTATGGTATGGTATGGTATGGATGCGGCATGTCGGTAGGTACATTCAAACAGGTCAAAACAACTGATTCGTCAGCCTTCTTCGTTTGAATGCGGCAAACCCCTGGGTTCTACTCAGCCTGTCTGCACTGCTACGTAAGATGGTTTGTATGTACAGTACATCTTTCTTTTTTTTCTTGCCTACATACCTTAGGTAGTTATTGCTAGGGTTAAGCCCGACGACCTAGGGTTTATTCGGGACGTACGGGAATTTCTCTCTATTTTTCTTTCCTGACGACATATTATTTTCTTTATTATTAACCAGCTATGAGATATTGTAACCGGGGTTTGCCTTAACAGGACAGGGTCTAATAGCACCGATGCTACGAGGTGGTGTTCGTCAGCTGACGGTAGGGAAATTTATCTAAGGGAGCTTCGGCTACGTCGGTGTTTCACTAGCTGGGATGCGCAATCCCGAGTAGATTATACTCCGTATGTCCGTTAGGTACGGCATTACGGCAGTATAGCAGTATGAGGGTATGACAGTATGGGGACATGGGGACATGGGCATGAGTAAGGGGGGCAAGAAGGGAAGACGATGAAGACGAGGTAGGTGTCACCACATCAGTCTTAACGGTGCCGTGCCGTACCGTCTCTCGCCCACCTTCTTCTTCGTAGTCTTCCAATTATCATGATCTTGCCCCTCTGCCCTGACTGGTGTGACACACACATCAGCGTGGGTAGTGGGTAAGGCGGGAGAGACGTTCCTTGGGAGAGCTTGTTATTGGAGGATCGGGGGGTAGATCGAGACACTGGATTGGACGAGGGAGGGTGTAGAGCACTCCGTCATTACGGCTGATATCCCCTCATCAAGCTTATCTGGCTGCATTTCAGGCCCAGCCTATCTAGCTCAAGTCGCATACCATTGGGACTGTGCCGCCAGGGACACGTGTGTCGCGAGATTGTAGATCAAGACGCTTGGCATCCCAGAGCGTCGGATTCCCTCGGCAGCTTTCGCCTTTTGGGCTTCCCTATCCCACTCCGTCCCCTCATCACAGACCATGGTGCGATCCCACATCGGCCTTGCGTTCCGTGTCGTATGATAACGAGACTTGGGGTCCGCGCCGATCACATACCCGGATGGTATTTGTTATTGAACATTCAAAATACGACGGTGGCTTGTTCAGCCACTGAGCATCTCGCAAACTACTATTATTACTTCGTAACGCATGTGTGACTGCGTATGTACTGCACCATTACCAAAACAGCCCCCACTGCTACTATTATGTCCCTTTGATGCGATAATAGAGTGCTGCCCACCATTCTAGATTCATGATGGAGGGGTTCGACGAGGGGGGTCGATCGTCGTCTACTAGTTCGTGCCTGTCAGACCGACTCCTGTTGATGGAGTTGAGGGACGAAAGCTCCCGCTTATCCGCCTTTGGTCAGTTTTAGTGGCCGCGTGACCAGAACAGAAGGGGGTTGGCGCATCGCCAAGCTGAGAATGGGTAATTTTGCGCGAGGAAAAGGTAAGATGGGTCTTTGTTAAGAGCTTGGAGCTTTCAGCTTATAGCTTAGGGCTTTGTTTAATGCCAATATCGTTAGAGATGTCATGGTCCGTGCTAGTGAGGGCTAATGATTGTCATTCGAGTCCTTGTACCTGTCAGACGTGATAGAAGTTCCCAACGAAGTTAACGCCGCACACTAAGACAAGTTGATACCTCGCGTATCCCCCACAATCTTGGCCCTATGTGGTAATATCATCAGTAGATCAATGGTTGCGCGGTACGCCAGCTCCGAGACAATGGGAAAGAGGGTGTGCTCGGATTACCTCTTCTTTCGTTTCTGAGCCTGACGCCATGAGACCTGGGTAATGGTCTAGGGACGCGCAGCTCTTTCTATCTGTTACGTGGGAACATATCTAGAAGGAGACTAGTAGTCTCATGGATAAATTCGATATTTACTACATATTGACGCAATAGGTAATAATATCGTAGCCTGCGATGATAGGGTTACAGATACACTAGGATCGTGCACGAGCAATTATTAACCCTTCTTGCGACAGTTAAGGTATGGGAGGTCATCGTGTGCGGGTCAACTTTATACGCAGTCTAGTGAGAGATGTCCAATTTCGTGTGAAAGTAGGTTCGGCAATGCACGGTTGTATCGACTTCCCGTATCGAAGAAGGCTGACTTGCTCAGTTGCCCGTATATACATACCTCCTACATGTGTGTGGCCAGCATGCGCTTGTACGATTCCCATCGTGACCGATGATCAGACCACCTCATCCGTCACCATTTACACTTCTTGCCTATTACTATGCTTGGACCACCTATTGGATGAGGAATGATGGATGTTCAGGGGAGATATCTTACCGCCCCCCTGTCTCCCACGTGGGAGATGAATGATATCGCGGGGGAAGATGTCTGCACGGTGGTCTGTTCTCAGGCCGAAGTGAATCACGTATCTGATGAGCTGTCGATGTTTCAAAGCCGGACGATCAACACTCCTCCATTGGTTCATTAGTAAACCCGAACTCAAGTGGTTCAGCTGATTTTGTGTGAGTACATGCCTACCTGGCTTGCATTTGGTACCTAGCATATTGATCCTACATCTGGGGATCCGTAGCATCCGCAAAGGCAAATCCCATCTCGTTACGCTGTTTCCCCAATGGCTATTCATCGCGACGGTCATTGCCAAGTAGCCGATTCCCTCAGCTTCATATCCGGTGACCGTCGGTGTTTGCAATGATAGCGGTGAGAATAAGCCGAGCCTCAAGAATGACGAAATGTATCAGCCATTGATCGTCTCTATGCGTACGCTGGAGAGACCTGGCGACGGTGTTACCAACTGAAGGGATACAACGCTAGGGAATTTGCAAGCAGGAGATGCCAGAGCCTGGAATTACTGCTGATGAGAGCTTGTGCTCAGACCCCCAAGGGGAACAAGCGTCTGCAGCTAGAATCGGCATGCATGTCTGCAACACACCTACATCTACGGTGCATGAAGGACGACTAACCTCTATCAGCACATGATCTCAGCCTCGTTGATACTTGCTGGAGTGTGTAGAGCCACCGCGCGGCATGGCTTACCACGTTGGAGGTCCTACATACGCATTGCATGAGACTATCCCGAATCCTGATCATTTCATAGGGCTGTCATACCCCATTTCACGTGGTGGTATTGTACCTACCTCTAGTAACTGGGCTTGTGCTCCGATAAGCCTGGTCCATCGATTGGAGAATGGCTGGGAGGAGTTTTCGAAGGATTTAGATGCGCAGTAAGTACCGCATCCATGTATATAATGGAAGTTGATGAGTGAGATATATCCGAGCGCTCGCTGATCTAGCCGGCATACAACTGTTGTATTACAAACTTGCAGCAATCTTCACGATTTTACGCCCTAATGGAGAAGATACGCACGCAGAGCGCAAATTTGTTTACGGGATATCATTAAGCAGTGGTCTCTTTGTTCTTCGGGGATCAGTCTGAGGTCGCCGGTTACTGGTGAGTTAACTCCTCGTAAGTACTTTATGTCTTAACAAGCGAAGGATCCGAATCGCGGTTCGTCTATACGAATACATTTTTTTCAGCTTCTTGATTCCCGGTAACATTTCTAGACCCAACGTACCGGTAATCTACCTTGCCTACTTTGCAGAATATTGCATTGAGCTAAGGATTGGGCCTGTGCAAATATACATCTGGTGACTATATTATCGCATGCCATATCCAACTTGTCTTCTATGACGATCCTACATTATTCTCAACATAGTGTAGTGTAATAGTAAGATATATTTAACGGTCCCGAAGTCGATCGTCTGCCAAGAAGCAAGGCTTCCGTTTAACTGCCCTTGTCACTTTTGAATCCGATGCCCTTGAACACGTATTACTATGTACATAAAACCTTGCCAGCCTGCTTCGTCGTCTCCGTCTCCGTCTCCGTCTCCTTGTCCAATCAGCTCATGTACCCAGATTTCCTGTATGGAATTGGTGAAACGGCTACGCTAAGATTCAGAAGGGTGATATGGTGGAACCGATGAAAGCCGCTAAATGGAGGTTGTGAGGTCACAAAGAAAAGGAGAAAATGCCAAGACGATCGTGGAATTCTTCTAGAAGACGGTGAGAAGAAATTGGTAGATTAGATTCCACTTTAATCAAACGAAAACCAGCTTGGACGCGAAGATCATGGCCCTAACCCTGATAACCAACCCCGGCCTTAATGGATCGGACTCGCCTCACCTTGGAATGCTAAGTCCTACTACCACCAAGTGGAATTAATCGGGATGGGAAATTATTCACCGACAAAGCGAGGCTTCTATGTATCAGCTAGATCCCGGCCACAGCGATGGTGTTGTTACTTTTAGGGGTATCTTCACGATTTCTAACGATCATAACCTCGGTATGCCAGCGTGCTTAATGCGTACCTGTTCATTAGAGTCCTGTCAGCTCGTATTATGAATGCCGAACATCTCTTATTCAGGTCTTATGTTTATCCCTTATGCGGATGGGGTTATCCCGCGTTAATAGTTCAGATAATGTCTATTTTAAGGTACAAATAATAAATATTATACAACAACGATGATATTGTTACATACTGAATCGCGTACCTATATCGAAGCCTAGCGGGTGGGTTGTATCACATATGTATTGTATTATTACTGCATCAAGTTAACTGTAACACCTTACAATAATACTCCCTCGTCGCATGAGAATCACGTTGATAGAATGCCGGCAGCTCTGCGCGTATGGGCTCGTGATTATTAGGCCTCTCTATTTATCAATTTGTCAAGGCAGTCAACATTCGAAGATATTCTACACAAGACCCTGAAGTTCGATGTTCATGGATGATGCTCGACAGGGGAGTAGGTACGCATCGATGGAAGAATATGGGGTACTTGTATATCACCATCATCAGCCCTGTGAGATGTCAAGGATAAAAGTTGGTGGCGTCGAAATACCAGTAAACCCATCTGCAGATGGTTGGCCCTAAGGTTATTGTTCCTAGCATTTCAAGTCTGCGGGACGTCCACAGATGAGTGCCCGACGTAACTCGGCGGTCAGCGAGTCCCCTCAACAGAAGCCTGCCGATTACCGTGTCTAAAACGAACGACGGCCAGCACATCATGAGTCATCCCCTCAAGTTTGACCCAAACTTCTTCCACTTGGGCACGACAGCATCTCGGCCCCGTCTTGGAGCGCAAGTTTACTGTATATCAAACGATCATATAGCCAGCATATATACATATGCAAGATGCAGAAGAATTTTGACGAATTCTGACAGGGGGTCTATTGGTGCTTTCGTTCGCGCTACTTCTTTTTCGTACTATCTTCTTCCTTCTCTTTTTCCCGGGAGAAGAAATTTCTTCACATGCCGAGCGAAATCTGTCTATGGGGCTAGAGCAAAAAGCCACTGGATTTAACTCCGTGCTATGAATCCATAGCGTTGCGGATCGCGATGAAGGATTATATGCCAATGACATCAAAGTGACATTTCAATTGGACTTAAGAAGTTTTGTTAAGAGTACAAGAACGTTGCGTGCGAGAACTACTGCCCCCCGTGTTCGCGAAAAACCACCCCTGATGTTGTGTGTAAGTAATAGTATGTAGTGGTATATACGTACCCAACCAGCTGAGAAGCACAGATACTACATCCCGGTTCTTTTTTGGCTCGCTATCGCGATTCTGAAATTCAGCTTGGACTCACAAAGCCATTATCTGCTCATCGTCGACTGGCGCGCCCTGAGCTTTTTCTTACGCGTCCGGCCTGGCCGGGACTATAGGAGAGCTAGTGGTATTAGACCTTAGACCGGCGACACATGTCAATTAGACATTTAGACAGTGCCGAGCGCGGAATTTCAGGTACGCGAACGCCATGGTTAAGAAGGAAAAAAAAAAGGTATGTCTATTATTTGTAAAAAAGTAAGACTTGTATCACCGAGATCTATCCCCATCTAGACTTTGCGGTGCCCCTAAGGAAGATCGCTGGTTACTGCTGTCATGATAAACTGGACTTTTGCTTCTTCCCCATTAATTGCCTAATGGAGCACGAAAGCTGTAACCAGCCGAACGAGTCTAGCATAGAAATTTAGTTGAGGCAGAAGAGTATTAGGGCTGGAATGCAGGGGTTTTGACCAGCTTTTGTCAGATGTCGTTCAGGGTTTCGAGGCCAGCTGATCACTCCTTGCATGCTGATAAATGACGAGATTCTACTTGACGTCGCAAGTTACAGGCTCTTCGGCATTCATCAAATTAGAAAAAAGCGATCCCCAGCGCAAAACTAGGTACATATTATATCCCGTATTGTAATAACACCTGGGGCAGTACCAGTAGCACCGAAGTGCTATCTTAACATTCATTAACAACATCAGCTTGCGTGAAGACGATAGTTACCAATGAATTCTTACATTTGGAACTTGTTGTTAGTTTAGCCTGGTTCAATCTTCGGTGGATCGTTCGTGATAGGTTTAGTTAACTCGCCTTGACGCGAACACACGGCCGAACGCCATTTTTTTTTTTCATTTTTTTTTCTTACTACTATATCTACGGTCTATCCTGTTCACCGCAACGCCGTCGTCCGATACGTAGCTCGTCCGTAATGAAAATAGTCTCCGCTTCCCCTGGTGAAGAAAAAAAAAAAAAAAGCTTTGACTCGGATCGAAATCTCGTCCCCAACGTAATATCCCACACGCGAAAATTCTGTTAAGATTGTTCGTAACGTTTGTGGAGCCACGACAATCAAGTGGAAACTCTTCAGATGTTCTATGAGTCTTCCATGAAGTGGAGTGTTATTAGCCCGAGGTCCTTAGATCTATGATGTGGATGTAATACTCTCTTAATACGATTTTCATTATTACCTACCTACGTACCTATATATTTGACCGCTTGAAAAAGGAGAGGAGACATAATCTACCAGAGGTTAGGAGGTAGGTACCTTAGGTATGTTTCTCCGTAACGAATGAAATAACACACTATTCAAAAAATAAAATAAATAAATAAATAATAGAAAACAAAAGAAAGAAAGAAGGAAAAATAAATTAATAACTAACCTGGCTTGTCCTGGCCTGGTAATGCGCAACCTACTATTTCGGGTAGTGCTCAATTTCAGGTGCAATTAATCTACTATGCACGCCATGAATGTACTGTACATTGGACAAAATGTCTTGACAGGGGGTCAGATGTAGCACATGCTGAACTTCGACAGGGTTATCAGGGTTGTCAAGGGGCTTATGCTTGTTTCAATTTCTTCCATGGGTGAGATACATAACATGCATATCTCATGTATTAATGTACTCCAGGTATTCATGTATCTCATGTATATTCAATGAGACCTTTGACAGGCCAACCCCGGCCAAGTTAGCCAAGCCCTTCTTATTCCCTGTCTCCATTTTGGGCTGCGTCACTGTGGTCCTACTAGGGTTATTTGGGGGGAATTATTTTTGTCGCTCGCTCGTGAAGCTTTTTTTTTGCGACACGGTTCGACATGGCTCGACATGGCTCGACAAGTACCCTCCATACCTGGTTCGTACGGTAATCTTACTGCGAGATTAAGACCATGATACATCTTAACCTAGGTATGTACCATTAGTCTGGCGGTGTACTTTCGTAAATGTCTTGTTGTACCTATTCTGCTATGGTACTAGTTGATATTACATGAGCCTTGGAATGGCTTTAAGGTATCTCGCTCATCTAGCAAGAAGACGATTGTTATACATAAGGCAGCCTGCTCCCATCTCCCCCAGATCTCTTGCCCATCTCAAATTCATCTGACAGACCAACAAGATCATAAGTGACGCAGCTATATATCTTTATATATATCTAAACACCAACTACATCTAAACTAAACCTCTATCTTATATCTTTTGACGCTTGCGACTCAGTTATTAGCTACTCTTCCATAGCTAAACTCCATCTTACAACAACAACAACCCCTATATATAAATTATATATATATCATTATATCACAATGGCCGGCATGACCCCCGAATTCGATATGTCCTCCCAGCGACCTTCTCAACTCCCGCCTTGCCCGGGACCCCCGCCTAGCCGACCTCTGCCTCCTCTACCGAAGAGTGGCTAAGCTAGCGCTATCCGTTAATATTGCACTCGAGTCCTCCAGACTCGCCGATAAGTGCCGGCCGTCGATATCAAAAAAATGGATCGACGAAGAGGACACAGAAAGCCTCGATAGAAGCATCAGTTAAGGATAGAATCAAGGCGACCAGAACAACATCAAGGGCAATCATCATTGGATGATGTGCCATCGGGGAGGAATTCTTAGGGTTCCGCTCACTTCTATTCTGCCCTTTTCCAGCTCTCGACTTTCATCATACAAAGGTGCATCTCGGGTATGCAAGTGATCGCAAGCGGTGCGTTGCATTATGCGCGCCTCATAATTCGCTCCTGCTTTCCCGCACCCCTGGCGCTGCTACAACATCGCTCGTTCGCGGACACATGCACGAACCCTGCATCGAAATTTAATGAGCGGCGGACTACAGAATCATCCATGCCACCATGAAGCCGCCAACGTACCACATCGTCGAATATGCAACCGCCATCTTCCTAATTCTGCATTTCGCTCGTAACATATCTGCTCCGCATCTCCAGAGCTGGGCTCGATGGATCAACACCGCTATACATTCTCTCAAATATCGCCCCGGTGGTTGATCTGTACTATTTTCCTGGGGGGCATAACACACTTTTAATATTATCGGGCCCTTTGGCCTTAACGCATCGGATGGAAAGTTTATCAGTCACTTCTGATGGGGGATTTACGGGGTCATGCTAATGACCACGGGGTGGTGTTTTTGGGCATTTCACACATTTTTAACGTCGTCAACTGTACTTATAGAGATAGCATCGTCGAGGCATCGTTCCGTAAAGAATGGCCTCGCGTGCGTTGGATACCCTCGCGGGAGGATGACGGCAGATTTTCACGATACGGGCATGGGGTTTTTGGGGAGGGGGTTGGTGAACGGAACAACCATGAATGATACCGGGGAGATCTGCGTTTGAAGCAATCGGGCCCATTGGAATGATATGATCAAAAACCATTTTCAACTGATATTTGCAATGCATTTGACTAGTCAAATTATAATGAAGCTGTCCTAAACTGGTAGCTATTTTTCACACAACCAAACCTCATTTGCTCTAAATTGCTGCTGCATGCTGTCTCATCCCTGGCCTCGGTTATCATCTCGGTCTTAAACTTTTATGCATTGATTTTCCTAATTTGGGTAACTCTATAAGTGGACCGTCACAGCTTGCACGCTTGTCTAACCGACTTCGATGCGAGTCATTATGTCTTGTCGAGGTGGGACGTAAGGGCCATGCAAAGTCGGTGAATCAGGGCTAGGTAGTTTTGGCTCACCATCGAGGATTCAAAAATATACACAAAAAAAAAGTTCCCAACCCAGCATTCGGGTCCAGACGCCCTCGCCTGCGCGGCACGCGCGCGGCCCGCTAGGGAGGAGAAGAGGGGCTTTTCGCAACTACGTACTTAGTATCTAACACCCTTCCCTTACATGATTGTATCGAAATTGGAGATCGTGATTCGATGATCGCAATACTCATGGTTAGGAAATAGAATTTAAACCACTCTCTTGGATCCTCGGGATCTGAGGTTTTATGCGTGAAGCCCGAATCACCGGCTGAACTAGGCGTTAGACTACCCGTATAGCAGTTGCGCGTGGGATGGCTGTGATGGGATGGGATGTCAAAGCGTGAGCATGTTACTATGTTTGGCTACGCAATCCAGGTGGAAGAAGGATTTGGGGAACCGACGTGGTGGGTTGGTATGTAGCACAATTAAGGATGTTTCGAGTAGTCCGTCACGCCGTCACCTAGTACACCATGTAAGTGCCTAGCTACTTCACACATGGGTGGGTAAAGAAGAGCTACATGTGCACTATAGTATGTATGACTCGTAAGAGCATCACATCTCCAAGGTACTAATCACCAAAGCGGTCAACAAAACGTTAGGGCTGGATGTTAACACACGTTTTTAGACTACTGCACGTTTATCATGTGGGACAAAAGCGCTATATCTGTAGTTGATGCTGGGCATCGGGCGGCATTGCATGGAATTAGAATAGGAAAACTAGTACTAGGTATAGTAGGTATGCTTACCGCTTACCGCTTACCGCTTACCTTAGCCTCTATATAGATATCAAAAGCAGAGAGTAAGGAATGAATACTCCGCATCCGTATCACGAAGACGGAGCAACAGCGCGGACGGCGGGTGAGCGGAGTGGGGCGGAATGTTCGCAAGCCCGCCCATTTCTGGCTTACATGGCTTACACGGTCTACATGGTCTCATATATCTTCTTTCCCAAGACATCTAGGGTTAATGGGTTATGCAACCAAAGTTAACCAAAGTTAACCAAGGAACCAAGGAACCAAGGAATCACACAAGACACAAGACCTTAAAGCAACCAATATTAAGAAACATCTCTCAAATTAGGACACAAGGTAACAAGACCGCGTGGCTCAATCCTGCAACCAAATTGTTGGCGCAAATGATTTTCATTACGAAAAAGTCAATATTCTGTGATCATCCAGTGCCGTGTCTCTCGTAGACCTGGTTTTCTTTTTTCTTTTTTTTTCCTTTTCTCCTTTAACCCCCCACGGATCGTCATGATCGGGAAACCAAAGTACTGTACATACATGCATACATACATACATGGCTCTCACGCAAGAAGTAGTCTAGCCTAGACGGGATTAATTTGAGCCGATAGACAAGTCTCAATCCATGTATGTAATGTGTTGTTCATCTGTTCCAAGTTTGAAGACAACTTTTTAATATCAAGGTAAAACTTCAAACAATTCGGGGAGGCGGGCCATAGGCGACGAGGCTAGCTCGACGATCTCTTCCCGTCGGCTCTTCGTGAGACTTAGTATCCCTCGAGGACCTGATCAGGGGTCAGAATTAGCGCTTATCCATCTCCATTGTTTCGACGTATCAAAAGGCAGTGTAAAATAGCTTCTCCGTTAAATATGTCTATGCTTTAGGAATTTGGTCGGAATTTGGCCTATGTTCACGATTAACCATAGAAAGTAGCCACTCAAGTCACGTCCCGACTTAGATCTGGATAATAACGGCTGGTAGCGAGACTTGGCTTTCATGGGTCAAGTTTTTGACCCCTGATCAGGTCCTCGAGGGATAGGTGGATTGGCAGTAAATCGGCTTTTACACTTTTTTTTTTTTCTTCTTCACTTCCACACCAATGCGCGTTCGGTGCGCGTCTACTTCTGGTTAGTGTAGCCGTTAAGATTAGTATTTCGACTTTTTCTTCTATCCGTTCTTCTTTTCTTCTACTTCGTCTTCTTTTTGCCACCCCCTGGATCATCAGGGGGAGGCAAAAAGATACTTCGACTTCGAAATAGTAACTTGTAAAAATGAGCATGGGGTTAGAAATAGGTAATTAATGAAGACGGACTGGGGTTTATTTTTTACCGTGAATAGCCTCACCTAGCCTCGAGGTTGTATACTTGTAGTACATCGTCAGATGTATCGTCGTACAGAACGAAAAAATGGAAACAACTTACATGACCGGCCGATAACAGTTCCTCTTCGGCCGTCCGAACTTGTAATAATGACGTCAATGAAATTGTAGGGATTCATTGGCGCTTATCACCACGTGCATTGGACCCTGAAACGGAGCGATAACTATATCTGGGGATGATTTTCGACAGATTCAAATCACCACGAGATTTACAGGTTCAGAATCAACCAACGAGGAATTAGCAAGGAGGCGATCGACCGCAGCTCAAGCTCTATTCGGATAGCGAAATCTTCATGTCACGCTCGTAAATCAAGTTTGTCAATTGAGATACGGTCGCAACCCGATAATTATTAATCCGTGCACGTACAAAGTCCGGGGTCCGGGGTGAGAGAGGCTGCCTCTCGTGCCAGACGCCGTCGTTAACTGGCTCTTCGGTTGCGGTTTTGGTAATTTTTGAAGCTGAAGTAATTATCACTTGATCATTACGACTGCACTATTGGTTCCCATATCACATTATTCCTTACTATCTATTGGTTGGTTAGGGCTTAGGCATTCTTCCCGCTTCTGGGTATCAACCAACCAAGCTGAAGCTGAAGCTGAATCCTAGTTCATTCTTTCTTTTTTCAGCCTTGAACTCACAAAACAACGTCTCAAAATGGCCCTTGAACTTCATGTCTGGGGCCCAGCATTCGGGCTTGATTCTATTGATCCCGAATGTCTAGCCGCCGTTGCATGCTTCCGCAGCTGCATTTCCCGCCAAGATTGGACCCTGATCGCCAGCAATGACACTGCGGTCAGCTCAGATTGTAGGGCCCCATCTTGATCCTCCCTAATTAAACATATCTCATGATATCCATTATACCCATTATACCCATGATATCCACCTCAAAACTTCTCTTCGTTCTAAACACCGAGGATTGGCAGCTGATCAAACAATTGGTAGATCGCCTCCCCGCTTTGTTTCACGAAGGTACTTGGACTTCTGGTTATTCGGATATCATCTCGTATCTTACTAAATACGGTATTCTACACATTGACAATGACCTCACACCGCCGCAGAGGGCAGATGCTCTCGCCTGCGCCTCTTTTCTAGCGACTCGCGGGTCTGGTCTACTAGCTATGTCGCTTTATGTCTCTCCCAAGGCATGGGTTGAGATGACTCGGCCTGCCTATTCATCCCTGCTTCCATTTCCACTCACGTGGACTGTCCCACCTGCTGTCCGTGCCGCTGCTATCGAAAGGGCTGAACATCTTGGCATTGGCTACCTCGCGGCTGAAGTAGATGCCGAAGAATCCTCTTCTACTGGTCTGGTTGAAACAACGTCAACCGGATTTCTCCGACTTCGGGACCGTCTCGGTCCCAGTAAGACTATGCAACCTGAGCACACGGCTGCTATTCGATTCCAACATTTCGCAGAGGACTTTTACTCCGTCTTGGATGACATTCGCGGGGACAAGACGTTCTTCCTGCGGGATGACAAGCCGTCATCCATCGACTTTCTAGCCTATGGATACCTCCAGCTAATGCGCGTGCAAACGCCGCATCCCATTCTAAAAAACGCGCTAGAAAAATCCTATGGTCGCTTAGTCGTATTCGTGGCAGAATTGTGTTCCTATGGAGACAAAGAGGAATTGCCGTGGAGGGAGCCAAAGGCGAGGGGCGCGTTGGGTTTGATTGGTCGCTTTGCTGAAGGATCAATCGAAGCCATCCCAGGCGTCGGGGACAGTTGGCGAAAGTGGCACAAAGGCGGCGTCGAGTCCCGGGACAGAGATGACGTGAGGGATCCTACTCAGCTGATAATCGCCGTCGGGGGAGCTGTCACGAGCGTCGTCGCTCTAGGCGCTGGGGTACTCTTTCGCGCGTTGTCACCCTTTGGTGCGAGCACACATCGTTTCGAAGCAGTAAAGGAAAACAAGGCCGGATTACACCAGTTTGGCGAGATAGGCTCGATATTAGACGGGTTACCTATATAGGGACAGTCCGAGTTTTCCGTCTAAAAGCGATACCACGTATGAATGGAGTACCGTGGAGGTATTAGTTAAGGCGGAGTCTCAGCCGGGCGCATCTCCAAGGAGGGATATGTATCCCGTGGCTGAGCCATGCTTCTAGTCGAATGGCCAGTTAGAGTGAAGTACGCTTGCGCAATTGCAGTTACACAACTGCGAGACAATCACGATATGGACTCGTGTAATGGACTCGTGTAATGACTGGAGGTTTATCTGGGTCCGTTCGGCGTTTAGGCATTAGATACCACTAGGTTAGGAAAAGAGAATTTACAACTGAAAGCTACGCCTACGTGTTGATGTTTGCTGTGCCTTCTCGTTTAAAGAAATTACGTGCTTGCTCGCATACGAAGGCCGCAGCATCATGTTAGTCGTGCTAGCATAAACATATCTCCCACGATATAACCCTATCTCGTGCTTATGCGCGAATAATCCCTGATGGATGAGGCTCTGCTGCCATTCCACGTCTCCACAGAACGTTGATACTGCAGACTTAGTAAGACACGACGATGAATCTCCGTAGGAGCGCTTGGTATATCGGAGTGGCGCTCTTACGATTATGCAGCTCCTATTTATAAGTTACTTACCTAAGTATATACATGCACAGACGGATAAACCGCGCTTCTGCGCATGTCAGACGCGGATGAGGATTCCCCAGCGGGCTTCCAGAAGATCCTGTTCTGGAGCGAAGTACTGTACTTTGACGGTCATTGCACATCTGTTTGATGCTTGCATAATTTGGATACTATGCTATGGCTCTGGAACTGTTGGCGCTGTTGTCGTAGTTGGCTGGATTGACTTGAGGTGACGCTTGAGTCAATGAGGCGTGATGTTCAATGGATATGTTACTGTTTGTAGTTAGACAAGACCTCGACTGATTTCTCTTATTATGTATGGTGCGTAAGTTGGTACTCATGCGCAGTGCCTTGTGTTGGCCTGGACTTAGTATACCTGTTACGATATCATTTTAAACTTTTAGAGTTGTTGGATTATATTGATAGTGCCTAGAGCATATTTCTTGAATGGAAATACTTCTAGCCTTCGGCTATTAATCTGAAGAGCGGCCTAATGTGCATCATGCTCAGTCATCAATTAAAGGGGTAGATAATCTTGACCTGCTCGGTTGACTTCGAGAACAGGAAGTTGCGTCAGGTTATGTAGTATTCTCTTCTTATTATAAAGACTGCCTACTATCGGTTGTGCTATAGTCATTCATCATTGAACTCCTTACTAGACCCTTCTGCCCACCATCTTTCGTTTTAACCACAACTAAGCGAACATAGTCAGACAACGAGACGAGTGATATGAGATTGAGGCGTTCTAAGACTCGCCTCTGTGGGAGTAGCCTTTTAATTTTGAACTTGTTTAAATACCCACGTACCTATATGCGCCCAACTTCCTTATGCTAAGTATGTTAGATATCACGTTGAAGGTAATCGAATTTCAAAAGGAGGCAATTCGAAGGACGACTAGACTTTGAGTTAATACATGTAAATCTCTTAGTTCCGACACTACAGTGAAAGAGCTCATCTAGGAAGGCCTAGTAGATACGGAATCCTGCTATGGGTGCAGCTTACAGCAAATGGACAGCCGTGCGTAAGATAATTTATTGTATTTCTATGATTTTATGCCAAAAGTCTAGCTCCCCTTATGGCTCTCGAATATGGTATATATCAGGGGCTCCTGACAATTACACTGCGCCAATATTAGACTGGCGATAACAACAAGGTTACTAGACCTGTCGGATCTCTTTCCCAACCATCTCAGGCCGTTCAATCTCCCACTCGTCCCGGAGTACTGCAAACGTCAAGTCGCTGACAAGTAAACTCTGGCCCAGACTCCAGACTAGAGTAATGGCGTAGAAGAAGTTTGCATTTCCGCTACCGGCATAGATCCACAGGTAGTAGAAGGAGGGGCCTAGGAATGAGGAATAGAGTATGGTTGAAGCGGCTAAGAAACTATATCTCAATAGCGGGAATACGTGTCTAAACAAGGGCACTATAGCGAGAAATAAACTCGTATCGGCAATGCTAGGATATGGCTTGAAGATGGCAAATATGCCGAGGAGTATAGTCAGGACGGCTAGAGGCTGCGACCGGATGCGAATCGAGAGCCCCCCAACGTAGCATGAGAGGTGTAACCAGAATACGCCGAGGAAAAAGGCGCGGAAGCTATCGAACATTTCGATGAAGAAATACCACCAGAGTCCAACATTTGGTGTTAGGTCAGTTAGTGTCAACTGGATCCCATATGTCGAAGCAAGGAATTCCCAAGACCCAGTCAGGAGATAAGAACCTAATAATAGGACCGAGAGACAAAGGCTGACAGCTACCACGTTGATACCCGCAAATTTGAACAGTGACGAGGTCCTTCTTGAGGCATGTTGCCGGTCATAGGCTAATAGGATTAGCGGTGGGAGGAGTAATATGGGATACATGGAGAGATAAGTGGCGAAAGATAAAGCTAGCATGGAGGTGAAAGGGTTCCCAGCTATCGCCTTTACGATCGCGTGTAATATGGCGCATGTGGTGAAGACATTGGTTGGCCGACCCATGCATGTCGCGATAGTGAACGGGTTAAAGAGGAAGCTAAACAAACTCCCGTTAGTTAAGGTTCATATACTAGTCAAGAATTCTAGCATAACGACGTACATAGCCGCAACAATATAACCGCTCCATCTCCTTTCCTTACGAGCTGAGGTGAAGAGTTTCGATGCGCTAGCTTCGCCCGACTCGGCAATTTGGTAAAGCGCATCAGCGCTGAGCAGGTCGACTATTATATAGAGGATATATGCGAATATGGGATATGTCGATGGGTCTGGGAGGAGAGAGAAGAGCGGGAGGAGTAATGGCGCCTGATGGTAAACGCCGCCATCGTACGGTGAGACATTGTGATTATAGAGGAACAATCCTTCTTGCACTATAGAGACGGTAAGCTTGGGACTAGTATATCCAGAGGGACTAGCATTGAATGGATTAGTCTTACGTCGTTTGAAGCTTGTCATGGGAGTTGAGATCTCAACGCGGGCCGTCAGCAAATCGGGAAGTCCAGGAAAGACAGCGAATAGGATTAGTCGCAGTAGAGCAGCAGCGGCATATAGACCGACTGTCTCTTGGAAATGCATTTTATCGCGATTCATTATGCAATGCCATCGTCGTAGATGGTTTAGTTTGTTGCTCAAGTTGAACTCCAAGTTGTTGAACTTGTTCGGGTTGGATTCGAGAATCAATGATTAGGTACTAAGTTGGATGTTGCTGCTTAACTGTTCATATTTCTCGAAATTCCGAGTTACATACTTGGCTCTTTCCAGCTGCACGCATTTCAGGGCAAGGACAGGGATCTTGTCTGCTTTTGCGGGACTGCGTTGGTAGCAGCTACTCTTATCGATAATAAAAGCTAGTACAATCTGGGATTAGTCTTGAACCCCGGGAAGCGGTCAAGCACGGCAATTTGAATGTTCAGAGCTAGGAAAAGAAAAAAAAAGTTGCGCCCCGCCGAACTTTTTTCTAAACCGAATCGCCTGCAGTTTGATAGTTGATACCTTTATTTGGCCCATTAACTACTTAATTGCTTCGAAAATAAACACAACACAAAACAATTAATCTTGTCCAAGTCGCTAAAATGGGGAGAATAAAGAAGAAGGGCGAGGCAGGAAATGCTAAAAACTATATCACGAGAACTCAAGCTGTGAAGAAGCTCCAGATCAGTCTCCCAGATTTTCGAAAGCTATGCATTTGGAAAGGGTAAAAGACCATCTCATGCCCATTGGGCAATAATTATTCGCATAGTCAAAGCATTGCTAACTTGGACCTTAGAATATTTCCCCGAGAACCGAGAAACAGGAAGAAGGCCTCTAAAAGTTCGACGGCTTCCACCACCTTTTACTATGCCAAGGACATCCAATATCTTTTGCACGAACCTTTATTACAGAAGTTCAGAGAGCAGAAAGTTCTTGAGAAGAAGATCTCAAGAGCGCTTGGTCGTGGAGATGTGGGCGACGCAAGCCGACTCGAGCGCAATGCTGCAAGGCCCGAAAAGACAGGCAAACCGCGATATACTCTCGACCATGTCATTCGAGAACGATACCCAACCTTCGTTGATGCCGTGCGCGATCTTGACGACTGCCTCTCTATGCTCTTCCTTTTTGCGAACCTCCCATCCACATCAACTGTCCCCGCTAAGATGATCGCGCGCTGTGAACGACTTTGTCTTGAATTTCAACATTACCTGATCGTATCGCAGAGCTTGCGCAAATCATTCTTATCTATTAAGGGTATTTACTACCAAGCAAATATCCAGGGCGAGGACGTCCTATGGCTTGTGCCGTACAAGTTTAACCAAAGAGTGGTGGGAGATGTTGATTTCAGGATCATGGGTACCTTCATCGAATTCTACATGACCCTCTTAGGGTTTGTCAACTTTCGGTTATACACCTCAGTCGGCTTGAAATACCCGCCCAAATTCGACCAGACTAAAGATGACGCGGCTGGTGAACTTGGTGCCTTTAAGCTCGAGGGCAATCTTAACACAGCCGTTTCAAGCGAAGCCCCGGCGCAGCTGACAAACGGTGAGGCGGAGGCTGGGCCGGACCCTAAGACGCAGGCTGAGGTGAACAAGCTTATCAAAGAGATGCGAGAAGTTGACGTTGATGGGGATCGGATTGATACCGATGCGGATAAAGACGAGGCTACGACAGACGCCATTGATAAGTTCGAGCCAGCCGCGCCGGGAGGTGATATTCTACCCCAGCCAAGCTATTCGGGAAGTGAGCCCGAGTCGCTTTTTGCGAATTGCACATTTTATTTATCCCGAGAGACGCCCAGACAATCTCTGGAATTCATACTTCGTGCGTTCGGTTGTAAGCGTATTGGTTGGGACGCCGTTTTAGGCGAGGGTGCATACACGACCAACGAACGGGACCCATCTATCACCCATCAAATAGTTGATCGTCCCGTCATACAACCTGCCACTGAAGAGGATGGCAATGGGGAGGATAACCAGACATCACAGAAGCTTGCATCGAACCAAAGAATGCCTGGCCGGATCTACATCCAACCACAATGGGTCTGGGATAGTATCAACGACGGAGAATTGAAGCGACCGGACCTCTACGCTCCTGGAGCCCAGTTACCACCGCATCTGAGTCCATTCGTACAGAATACTCAAGGAGCGTATGACCCAACAATACCACTGGAAGAGCAACAGACCGAGGGCGAAGCCCTAGGGGATAGCGAGGACGAGTTGGATGAAGAAGAGGGGGTAGACGCCGATGAGAACGATGACAGTCTTGCAGTTAAGAAGATACAAAGTGCAGCTGACAGCATGGATATTGCCCAATCAGATGATGACGAAGATGAGGATGGCAACGATGATACGTTTGGTGGTTTCTCAGATGGGGAGAAAGCCGCGAACGAATCAGAAGACGATGAGCAGGCTGCCGAATTGCAATACCAACGAGAGCTTGAAGCTGAACTTACGGGCAAGCCGGTTAAACAGACCTCTTCGAACCCTCAGTCCAAGGCTAAAGTGGAAGCGAGGAAACGACTCGCCAAGCAAGCTAAGGAGGAGGCTGAAGAGCTCGAGAGAGCAAAGGGAATGCTTAGCAAGAAGAAGAGAAAGCTATTTGAGCAGATGCAGTACACCAACAACAAGAAGAGTGCAGAAGACCAAAAGCTCAGAGAAAAGAGGAGAAAACTGGAAAAGCAGAAGGCTAAGGGCAAGGCGTAGATGTTTATATAGAGATTTATCGGGTAGTTGTTTTGATAATACCACTGCGAATGTTCCTCGCAAAATGATTTTAACCGTACTTATATTAAATGTGATGGTTGAAATATATTTCATATTGAAAATAGTATCATTATTCTCTCAAGTTTTGTGGCTCTAGTTTGTTACAAATTTTATATTTCAATTGGAGAATGCCGCTGTAACCAAAAACTATCCAAAATCAACATCTTCAATCACAATGTTAGCCTCATCGCTGATTAACACAGCAACGCCATTTCCTACCACTATCTAACCACACTGAATACAAGAAAGCAAGTATGGCATCAGCCACTGACGACTCAGACGAGTATTTGCCTAGTGACGACTCGGATGATTTTTCGGATGAGGAAGTGCGGACTAATAGGTGGCACGGTGCAAAGTCTACATGGCAGCATTTCAACCACGAGGAAATCGATACGTTAACAGCACTCAAGGAGATTCGCGATAGAGATTTATCGGTTCATTTATATAATGCGTTTGCGCTTAAGCAGGGACATAGGAAAGCTCAAGAGGGACCGGTGCCTAATAAGGTATATTCACTCACTTTTATTGCCAAACGAACGGTTGAGCGCGTGCTAACCCGGAAACCAGGATATTAATAAGGCGACCGGACAGCCGGTTCAGCCCGACGACTGGCTGCCGCAACGAGCATGGACGGCTTGGCCTATGCGGGTGGATAAGGTCCCTCCACCGCAGGATAATGCGAGAAGCTTACTGAATGATCGGGATGAGGTGTTCACGTTGAGAAAGGCTGTTCGTGATATGCCGAGCACAGCCTTGGAAGAAATTATCGGTGCACAAATGTTGAGAACCGCAAAAGAGAAATTCAACACCAGGCCCTGGATTAAACCGAACGCATCTGATGAGGAAGCAGAGTCGGAATCTCAAGAGGGTGTTGATAATGAAGATTCTGGCGGGGAGACGGAAGCTTCTACGACATCTAGACCCAAGAAGTCTAGATCCAGATCTAGGTCCAAGTCTGTTAAGCTTGAGGCTATGAGTGGAGACGAGAAGATGGAAGTCAATGAACGGAAACCCGGGGTTGATCCAACTGGCAGGCTACATAGGAAGCCTCGTCTAAGGCCGATAGTTTCGACGGATGATGATCTATCCTACAGTCTCCTGCGCCCATCTGTCCGGCATATCCTCACTGAGCTAGACGCAACACTTACTATTCTACATAACACGCAAGAATCAACTCTCAATTACCAGTCTGACTCGGCGGATTCCGAAGCGTCAGACTCATCGCATCCTGGTAGCCGCAAGCCGCGATCCAGACAGGGCTCGCAGGCCCCAATCGATGGAAAAAAGCGCCAGGGCAGGCCGCTCGGATCATTATCTCAGAATCGATCTCGCGGACGATCGAGACTCAGGGAGGTGACCGCACCGACAGCAGAAAACCCACCAGAAACTAAGGTGGATGAGGAGGGAGCGAAACCTGTCAAAAAGCGTGGCAGACCGAAGAAAGCGTATCCTCGCCTCGAGGGCGAGACCGACCGAGAGTACACTATCCGCATCGCAAGGTTGCAGAAAAAGCCAATCCCTAAATTCTCCGATGACTCAGATTCGGAACCTCGTCTTGATGCGGAAGACCCAGCGGAAGACAGCGGCAACTCTGGCGATGCGGAAGAGACTACCGCCGAAACGGGTCGCGGGAGATTATCACGGCGGAAGAAAAGATAAGCAAAGATAATCGGCCCCCATCTCAGGCCTCGTCTGCTTCCGAGGGCAAGCCTCGCAATCCTCAAAGATCTGGACATTCAAAGACACGCCTCGGCCTACGAGACTGGAGAGACGTCCTCGGCGCTGCGGCGTTAGCCGGGTTCCCAGCGGACGCAGTCGACCGCGCAGCAAGACGATGCGCCGACCTCTTCCGACAGAGCATGACGCTGCATACCCTCCCCGAGGGCCCGGCTGCCTCGTCATCCGGGCGGAAAGCTCCCTTGGGTAGGGTGATTACGTATGTCCCCGGGATGCCGCAGCCGCCTTTGCTCGAAGAGGACGAGGAGGAGGTGGAACAGCGGCCCGCCCGCGCTACGAGTATGGCTCCCAGCGCAATGTCCGAAGACGAAACCAGTCTATCGCAAAGACACGCGCGGAGTCAGAGTCGCTCAAGGTCCCGGTCACGCTCTGCGTCCGCGGCACCAGGGTATTTTACGTGCTTGTTCCCGGACTGTCCGCGAGCTGCGGATGGGGAAGGGTTCCTACGCCGGTATAACATGTTGCGACACATGAAGCTGGTACACGGGTACACGCCGTCCGAAGCGGGGAGCGGAGACGAAGCTACGGCTACGGCGATGGGTGCGGGTATGCCGGAAGAAGTGGATAGTGAAGATGAGATGCATGGCGCTGTGCACGTCGACTGGTTCTTACGGCCGATCAAGATACGTCGTGGGTGGAGGGCAAATGATATTAAGGAGGATTCTAGGACGAGGAGGAGCGGGTATGGGCACGCGCGGGGGAGAAGTCGGGGAAAAGAGGGAGATACCGGTGGTGAGGACGGCGATGGGAATACGAGGATGGGCGGTAGGAGTGATTGAGTACCTAGAGCACAGCATTTAAATGAGAAGATACCGCATCCGTTATTAGAACCTGTAGCTACCTTACTCTCGCGTTGCTATTATCGTAACTCCATCTTCCCATTTCCTATCCTATCCTATATTATACTATACCTTCCCCTTATCCCATCACGACTTCTCCTTAGCAGCAAACTGCCTCTCAACTTCATCCGCAAAATCCCCAACGTATCAAACCGCCACCCAAACGCCACCTTGTCCTTCAACTCGGAATAACTGCCCCCACGCCCTGTGCGTCCTCGCGCTCCCCGCCCCGCGATATCCACACGCTCGGCAGCCCGAGCTCCTTCGCCGGCACATGGTCGGCGACCAAGCTGCGCGCGACATGCAGGAGCTCTCCGCTGTCCCTATCGACGCCGAGGTCCGCGCGCAGGTGCGCGAACAGGTACTCGAAGTTGGTGTGGGACGGCTTGTACGCGCCGATGTCCTGGGCCGTGTACACAGCATCAAAACGCGCGGGGCCAGGCGTTGGTCTACCGTCGCCGCGATGTTGGTGTTGTCGACGTTGGACAGGATCGCCAGCTTGTAGTGCTGCTGCAGCTTCAGCAGCCCGGGGATGGTGTCGGCGAACGGCACCCAGGTCCCCGGCGAGTTGCCGAACGGCTCGGCGATGCTGTCGGGGAGCCCCGGGAGCTGCAGTTCGTCGCGGGCGAAGGCGGTGATGGCCTCGGCGAGGATCTCGTTGTACGGGAGTGTGGGCTGGTTGTGCTCGTAGGTGTTGGTGAGGTTGTTGAGGCGTCGCATGGCTTCTATGGGCGGGTCGGTGTTGAGCGGGTGGGAGGATGGGAGCTGCGAGGTGAGGATCCGGACGGTGCTTAGGAAGCCGGTTTCCCAGTCGATGAGTGTGCCGTAGCAGTCGAAGCTAGAGGTATCGCGTGTGTTAGTTTACTATCAACTCGTACATAGTTTTCTATCGAAATGAAGGAATTTGTTTACCTGAGAGCCTTGAAACCCGTGAGGTCGGGATATTTACTTTCGGACGCCATTCTTCTCTTCGGCTTTGCTGAATTTACTACTACGGTATTGATCAAAATGAACTATTCACAGTTTTCTAAGATGCTTTTATTTGTGTATAATTTCTCTTTAACGTCCAACATCCGTACATGGATTTCCCTTACTCTCGACAGGTTCTCTGGCGTCACCCACGCCTTTATGCACGAGACATTACATCACATACCCTGAATATGCACGCCCCTCACAGCTCGTCTCCAATAAATATCTAGTTCTACCAATCTATTCTCCGAGATGTTTTCGAAGATGCGGAGGAGTAGCAAATCATCGCGCTAGCTCTCGATGTGAGATAGCTAATTACCGTATCGGGCAGATGTGAGGTTACGCCCCTCGAGTTTTGCGGAGGTGAATGATGACAAGGGCGCGAATGATCGCCGTAAAGCGGAGATTAGGATGGATTGAAATTCGATACCTTTGAGCAAGACCATAACAATTTGACGATATTTATGATAGTACGCTTTGTGTAATTACTTCTATATATGTGATAGGCCAATTCGTAGTATTTCAGGCCACTAATTCATGGCGTCTGCTCGAGTAACCACTGGACACCCCTGACGGTGTCTTCTACGAATTCGCGGCTCCTTTCTAACTGCGGCCAATTGGTCCAGAAGTAGTGGCCAAATCCCTTGTACAAATCTAACCGTGTCTTAACGCTTGCTTCCTCTCTCAGAATTTTCTCGTAAATCAATGCCTCGTCTCGCAGGGGATCCAGTCCGCAGACTTGGAAATAAGCAGGTGGTAGCTCACGATGTCCTCCCTCAAGTTCACCGTACAGAAATGGTACCATGCGCGGGTCGGACCATGACGCTTTGAGCGTCTGAGCCACTTGTTCGGCGAATTCAGTGCCGGCTTGCATCTTGAGTACAGGGTCTATGTTAGGCGTCACGTCCGGATGCGAAAGATACTCTGATCTGTATCGCGGTGAGATCAACGCGGGCGGGGTGAAACACATTATCGCTGGCACGCAGAGATACTGTCCTGTTAAAGGTGGGTTGAGTTTCTCGTCTCGTGCGATGTGTGCAAGAACAGCCGTAATGTTACCTCCGGCTGAGCCACCGCCGATGATGAAGCCAAGAGAAGGGTCTGCACCGAGAGATGCTGCGTTTTGGGCAGCCTGTTCAGTGACGGTAGTAAGCATATAGTAAATCTTCAAATTGATAGGAGAGGAAGAGAAGATAGATAATGCCTACCCATTCCAATGCATCCCAACTATCATTAATCCAAGTAGGGAAAAGGTGTTCGGGTCCTAGACTATCGTGATGCACGCCCTATTAACTCGCTGCATTTATGTCCGAAAGGTATTCGGTAGCTTGTATCCATACGTCAAGACACATCTACATTGCTATTCAAGTATCCTGTGGAAATCACTTACCGATAGTCGACATTGACGCAGACGGCACCCAGGTCACGACTAAATAGTCGACAATTGGTCTCTTCGTCGCTTAGATCACCCATACTCCATCCGCCCTCGTGATACATCACGATTAAGGGGCTTCCCTTCGACGGTTTCCTCACAGGGCGGTAAATGCGGACTATAATCTCGCCACCATCACGCACGGGAATCTTGCGGTCTTCCTCGCTAACCTGCTGCGGGATTGGACCTGGGATGTAGCGGAGGTGGTGCTTTTCACGTAGGGTAGCAGCTCGGTGTGCCCGTTGCGCCGAATGAGACTCCTCCCCGTAATACGGATCGGATGGTAGTGGGTCCCGGACCGGATTACTGGCTAGTGCCTGCTATCATGTCGGAAAGCCTTCCTTGAGTTTGAGCTGCTTGTCTTTGGTAGAAACTCACGTCTGCCATAGCCGGGTCCATGACTCCATAAGAACGGAGTTCTTCCTCGGTGCGGGATGCCATCATTAATATCCCTTTAAATTGGATATCTATCTTTTATGCTAAGGCGAAGAAAGATAATGAACGGAATAGCTAAACTTACGGGGCTACCTTTAGAATTGTCAAGAGTAGAAACTAAAGCAATGAGGAGCAAAACGCCGGCTGAATGCGCGATGATATCATTTCATTCTTTTCCCGGGGATTTACTCTCGTATAACGATGCATATAACAATATCGATATTTATCATTTAATCGGACAAGTCTGGAAAATTCAACACATGGCCATATCGCGTACTCTCTTCATGGAGGTTTTATTCGACGTACCTACAAACAAATCCGACTCCCACCTCAATAGATAGTAGCGGTGAAATCGGGCGAAGGATCCCTATGTAACTAACCGACGACCAGTCCACAGCATGATTCGCGGCTTGACCGTGTCGACCGATGTTTTTCGGCCGAATGCCCCGCGATCGATCGGTAACGAGCATTTTGTTGTAAGCTGACGAGCTTTGACCTGAGGATCAGTGGGCGGGGGGCATTAAAAAGGAATTGGGACATGGGACTTCCTGAATAGGCGTTATACATATGAGCTAAGGCCTATGGTTGACGCTTCCGTACGCGATTAACGACATGGCAGTAGCTCACATGGTCTAGAAGAGTTCTCTAAAGTAACATCCTTGGGAGTTTGCTAAATACGTTACTCAGCAGAGACGGCTATATTGTATACTTCTTTGGCTTTTTCTTTTTCTTTTTTTTTTCGATCAGCAAACGGCATCCAGGTTCTCGGTCCCCTGCAGAGCCAATGCTTATCCAGATATTTTGGACGAACGAACTTGTGCAAGAGGCTTCCCGGCGCATACCGTAGATTAGCTGCGGACCACAGCATGACTGCGAGAAGTAAGCCAGCCACCCGAGACGCGCCCCGGCTGAAGAAAGTGCTGAAGTATGACAATACTAATAAGTCTTGTTTGCTTGGGTCGAAGAATAACCCTGATGCCATTTTCGTAAGTCGTTCCGTTCTAGAAGATGGTACCCGGTATCTTAGATATTTAGGCGGTGTAGCAGTAGTATTTCAAGAGTTAGTATCAAGCACCTTTCGTTTGCTAGACGCTACCGACTTTAAGGACAAGTAAGCTTACGTTGAGACGTGACAATTAAATCCACGACAAGAACTAAATGGGTTATCTCAAGACTTCTATGTAATGTGATGAACCCGAAAGTGTTGTTGTTGTTTACTATCCACTCTTACGAAATATTAGCCTGGGCCTTATGAGCGGAGCTGAAGTTACGGGTAAGTATATAATCGTTGCACCGCATGCATAAGTGTCGGTAGTAGGGGGGCGTATAATTCTCTTTTACGTCTTTTAGACCGGATCGGTAGTTGAACGCAACTACGAACGTCTAGCGGGTACCTAAGATGATGTGCTTACCGCCTGCTGCAGGTCACCTATAGTGGGGGTGATGGTGATGCATATGCCTGTAAGTACCTATATTTAATAGGCCGTTTAAACGTCTTTAGGGCTAGGTACTGTAGCTTGACAAATTCAGGGGTCCTTCAGCCCCACGGGGTAGAAAGCACCCAAGCACATCATTCACAACCTCATTCACCATCTCTTTGGCATTCGGACAGGCATACGCCTAGAATTAAAGGAACTATGTGTTTCAAAATAATCTTTTAAAACAGTAATATCTACTGTTTCTGACGCGTAACGCATGAAGGTAGATAGTGTATCTTACTAATAACTATCATCGAATTCCTAAAGAGCGCCTTCGAAGGTTATCTTATGTCAGAAATTAATTATGCCCGATCTTCACCAACTCCCTATTTACATAGCTATTGGTCCTAGGCCCTCGGGAAAGGAGATTGGCAGGGAATATGTGAATCCTTCCATATTGGAGAAGGCCTGGATTATTGCGACTTAGCATACGGATCTTGACTATCGATTATATTAAGATATTATAGTTTAATAAGCTAAAGGGTGTAAATTGAGATGAAGCCTTGGGAAATCTCTCTTCCTATTATTGGTTAAGTGTTAATAGCTTAGCTAGGTACTCTCTAGGCGCGCATGAGTGTACTCGTCTTATAGGACTCTTATTAGACAATGCGGGACGAGGATTTCTCACAGCCTCGATGGTTCAACCTACCAATTCATTGCACCTATCATGAGCCTTGAGGTCCCTTTCTAGCTTCTAAGTAAGCATACAACACAATAGGAATCGCATAAACTAGACATCTCGACCGAGTTCGGTCATCGGCTGAAAGCTCCAAAGAGTTGTCAGGTATCGTGCATGAACATGATGACAGGAGCACCTACGATGTAACCAATGCCGTATATCAAAGTATATCAAAGGACAATATTGGAAATTGTATAGGACATGACGAAGCTATCGTCGAGTATAAAGGTGAAGGTATTCGCCGCCTCGGAGTAGTGATATTTTGCAGAACAGCATCCTCATCTACTCTAAACATCCAGTACTCAACACTCAAAAAATTTAACTCACTTACAACAAACACCATCTTCAAGATGTCCAAGCTTATCAAGTACACCGTCGAGCACTACAAGAAGGCTGGCGTCTCGGATGCCGACTTCGTCAAATGGTTCACTGACGTCCAAGTCGCCAACGGCCTTCCTTTGATCAAGAAGCACGGCATCGTCAAGTACGCCATTGTAGGTGTTCTCAACATACTATCACTAGTTTACCATGATTACCAGTTCACTGACAGGAACACAATAGCACTTCCGCGACGCTCAGCTGAGCAACGCGTTCCGAGCTGAGCTCGACAAGGTCCGGCCCGAGTGGGAGGTCAGCGCCGCCGACATCACCATCGAGTACTACCTCCCCGACATCTACTTGATCCAGAACCTCCTCGCGGACCCCGAGTGGGAGAGCAATGCCGCCAAGGACCAGGCCAACTTCGTCGATCTGTCCAGGTCTACCATCCACATCGGCTACGAGACTGTCTACTTGGAGAACGGCAACGCCGTGAACTAAGCTAAGGTGGAAAGCGATCATGCTTTGGGATGTTAGATATCTAGTCACGATGTAGATTAGATCTTGCGAGCGCTGCTTTAGGGGTTATCTAGAAATAGAGAGATTGATTGGTGCTATTTATGCTTTTAATGCAAGATTCCACGAGTGATAGTGTCTTACAAGCAAACTAGATCTTAGGTCAACTTACGCAGCGATGATGGCACGAGGAATTTTGAATTAAGGTATATATTTCTCGGCGCTAGTTTCCAACGAAATCACGTAAAGAATATTTGTTTAAGATAACGGTGATTGGAGCGGTAGATTTCGAGGTTAATTGGAAGAATCCGGTACTACCTAGAATATTAGGGCGACGGTAAACCTTAGCCGCTCTTCGCGGCTGTGTGTGCCAGTTTCCTACATCCATTTAGATAATCCTCAAGGGCGGTCTCAGTCATATGATCATGACTGTTACCGTGTATGACATGTCTTCGGAATTTATGTCGGGTTTTGTATCCTCGAGAATGGTATCCTTTGCAACTGGGTTCTGGACAATGATAAACCACGTCCAAGGCAAATCTCTCCCAGTTTTCAGTTTCTGCTCGCTCGTGTCGGATTCTAACAAGTTCCCTTGCCATCGCGCTAATCTTCTCCTTGATAATATCTTGTGATAAGTAGTCGTCTGTTTCTCGCCTGATTCTATCAAGTGTCGATTGGCCAGAGTCTGCTGGGTCCCAGTCATCCAGAGGGACATCAGCGAGTCTTCCCTCGACGTTGAGCCTCCACCGATGTTTGATCTGTTGTTGAATACATTCATTATTCCACCCCTGTACACCATTTGCACCTTCAGTGTCAGTCATATAACGCTTGATACTATAGAAGAACTGAGACCACTTGCTCACAGTCCTCCTTTTCCTCCTGCCAGAGCCCACGGTGCGATCACTGAAAGTTCTGGGTCGAGAATTTTCCCCCGGACCTCTCTCGTCTACTCTGGTCTTTAAGCCACAGCCTATACTGATGAACAGTTCAGGAGAATAGCCATGCAGGCCCCGAACCTCTTTAAGAACGTAGAGAGAAGGGTTATTGACAGCAATACTGCCGTCAAAGTGTTCTTGATCACCGATCTGAATAGATTTGAAGAATGATGGGGCGGCGGATGTTGCGCGCGCAACCTTCCATATCGGGACCATGTGTGCAAAAGAGGGATTCAATGGCGTGAAAGTTTCATCTGACGAATTTGTCCTACGCTCATGACTATAACTTCTCCACAGGTATTCCATGTCGACTCCTCCTTTCCCGCCTAACGAAAAAGAAAATACGATACTACACATTTTATTAGCACAATTCGGGGGTAGGCCTAGGCTCGGATGTTGGGGGATGCGCAACATACGTTCGAGTCCGATGCTTATTATACTTGAATACCTCCATCTCGGCTTGCCAATCTGGTAGGCTTTCGTCATTTTTCTTCATCTTATTGAGGATAATCAACGTGAATGCATCTCTGGCTTTCTTTGACGCATACTTCGCTCTGGGGAACCAAAACCCAGACGTCGCATGCCACACTCTTTCTTTTCCAAACACATTGTTGCCAAACGTCTCATATTGCTGGAGAGCTTCGTCTACAGTCATACGAAGTCTGCCAAGCATGATAGCCGATAGACTAGAATCATGGTGTTAGTACAAATATGTCATGTGATAGTCCTACTTACCCTCCTGTGGAAGTGCCACCTATATAGTCAAAATAATGGCAAGGCAGAAAGTCATTAAGGGTGCTTTCTTTAGGGGTATATGTCTTGGAGGCATCGGTTCCCATCCATGGGTAGTCACTACTCGTACATATTCTACTGCCGGAAATTTCTGCTTCGATTTCCTTGATCTTTAACATCAGAGACTTTAGAATAAGGAGGCTAGAGTAACCACGCACTCCTCCTCCATCTGTGCCCCAACTCATCTATTAGTACGGGGCCGGCTAAGAATGAAAGACCTAGCTTACCAAATGTCAAGACTGTCTTTTTAGCCCATGGGCTGCCTTGGTCTTCATCGGACATGTCCTGGTGCCTTCGAAGTGGCTTGATAAGTTCAGTTGCAGCTGCGTGGACATGGTCCACTGGCTCAAGATCGGTAGGCATTAGTAGCTGCCAGATGGTGCAATAAGGGGCAGAAAAGCTATTCGAGTAAACTGGAGAAATCTTAAAAGGTTACCATTAGGTAACTCTGATATTTGCAACTTTGTATTTTACATTGAGATAGTGCAATGTATGGAGTGTTGGACACGTTGATCAAAATACTTTTGATGTTTCTAGTGATGAAGCCCATGATATGACCTTTATGTACCTAGATAGAATCATGAGGCACCCTGACCATTTCGACCACTCTATACCACTAGTCGCTACAGTGATTATTACGATTCTATATTCTCGAGTTTCACCCTCGCTGTTTTCTAACAGGACTGCTGCAAAATGCCGCCATTAAAGGTAACGTCTAAATATGTCAAAGATGAGCCCGTAAGTGAGGTCATATATAAAGTGAATACAAGAAGCAGCAACGTGGCTATTATGTAATAGTAAATAATAATGGTAATTTATTAACGCTTAACTTCTTAATTAGTAGCAAGGGCGCGGAGCGCCCTTTATATATGATATATATTATAAATCTATCCTTAATTTTAATTAACTATTTTTAAATTTTTAATAAAATTTCTTTTTTTTAAGTGTTTTTATTTTTAAAAACAATATGTTATTTTTATTATTACGGGGTAATTATAATAATATTAAAAGTATTTAATGGGTTTAAATGAAATATTTACATTTTTTATAAGAATTTTGTAAAAACGGCGTAAATTATTTCGTAATTCCTTCGTTTTTAATATTAATTTTTTACGTATATATTACCGTTTTTTTTTTATTATTTTTTTTACGTTATTTTTTAATAATAATTATATTATTTTTTTTATTATTATTTTTTATTTATTATTTTTAATATTAATATAATTGTTATTTCGTTATTTATATCGTTATTATAATTTTTTACTTTATTTTTTATTATTATTATTTAACTTTTTTTATAATTTAAAAAAGTTAAAAAAAACGGTTATTACGTTATTATAAAAAAAATAATTATATGTTTAACGTATTTTTTCGTTTTTTAAATAGTAATTGTTAATTTGTTAAATAATTATATTAATTAAATATATTTATTATTATTGTTAAAGTAAGATTTGTAATAACGTAATTTTTTTTTTTATTTTTATTTTATTTTATTTATTTATATATTTTATTAATTTATCGATATTTTAAAATTTTATAAAATAAATTTTTAACGTTTTTTAAATACGTATAATAATGTTATTATTATAAGTTTATTTTTACGTGTTATTTATCGGTTTGTAATTAATTCGTTGTTTAATAACCGAAAATTCATAATGTTTAAATTTAAATAAAAAAAGTTTTTTAAAATAAAAAAAGTAAAAAATAATTTTTTATTACCCGTTTTATTAAAGTTATTAACGAGGAAATAATAAAAAATTAAAAACATTATTTATTATTTTAAAATTACGTAATTTAGGCTATGGAATAAGTTATTTAAATAATTAAATAAATTAATTATATTTTCGAAATTTCATTAATTACTTAATAAATAATAATTAATTTTTTAAATTAATTTTTTATTATATATAAAAAAATTATTAATAAATATTTTATTATTATTTCGTTTAATTTATTTATTAATTTATTATTTTATAATATTGAAATATATTTTAAATAAAAAACAATAACAAAATTAAAAATAATAATAATGGTTTTAATAAAGATATTAATATAGAAGTTAGTAATAAAGTTAATAAATTAAATAATAATTAAAATATTTTTTATTAATTTTTTTTTAATATTTTTATATTTTATATTATTTTATACGTTATTTATAATTTATAATTAATAAATGGTTATTTTGTTAAAAATAAATTTATATTATTATTTATTTTTTTCGTTTTAAAAATAAATTATATTATTTTATAATAAGTTTTTTATTTTATAAATATATCCATTTTATATAAATATAATATTTAATACGTAATTGTTTTATTATTTTTTCCGTTTTAACTTTATTTTTTTTTTTTTTATATTATTTTTATTATATTTAATTGATTATATTTAATGGTTTATTAATGTTATTATTATGTATATGTTTGTTAAAAGTTTAATATTAAAGAAGTATATTACGTATTTATTATTAATATGTTTATTTCTTTATTTATTTTTGTTTTTTATTAATCCGTTATTATTTAAATGTTTTAATTAAATATTAACGTTATAATAAAGTAAAAAAGTTTTGTAATTTTATTTATGGCGAAGTTAAAAAAGTTGTTAAAAAAATGTAATTGGTTATTAAATAATATTTTAATTTTTATTTAATAAGTTCGTAATTTTAATTTTTTTATTTTTATTTACTTTTTATTAATTTTTTTAAAATACCATTATCCGGGTTTAAAATAATTTAAAAAAGGCTTTAAATATTATGAAATAAACGTAAAACGAAAATGGTATTCGTGCGAAGTAAAATTGTTACGTTATAAAATTAAATCGTAAAAAACGTTTAATTAAAATTATTAAAAAAATAAAATTATAATTTACTTGTAGTGTATTTGTTTTAAGTAAAGTACGTAATATTTTTAATTGTTTTATTTATTTTTATATTATAATAAATAATATTTTTCTTATATATGGTTTTATAATTAATTTTTTATAAAGTTATAATTTCGAAAAATAAGATTTTAATTTTAAAATTAAAAAAGATTTTTTTATTTTTTTTTCGGGTAATGATTAATTTATGGTGAGTTTATTAATTAATGTTAAAAATTAACGTTAATATTAAATTTTTATAATTTTTTTTTTATTTCGTAATTTTTGTTTATATATAGTTTTTAATTTTTCCGAAACGTTTTTAATTTTTTTTTAAAAGTTATTAATATTATTATAACTTAATTATTTAATTAAATATTATTTATTTTTCTTTAATCTTTTATGTTTTAAAATTATTTTTATGGTAAATTTATTATTATTTATTAGTATAATTAATTATTCCGTTAATTTTTTATTAAGTTTTTTAATATATGGTTTTAAATAATTTATATTAAATATATTATATATTTTATAATATATAAATAACTTTAATTTATAAGTTATATTGTATTTTCCTATTATTTTAATTATTTTAAATAAATTTAAATATTTATTTGTTAATTTTTTATTAAATTGTTTTTAATTTATATGTTTTATAAATATTAAGATTTTATTTTTTTTTTTAAATATTTATTTAAATTGTTTTTTATTATATTATTTTATATATATTTTATTTAATGTTTTAAGTAATTTAATTGTAATAAATTTTATTTTATATATTTTTTCGGTTATTTTTACGTTTTTTTATACGTTTTTTTTAAATTATAACATTATTAAATTAATAAAACTTTTAAATTAAAAATTTATATAAATATATGTTAAAGTTTATTTATACGTTAAATATATTAAGATGTTATATATTTATTTAATTAACATTAATTTTTTAATTTAATTATTTTATTTATAATTATAAAAAATTTATAAATAATATTTTAAATTTTAATTTTAATATTTAATTTATTTGTTTATTTATAAATAAAATAATATATTTAATTGTTAAATTATTACAAACTTGTAATAAAATATTAATTAAAATTTACTTATAAATAATAATTTTTTATTAAAAATAATTTTTTTTAATAAATTTATATATTTAAAAACATATTCGAAAAATACGTCCGTTAAATTTAAAATTATAAATTTCTTTGTTATAAATATATATAACGTATATTTAAAAAATTTATTAATAATTACTAATATATTATTATAACTTTTTTTTATTCGTATTAAAAATATTAATAATTTAATAATAAAATTAAATAAAATTTCTTTACCTAAACCATTAAATATAAATAAAAAACTTAATTTATTATAAAGTAAATATTTCCATACTTTAATCTTTTAACATATAACATAAATATTCATATAATATTTCATATCTTTTTTTAAACCATTTTAATAATAATAATTTACAATTCGCTAAATCGTTTTTATAACTCCTTAATAACTTAATAACGCCGCGTTGTAACAATTATATAACATTTTTTTTTTTAACGTTAAAAAAATATATATCTTACTTTTAAACTTTAATAATCCATTTTTTTTTATCTAAAATAACGTAATTATATTATAATTTTTTTACTATTATTAAACTTTTAATTAAATATACTCATCAAACACTTATTTTTTATATATTTTTTTTAAAAATAATACACTTAAATCTTTAATATTTCTTAAAACCGTTAACACGTACCCACACTCGTAAAACGTCAATCAATTTCCTTTATCTTTTACTTCAATTACGCCGTTACTACTTATTATTATTAAAATTCCTTAATTATTCTTAAATTTCTTTAAAAACTTTAATAACATTTCTTTTTTAACACCACGCACATTTAATAATAAAATACGCATTTTTATAATTACCTTTTATTCGCATACATTTAAATCATTAACTACCAATTAAAATACCTTTTAATTATTTTAAAACTTTCTTTAAAACTTTAATAACATATTTTATTTAACCTCGTTTTTCCTTTTTATATTTACGTAATTTAATTACCATAACGTATTATTAATTAAATTTAAAATCTTTAATTTATATATAATTTAAAAATTAAAACCCATTAATTTTTCTACTTATTAAATTTACTTATTACTTAATTTCGGTTTATTTATTAAATATTACAAATTTAAATAATTAATAATTATTTTTATTATTTTTAATAAATAAATTAAATAATATTTCCATTTTTTAAATACGTTAATTATTATTAACATTTCCACATTAAACGTTACATAATTTACTTTAATCTTTTATAATTTCTTTAATATAAAAATTATAAAATACCATTTATTATTATATTTTTAAAATAACATTACTTTAATTATTTATTACGAAACATTTATTTTTAATTTTATAAATAATTATATATTAAAATATTTAAATATAAAAATTTTTATAAATTTTTTTTTTAAAATTTCGAACGTTTTTATTATTTCTTTATTTAATTTAAAATTAAATCATTTATTACCTTTTAATAAATTTATTAATAAAACAATTAATTTCAAATAATTTTTAATAAATCTTTTATAAAAACTTATAAAACTTAAAAACATTTATATATTATAAACATTAATAAATTATAACCATTTTATAATTATAAATATTTTATTTTAATCCATTTTTATTTTTTTAATTATAATTATAAAATTAAAAAACGTTATTTTTACCGTATAAAATTTACATTTTTAAAAATTAACATATAATTTCCATTTTTATAATTAAATTAAAACATTATAAATATCCCGGATATATTATTTTTTATTTTTTAAATAAATTAAGATATTATTAAAATAAATTATATATATTATATTTATTAAATTTATAAACGCATAATTAATATAATTTTAAAATAATATTAAAACGTTAAATAATTTAAATAATATTATAAAATATTCGAAATATTTATATTTTGTTCGAAACGTTGTTTTTTATTTATTTCCTTTGCGGATGTATAATTGGTGATACGTATTTTTTAAATTTAATTTTATAAAATATTTTATTTTAAATAATTTATTTAAAATTTTATTAATTAATAATAAAACCGTTTTATCCTTATAAATAATTTTATTAAATCTTTTATAATTTATATATAATTATAATTTATTATTTAATTTAAAGATAAATAATACCGGGGTATCGATAAAACTTTTAAATAATTATATTTATTTTTTTTATAAAATATTATTTATATATTTTTTTAATTTTTTTAATTTCGTTTTTATTAAAAAGTATATTAGTTTAAATGGAAGGTTTTTTTTTTTTTTTCAAAGTTAATAAAATGGTTTTATTGTTAATATTTTAGGAAAATAAAAGTTTTAAAAACGTTAAAAATTTTTACATATTTTTTATATTTAAATAAAATTGTAATTTTACCATTATTTTCCCATAAATTAAAACATTATTTGCAAGTATTAATTCTTTTTATTACTTTTAACATTAATATAATTACTTTTTTTACTTTTTTAAAAGTTTTTTTAATTTTTTTTTTTTTTTATATTAAGTAAATTTTTATTATATTAATATAATAATATTATTTTTAGTATTATTTTTTTAAAATTGCGTTAACGTTTATAAGTTAAAATATTTTTAAAATAACGTCGTAATTAAAATTTTAATTTATTATTTTTATTTTATTAAAGATATTACGGATAATACTTTAATTATTTTTTATTTTTATAAACATAAAATATTAAATTAATGTTTTACTTATTCTAAAAAAGCTTTTTAAGTTTTTTCTTAGTAAAAACTTTGTTATTATTATTAAAAGTACATATTTTACTCGAACTAAATTAAAATTTACTTTTATATTTATTAAAATTTATAAAATAATTTATTTACGTTTTATTTATAACTTTATTATTACTTTAAATTTAATATAAATCGGGATAAACTTTTATTATAAATTTTACGTTCCTTTATTTAATATTAATATTTAATTTACGTTTTTTATTACTTTTTCATTTTTCTTTTTTAAATAATAATTTACCAAATATTTTAAACCGTTATATTTTTAACATATTATTTTAAAGCAATTATATTTAAAATATCTTTATTTTCCGTATAAAACATATTTTTTAAATTATTATAAATAAATAATAAATTAATTATATATTTAATTTTTATTAAAAAAACTATTTTACTTTAATTTTAAATAATTATTTAAATAATATATTCACGGTTTATTTATTAATTATTTTTTTTTTCGGTTTTTTTTTTTTTTTTTATTTTTTTTACTTTTTTATTTTCTTTTTTTTACTTTTATATAATAAATTCAAACAACTTAACTTAGTTTTTTAACTTACTTTTAATTTTTAAAATAAAACTTTTAATACATTTTACTTTTAACTTTAAAATAAAATAAATTAATAAGTTAAACATTTTTGTCTTTTTAAAATAATATTTTAAGTTTTTTACTTTTAATACTTTATATTTATTTAAGAAAAAAGCGAATAATTCGTTAATTTTTTAACGAAACTTTTATATTATTATAAATATATTAAAACCCACGTATTTTTATTTTCAATTATATTTCAAAATTACTTTTCCATTTTTTTTTAAATATATTTTTTTAATCTTTTTTATTTAATATTAAAATAACAATATTATTACCGCGCGGTTTTTTTTATTAAATAAACCGTTACAAACATTATCTTTTTTAAATTTATTTAATAATAATTTAAAAAAAACTACATTTTTAATTTAATAATAAAAATAATTAATTTTACTTTTATTTTATCTTTCTTCCTTTTATATTATATATTTAAAAAAGAAAATTTATATAATGTTGGATTTTTATTATAATTACTTTTCTTCGATTTTTCTTTTTTATAATTTATAATAAAATTATAACTTTTTTTTAAAACTATTAATTATTCGATTTTCCTTTTTTTTTTATATTACCTCTTCAATTTTTATAATTATTTATTAAATTTTTAATTTATAAAAGTTTTAAAATTAATATTATTTTATTATAAAATTATTAATAAAATTGTTAATATTGGTTTTACAAATGTAAAATTTATGTTATTTATTAATTAATTATTAAATATTTATAACGTATTTATTATTATATTATTAAGCAATATTATATTTATTATAATTATTTAACTTTTTATTAATTAAATTATTTTTTTTTATTAATTTAAATATTACGTTATTTTTAATAAATAATTTACGTTAATAAATAAAAACGTTAAACTATTAAAAATAAACCCGTAAATAAAGTCATATATAAAGTAAATATAAAAAATAACAATGTAATTATTATATAATAATAAATAATAATAATGATTTATTAACGCTTAACCTCTTAATTAGTAACGAAGGCGCGAAGCGCTTTTTATATATGATATGTACTATAGATCTATCCCTAATTCTGACTAGTTATCCTTAAACCCCTGATAAAATAATAGTTTGAGAAGTAAACTTAACATCAACGCAGTATATCATAGTTACAAGATAAAGCCTTCTCAGAGGCTTCATGCATTAGTGCTTCCATTCGGGCTCAAAGAAAACGGACAGGGACACCGCCGGTATTTTCCTTTCTTTTTACCGGGCGAAGCCGCATATTACGTATATAAGGTCGTGGGCGGAGTGATGGACGTCCACTGAACTCGTCATCCCCCAGCCACTGTGTAATACTAGCTGTAGGACGACTGGAAACTAGAAAATGACTCATAACAACACCGATATCTGCGACGCCTTTGGAGAAGTTTGATTGGGATAGTGGAACGTAGTACTATAAAGGGTATCCCGCGGCCCCTCATTGCGACTCGAGGCTCAATTCTCTTTGATACCTCCGGGTTTATAATACTCTACACGTTACCACAGCTAATAATAACGGCCACTGATAATAAGGGTATAATACGAATTATAATGATAACAATAGATAAAATGGTTCACCTGGAAAAAAGCAGATTCTAACCATTGTTTGGTCCTTTCGTTTTCCTGCCAACTTGTAAGAACAACAATTACCTACCAGGTCGAGTCACACTTGTGTTCGTATTTAAGGGCATCGCCTATCTGGCAGTTACTTCGATAAGTCCTTCTGTAAGACGAAAGCTTCCATCCCGTATGTGTAAAAGAACGATTGGATTTCAGAGTCGTACAATTCGGGGGCGTGTGCGCATTGGTGCTATACTCGTGCTATCCAGGCGCCACCACGACCTCAGCTCTTAAAATGCTCATGATAGGAGTAGAATAAGTAGGTGGTACGAAATGCATCACTGACTCAGCCTACAGGATGATTATTAACTTGGATGATGCCGACGAATGTTCGCAAATTTCAGTTCTGCCCTAATTCCCACATCGGCGCCTACGCATATCGACCATCTTCTAACGTTTACATCTACATACTGTTCGACAATTACATACTTAGCTTCTAGCTCCATTACATGATGATGAAAAAGGACATTGCCGTCCTTGATCCCAAGCGACATAAACTTGTGAAACTGGATCAGCAAGAACTTGCGGCTATAGACAAAGGTCCAAGAAGAGGTGAGCTTGAACGTGGCATCGGATTGAAGCCCTGCCACTCTCTAACCTAATAGGTAAGAAAACTGGGATCGCATTAACTAACATTTGTATCCCAGCTGAGAAATGTATGGACCTTCCCCGGCTAAACCGCACTGTCGACGTCCCGGTGTCAGGGGCAGCACAAAATCAGACTATCGCGACTGTCCATCTCTGGCGACTTGGACTGAAGTATAATGTGGACAGACTACTCAGAAATAACAAGCAGTTATATGTTCTAAGGGATTGAATAAGATGTCGCTAAAACATGTGACACCGGATCTGGTTGATTTGATTTTTAGCCAGACGATTGAGAAAAGAGCTGCAAGAATTCAACAACGCCGTAGCAGTTCATTGCGATATTATAGGATACACCGAGTTTTACTAGAATCAGCTAGCGGTTTATGTTTTTCACTGGCATATTGTGCGACCTTATTAGCTTTGGAAATGACCTAAAAGGGGGCGTGAGTTGGGCATAATGGACTTAGACTCAGAGTAGCAACGTATTAATTCGCCGATATATTAGTATGTGTGGTAATATGTGCCTTAAATACTCATATACTTTATAGAATTGTCATAAGCAATAAATACTCCTTGTGTTTGGGTTAGGAGGTAGTTTGGTACATTTGGCTTCAACTCGGAATTACCTAGCGAAAACGAATAAATTAGATTTTATCTTATTTTCTTCGGAGGTACACAAGGCACTCTATGTGTCGGTTCCCATGATTCACTGTGGGTAGAGCTCAAAAACATATTCTTCCACCCTTCCAGTCCAAGGCCAGACTATTTCCACATCTCCATTCTCATTACGGGTCAAGTTGGCCGTACGACCACCAATGCCTAAAACCTTAAGATGTGGGAGGGCTTTCACAACTATGCCACCGGCTAATTCAGTTTTCTCAATAGATGTCCTGCTAACGGAGCGTCCGTATTCTCTTCCTACCTCTCCCATATAGGAATTGCCACACCAATCACCACCGTCAAAGTCAAGATCTAAATCCCACGTGCCGGGTAGAATTAATTGCTCGAGTTTAGGAAATTTAGAGAGAACGGATAGATATCTCTATGAGTTGATTAGAATAGAGCGCTATTTCACTAATAACGAGATGTCGTAACTCACCTTGAGAAGTTCCCCTTCTTCCCTAGTCCCCATTCCAAAGCGTATATCTTCAGCATACCTTTCGAAAGGATCCAACGGTCCACCCATCCTTAATTTTACTAGATTCGGCATGGCTTTCAAAATTTCTGTTTTGTTTTAAGACAAAGTCAGCTGGGTACCGAATATCGAGATATAGGTATAGGTAGGTGTATTAATGAGTCTACTTACCTTCAAGTTTCTGAGTTGACCAGCCGCCTACCAACCAGAGCTCTTTAAGACTGCTTACGGCGGACGCTGCCCGCACGAGATCAAGCCTCGAATCGAGGCCCTTACGGTAGTGTTTATTCCAGCTCCCATGATGGAAGAAATCACCGGCTTCTAGAGTCTCTAGGCCGGGGCACATGTCAAGAAGGTAATGGCTCTGTGCGCCAGGAACCAGGTGGCGAACACTAGGGAGTGTTAGATTTTGACGAGTAAATTCCTCTTGGAAAGCTACTGTGTGCTCTGCGTCAAGTCCCCAATCTAGTCTTTCCAGATGTGGCATCGCAGCCAATACGTCTGCAAACAAGCCTGGTAGTCCGGGTGGCATTGCGCAGTCGACAAGAGGGTCGCTATATTCACCCGTGTGTACGAAAATGTACACATGTAGATACTTAACATCCTCGAGAGCAGCTGTGCAATTGCGTAATTCACTAAGGCGCGCGACGGCGTTGTCCCATCCCAGCCGATCTATACCGGCTTTGTTATTATCGATGTTGATGCGGCTGAAGAGATCGGCCGGGATCTCGTGTCCAGGGGACGGGCTGGTCCACAGCGGGGAAGACTTGTCACATAACGCGGCGGCAATGTCGGGATACGTCTCAAGCCAAGCACGGTTTTCAGATAGCCATGGATGCTCCGTATCGAGGATGAAAGTAGGGATCGGTGAGCTCGTTATTATGTTTTGAAAAAATCCGGTGAGCCGGTGGAAATAGCAAAATGGGCTGCGGAGTCGTTGCCACATTGCTTGCGACGTTAGATGCCTAACCAAAAGTTATATAATAATGTAAACTATAAAGATCAACTATATGTTTATTCCATTGTTCAGCTTCGACCTGCTCCGCAAGAAATATCGTCTTAAGAATTTATGACTCTGAGCCGATCAGAAGATCAGAAGAGGAGATTAGAGAAAGAAAAGGGGAGTCCGACAGGGGTTATAAGCTACTGCCTGGGAGGATTCGTGTACCAATCAATGAGGCTCTTATTTCATAAATACGCCCTGCTACTCAGAGTATTAACACATTTCGCGAAGAGAACCGCTCACGAGTGCTAGACCAGACGGTATAAGAAACCTCACAGGAGTCTGCGCCCGGACCACCTGTTCAGACCAGTGTCACAATTCTCTACAGCATGTCTTAAAATACTTAAGTAACCTCTGCTGTGATCTCAACAACTTGGACCCGAACATTTGAACTTGACTTTCTCGAATTCCCATATTTTGGGATTGATGATATCTTACAATCAATAGCTTCTCCCATTTTAAGCAGTTTCTACTAACTCGCTCAACCTTTCATATAATCGACTGCCTTTACGAGGATTCTGGACCTCTCAGCTAGAATCCAGAGCTAATTCGGTATCTGGGATCTCATGTAGAACAACGAAGTTGCTTCCATGCTTCTTGCTCCAACTCATGACAGCCTCCTCCAGTTGGAATCGTCGTATCGATGAAAGCGCGAGTGTGGGGATTCAAAGGCCGAGGCGTATTGCGAAGTGACATCTCGTGACACGTTTCTCGCAATAGCCCGACCACAAATAAGTCTTATATTCCGTATATATGCTAAGCTCCCATATAGGGCAACCAAGAACAAAGGGTATTTTCCAATATATATCGACACAGAATCTCATAGGTTAGAGTTCCTCATGGAATAGCCAAACTTTTCCTTTCCCTACCTTCCAACTCCACCTTGTAACGCCATATGCAGTTTCCGAGCCGTACCAACGGCGAGCTAATTATACCCCTTACACTAGCCTTGTATATGTCAATAAACCAAACAACATAACTGGGTATCTCGGGTCCGTTTCGGAGGAGGTCAATTCCGTTCAAGGTCTCGGTTCGAAGTATTGTCGTGATTTAGTATTGGCTTTAAAGGAAACGTATCGGATGCGTTCTCATCAACCCGAATCCAGCTATCGGATGCTCGTGTGTAATGTGGGTATTGTGGGTTTTCCGCCGGCCAACTATGCGCTGGCTTGGTCGTATTGGAAGTCTTCGGCTGTTGTCCGCTTACACCCCGACTTCTCGTTGAATGCACCGACGATAACCCAAGCCAATTCCGAACCACCTTTCCCGCCGCAGATGAAGAGTTGAAAAGGGGCCCAAGTGTAGGGAGACAGGCACAGACGATGGCTAAGCCTGACTGTATTACGCCCCATAGATTGAGGACGCCAAAGTTAACTTGATAGTTGTAAGTCTACTTCACAGATATAGGTATTGACTAAGGGGGTATCTTACAGTCCTCGGTCGGGTTTGGGAGTGGATATATTGCCCTTAAGCGAATAATACTTGCAATACATACACTACGCTCATTAGCTTAGGCTACCCAGGGGGTTTATACTCGGGAAGCAAAAAGAGGTTTTGGTAACTTACAGCCCTGCCAGCATGAAAATGACCCAAAGAGATATCTTCCTTGGTAGTGAGAGCTGCAATTGCCTTAGCATGCCGAGAGGCATGCAGAGGATTGCTACATCCAAAAGCAGGTTTGCTATCTCGTATCCCAACAGGAAACGCGTGTTGTTGATGCAGAACTCTGGCGAGTTAAGTTCATTCCAGAATGCGTCAATCGGGTCGCATTGAAATATTATGATAAATGTAGTAACGATGTACCATACGACACATAGACCGGCTACGATATAGGTTGCTTTCTTGAACATCTTATTTACCGAGAATATCGAGTAGTAAAACCACAAGATGCTCAACTTGACCGTCGTAAGAACTCCACCAAAAAAATACTCACAGATCCAGGTCGTCTTTACACCGTTTAGTCTCGTTAGGTTTCCATCGTTTTCTAGTTCCGACTCACTTTCAGAAGTTTGACCTGATCAGAATGTGTCAAAGGCGGGCCGGGATCGAATACGCCATGTATAACAATAACTGGATTGATGTTCAGCCCTAGTAAAGAGATCAGGAGTCCAATCGCGAAGACCTACAATTAATTATGAGGCCATTTTGGACGCAGAAAAGGATCAGAGCCAGGATACAGAAGTAGTCGTGACCTTTGAGACGTTGACGCTGGCTGATCCTCACCCAAATTCTTAACAGAACGGCGATAGTAGCTAAACCAATCAAGGCGGAACCAGCATGTAAGTTCTGTTCTCCACTAGAGGAACTCGATTGCCCATCCGTAGTTACGAGAGAACCCATCTGTCAAGTAGACGCCGCGCTGACTTCAAAAACGAATTAATTATGTTCAACATTTGGAGCCAGAAGCAACAGAAGTAAACAGGTAGGATTACTAGTCACTTGATCCCCGGAGTTTTAAATAAAAATGCAAAGGCCGCGACCTTACACAAGATTAGTAGGTGATGTCGGTGCGGCACTGCTTCTTGGAGGCTTCCTGATAGGTTCGTTAGGGTATCAACGCAAGCGGGTCGAGTAGAAATACTATGTATCAAGAGGGACGTGCCCCTTTCTAAAATCGTACCGGCCATCTTAAATCTCTTGGTAGATGCTCGTCAACGTTGCATCTTACGTTAGGTGACCTCGCCATTTTGAACCCGTTCTTACTTTCTACAACTAACAATTCAATAGACTTATCTAATATACTACGATGTTGGTTGTAAAAATACCTCAAGTTTATGCAACTGTGGTTTGCCACTTACACATTGGTGAGGAATGATTGGCCTATGCAGAAATACAGAGTCGGCAATTCTTTCGCATCTTTCTACCCAAAAAAAACTCTTCAGTGAGATCGTAAAACCTCCAACTCAATCGAAGGGAATGTCTTGTAAATTACAAGCAAAAATGAGATTTGAGATGCCAATGCGCGTATACGGACTCGGCAAAAGCTTCGCATAGAAAGGCGAATCTCGGCCGCGAGCCATATCCCAGTAGCTCAAATAGGGGGACTCTCCAATGAAAGATAAAATGAATGCTTCCCTTCTAATTCCAACTTGCACAGTTGCTAGCAAAGATATTTTCGCAAGTTAAACTTGAAGAGCAGACATGAACTATATAAAAACACCCCGACTAAGGGATCGGCCCGAGATCAGCAGATCCGGCTACTAGTCAACCGAGCTGGCCATAGCACGGTTACACCGTCAATTGGATAGGGTAGTTAAGTTCGTAAGTTCGTACTCGGGTGGTTTCTTACGTATCAGCCAGCTTAAGCCGCAAGTGTCGTACATGATGCTTTTGCGACAGATGCAGTATCGATCATATTATCAGTACGTACGGAGTCAAAGCCGTACCGAAATGCGACGATTGCCGAGGTCTCTATTCCTATTAATGATCGGCGTCTTCGGGTTTAATTGGAAATTGTTTCGTACGGAGAAGACTACTGAAAACAAAATAAGAGGCATGGGGTGGCCGCGTAGACCGCAAGCCGGTGTATCTTACCGAATGGTAATATATAATAAGTCAATTATTAGTGCTGTCTACATAAGTTCGACGTAGCACCCCCAAGGGGGTGCTGCGCATTGATTAAGGAAACGGGCAGTGATTAAGGATAGCGTACCAAACTTTAAATCCAATAAGAAGTTATTCCGACCCTTGCAAATTCTGGGAAAGGAAAAAAAATAATGAAAATTTATGAAATATTATAAAATACATCAAAATACGTAAGAAATACGCTTATTCGGAAGTATTTCGGTTAAATCCTTAATTACTGCCCGTTTCCTTAATTAATGCGCAGCACCCCCTTGGGGGTGCTACGTCGAACTTGTGTAGACAGCACTAATATAATAATATCAATAGTTTGTACTTATCAAAGCTGAATCCCGTGTATTCTAACGGGCCTATCATTTCCAAAGCGCATACTTGTCGAAGCCGAGGCATAAGTCACTTGCGTATTGTTTGAGCTTCCTGGCATCTCAGGCCACAACCGGGGTACGGGTCTGTGCTGCAAAACAACTGGCAGGGCACGGGGAGCTCGGATACACAGGCATGTGAACGCAACTATTAGATACACTGTGAATAAAATAATTACGGTCTCGAATTACGTCTCGGGTTTACCCCACTAGATCGGGGGAGAACTACATTTAAGGCTACGATGCATGCAGGTATAATATCAACATGCAACGAGAGCATGGTATATTTGTCCTGCAACAAGCTTGTCACATCGCAGATGTAGTTACATACATTCAGGAGCCCCCACGTGAAGGACATTGACTCCGGGACAGCCCACCAATCATTGTTCTCTCACTAGAATACCCTTACAATATCTCACACTTATATCTCCACTGTCAAATCGCAACATCACCAACCTGGTTGACTATAGCATACGGACCACTTTAAGGCTTAAGAGACCCCCCTCCACGTGGGTCTATAACTCCACTACTTAAGCTTATACAATCACAGACCAACGGCTATCTCTGGGGGGGCCGAATTTATTACCCCTTTTGTTCATCGTGATGGCACCATAGCATGGAGCTCACGGGCTACAGTTACGAGATATACACTAGTGCAATGAAATGATTGGGGTAGGAAACTGGGGAAGAAAGAGGTCGATTGTATCTATCAGTAATATTATTCGTTTTAGTAGTGGTGGCATATTTGCTTTTTTTCTCTTTAGGGAAAAAAGAAAAAGCAAATATTACAACAGAAACCTGGTTCGTTTACTCAAGTCTATAACACTACCCCAATACTAACGTCAGCATAGACTTTTCAATCATAGTTGGAAGTAGGCTGGTATGCATACATCAAGCATTCATCACGTAATAGGCATATAACTGCCGTTTTCTCACCTAGGGCCAGCCGCCAAACACGGCGAATTTATTAACGTCAACCATGCGCGGTACGACCCTTGGTCGCATCGTTGCAGCACGATGCTACCCTGCGGCCACTAATGCCGGAAGGTCCAGCTGTGCACAACAACCATCTGCATTGCAACACAGTAGTTCTTTGCTCCGCAGTAGTGATGGCTTCATGGTATTGCATGTGTTAATGTGCTAATGCTAGTTGCGTAGTCCGAATCCCGAAACAAATGTGATTTCTTGTTTGTGGAGAGGAGAACCAAAGTGATCAACCACTTCTCTAAGTAAGAGGCTGAGAATTGGTGCATATATCTTTGCCTTTATAACTAGGCTTTGTTTCCTCTCTATTTTCTCTCTTATGAATTAGACATCCTCACCTCAGCTTTTACCTTACTCATCTTGCTATCTCTTCATAGTGTACTTTATACTGTACTTCCACGATGGCATTAACACGCGAAACCCAGCCGCTCAAGGCCCTTTACCTAATATACTTCACTCTAAAGCTTCCATTTTACTTATCTCACTTATAATCTATTACACAATCCCTTCACTACGACCTATACGGGAATGGACCATAAGAACGAGTGTAGCAACTTATATTATACGCATATTCTTTAACCTCGTCTCTGTTATCGGTCTTTCAAGTCTTCGACCCCTAACTCCAGAGAAAGCGAAAGAACGATTTGCTTATATCGAGCCTGGTGAGGACGAGCTTTACTCCGGTGTCCTGTCGCCAGCAGCTATCAAACCGGTGCCCTTGGCAGGACTTTGGGACGCGGGTCTCGGTGGTCCAGTAACTATAGACAAATCGAAAGTCATCCTTGTTTTCCCTGGAGGTGCTTTTGTCTTTGCATTTGACCCCTACGAAGGGTCCAATATCGTCTCGGATCTAGTAAGACGTGTTCCGGGCGCCAGAGTCTTCTTCGCTCAGTATCGACTTGCCACTTCTCCTGCCGGTCGATTCCCAGCTTCAATCCAAGATGCGCTCACCTTTTATAACTACGTATTAGACCTCGGTATTGACCCGAAGGATATCATCTTCTTAGGAGACTCGGCCGGTGGAAACGTTGCCGTAGGACTACTAAGGTACTTGGAAGAAACTCAGAAGCTCCCGTTACCTGGTGGTGTATTGGCATACTCGCCATGGATTCATGTCACCGATGATGCTAAGAGTCAATACGGAGACTCTCCGAAGTTACGGACCGACTGTATTAACTATCCCGTTCTCCAGACCGGATACGATAAGTACCTGCCCGAAGGTGGAATGACACCGGAGGTAGCGCCGTACTTTTCCCCCATGACACACCCATTCAAGACTAGTGTGCCGCTATATGTCCAAGCTGGAGAAGCCGAAGTGTTCTACGACGAGAACAAGAAATTCGCAGAGGCAATGGAAGGAATTGAGGGCAACAAAGTGAAGTTCCACACAATAAAGCACGCACCACACGACCTTATCCTATCACATAGGATGGTTGGCTTAACAGAAGAGGCCACCGCCTCGGTGGAGGACGCTATAGCTTTTGTTAGCAAGGATGTAGATTGAAAGGACAAGACATGTGATTAAAACGGGTCAAGACCGTTACATTGACGATGGAGGTCGCCCCAGTCACCAGACCTTTTTCAGAGCATGCATCTAACAACGTTGCAAACGCTCAGATTCGAGATGGGCACCCATTCATTGACGGATCAATGGATCAAGCCTCGAGGAATCTTTTACGGTTCAATGATAATGATGAACGTCGCCAAGGTCATACGGGAACGGGATGGGGGTCAGGGATGCCACGTGGGTTAACCCCTGTAAATAGCTTCATTTAGCCAAGCTGCCGCCGTTCTTACTGCGCTGCAGGCTAATAGGGCCAATCTTGGTTCTATCTGCTTAGCGATTACTTGTTAATATAAGTAATCGGTGAGTGAATGTATATCGTACAATAAAGCCGACATGGCAATGGAATTATCCTATCTCGAATTACACTAGTCCAGAACAGTGTCTACCTAAGTTGATGCTCAGATCCATGATAAACATGAAAAGCTATTCCGTATACATCTGTGATATGCCTCTATCAGGTAGCAAGACTAGCACTAATGCGAACGATCACAAAAGATGGTGTAGACCCTGCTTTGTTGCCATGTTGAGCCAAGTCCCGTGCCTCACCTTCACATCCTTCAATACGACGGCACTAATACCTCTTTTTTTATAACACTTTTGATCCTACGGCGGCTGGACAATGCTCCCCAAACTGTGAACCAACTGCAGCACACACTCCAATTAGAAGCCCGCCGCGTCACGACTCCAACACAAGCTTAGTAGATATCTGAGGCATGATGTAAGAAACATCGGCCAACCATCTGACGACATAAGCTGCAGTTAGTTTATATATTGGCGATGCTGATAGTCAGTGTAACCCAAAGTTCAATGCATTGAAAAGATGCCAATTCAATCTTTGGTCTTTTGCTCATTTTAGCAGGCCAAGTAAATGTAGGCGCTCCATAACATTTTCGTCTACTACCTACTGAATATATCATTCCCGATCGCACCCTTGCTCTAGAAATGGATACCTCGATATAAACCTTGCATTATCAACCCTCACTGACCAATTCAGTGGATATAGACAAGACTTAGTAGCCCGGCGTTCGTTTATACTTACCTGCATACTACATGCGTCAAGTAGCCGTCTATTTTCGTCAAAACCTTGGGTTCTTATACCCGTAACAGCAACTCACTTCACCGATGATTCCATGTAGTAGGCGATAAGGACTGGATGAAGTATCAGCATTCCTTGTGTTGGGAGTTTAGTCTAGTCACGCTTCCAAGTAGGCCGTCTTGGGTGGCGGGTTCGGGTGCAACCCTAATATCAGCTGGTGTAACATCACCGAGTACCGTTGAGGCATTCATACCATGTTGCCAACGTAGAATTATTTTTGAATGGTCTAATTATATGCCTAAGGAGTACCTAGTACCCTGAGGAGCATTAGGAATCTTAGTGTTTGCCTAGCTTCACCTGGAAAGGCTATTGAACCAAGCGCCATCAACCAATATGTAGGTAGAGGGGGATACCTGAAGGCTATAGCTGAGTGTATATATACTTCCCAATATACCAAACCCGAAAATCCGGGATTCAACCACGTGGTCCTTTCAGAATGGTTAGTATTGTGTCGGTAGCCGAGAATAATACTCTAACGTCGCAGTCTGTAGAGTTTGCTCACGAGGTAGCATCAAAGAGACCTACGCACCCTTGCGTAATCGACGGAAAGCAAGCGAAAGAACAAGATCAAAATGTGATATGCAAGGTATCTGTAGAAGGTATCTCATTAGATCAAATTTTTGGAGTTTAGTGTTTGGCTCAAGTAACTCGGAATAAGGAACAGCTTTTCAAAATCTGAACTTAATGGACAGTTTAATTCCATTTAAGCGAACTTAGTCCGCTAGCCTTAAGACGATAAGTATTAAAATTAAAAACTATCATTTCGGTTCTGAATAAGAGGGCTATAATGAGAAGGGGGCCTTGGGCTTATAGCCCCTGAAGGACTCAGAGTTGGCAATTTTCTCTCCTTGGGTCGTTGGATTTCATTATTGGTACTAAATATCACACGTAGACATGGTCTATGGCTATCGAAGTACAATTTACTTAATAAATACTCTGTTAACTGTAAAGTAATACAATCAAAGGTGAAGGTACAAGTCGAGTATCGATATAAAAACGCATAGAAAAGCGCGCCCAAGCTCACGAATCCCAACCAGGCAAAATACGGGCGACATCGCCTCCTCCGACACGTCCTAACCCAACATCTCGGTGGTGATATGCGGCTACTTAGATGGATTCGTCTTGTTCGTCTCTTTCGGTTCCCATGGACCGGCTAGAGGACCAAGAAGGGCTTCCAATTCCCGACGCGTCTTACAAAGAGCACAGCATTCTACTGTCTCGCGGATAAATGTGGAAAATTCGATTTTACCACATTTACCAAACGTGCCCTCAGCTGCGAGGCATATATACTTTTGGACTTCATAGGGCCCAAGCTCGTGGCCCCCGTCATCCTTACACCGTATTGAACTCGTGTCCTCGTGACACATTGCGATCGGAGATGCACAGGCTATCCAAAGGTAAAGGGCGGCGAGGGAGGGAGGGAGAGTAGATAAGGATGAAGCTAAATGGTGGCTTTGATATTCGGCCTGTAGCAGGATTTCGAAAGGGGATTTTCGGTTGGAGATATCGTTACTAGAAGATGCGATAGTGAGGGAAGTTATGTGGAGATGAATTAGATATTAGGCACTGGGAGGCCAAGGAGACATCCTGTTTATATATGTCCACTTTCTTGCCATTGTCGTACTTCCTGACTTGACTATTGACTTAAAGAGTTACTATGGTAGGATGTGTAGTTCTTACTACCTTGCGTTCATCTTTGAGTAAGGAGTGAGGTGTGCCTTTGACAGTCACAAATCATTAAATGTGGACAGTTCTGTGTCAGTAGTAGTATGATACCATCCAATGCTGGTAACAGCCACCTTGTCATATTGTTCTGGGCGCTTTCTTTTTTCTTCGTTTAAATATGATATTGGATTAACTACCATAAAATGCTAATGCTTAAAAGACCATAATGCAGCAACATGGATTCTGACCGAAATAATTCTACCTTAGTTCCTCCACTACTAATGATGACAATTTCCTGATATACCAGAAAATGTGCCTGGCGGGCGAGAGCTCATCCTAGCCCCCTCCCGCACCGTATAGGAAGTAGCGTCAAGATTTAACTTCAACGGCCCTCGGCCGCCCGTCTAGCCATTCGCTCGTTGTATAGCCTCTGACATATACCGCACCTGTAAACGGTGCCGCCCTTTTTCTCCTTTGTCAGCCTGCTACCGCAAGTGCCAAACCCTTTTTTGGTTCGGCGGACCTTGGAGCAGGCCTCCCGCTTCCAAAAGTACCTTGGTTCACAAAATATTCCGCAGGTAATGCACTCAGTAGCGTGCCACCATACGGTACACATCGCGATTGCAAAGATACTATAATGTGATGTGGCTAAGAGTAGTTAAAAGGGGCGATGGTGTGGGAAGACTACGTAAAAGGTTGGGTGTTTGGCCGTGCGGATCGATGCCAAAGCGAAGTACTCGGCTGAAGATATCTTTGTACTGAGATACGGAGATAATCAAGTTTGGTACCTATTACTGTCCTTGAGATGGGAGAGGTAGCTGAGACTTTTTGGATTGAAGGGTGACCGGAAAGTGGAAGATGGACCTTGCATATATGGGTTTCGTCTTCTGCCTATGTTCTACAAATTACTCAGCTTGTTCAGTGGATTGAATAGTTAGCAATGATAATATATTAAAACAGTTGGGTATTCTGTTTCTTCTGGACTGGAGACTAATGCTGTGTAATACTCTTAATAGTCATGATTTTATGAATGTGCTACAGAAGTAGAGACCAAGTTACATATCCTCAGGTACGCAAATCGCCAAGTTTAATGTGCTGTGAGGGACTCATGTTATGTCCTGGATACATATGAATAGAGGGCACCTGGACCGCTCGCTTCAGCTTCCTTTCTTATGACTGTCTGTTGACTTGGATTGAAATTATTATCTAGACATCAGGTCGTATGATATTTTGAGGGGAATGTGTATGGATGGGTCTACGTCTGCTGTATTAGTCTTAGTTTGCCAATGACAACACCCCCGATTCTCACAGGATATGGTTTAGCCTACCAGCAACTAGGATCACCCTACCAAGGTGACTCGCGAACCCACTGCTTCTGAACGCGTATTTCACAACGGCCGTTGAGATTTATCTCAGCAAACCGAAGTTTCAAGAGGCCGCTATCGTCTATCCACCAACTTTGTTCTTCGGCACGCCAGATATCGAATTCCTTGACCATTCTCAGCTTGGAGCCGTCCCATTTCCCCGATTTCTCCACATGCTTCTCGTAGTAAACTTTAAGGGCCTGAAAAGTGGCAGTTTTGAGAGTGAGATACGTCCCCTCGACTTCGAAGCTTGTAAAACCGATCACATCATCGGGTCCCCAGTTGTCATTGCTTACAGTAGAACGTGTAACGATGTAGATGATATTATCTTCGTTGTCGTGAATAGATAAGGGGGACGGAAAATCCCATCGTCGCTTTTCTTGGTCTCCCCACCACCTTGGTATATTAAATGACTGAAGCATTTCTTCTGGATAGGCATCCAGAAAATTGTTAGGGGGTTCTTCCCAGGCATAGTCTATGCTCCAACCCCATGGGTCGAGTTTACTAGGATCACGAGTCGCGTCTTCCATTTCGATATCTTCTTCATCCATATCATTAGGCTTCACACGTTTTTGTGGTTGTTGAATCCAGGGTATCTCGTTTTGTAATTCTTCTGGTTGCATATTCTTGCGCTTTGACATAGTTACTTGCTTGCTAGTCGTAGGTAGCGTTGGGGAATCAATGAAAAAGGGATTTGTATGAAGTGATTATTGGTGTAGGTGTAAGAACTTGGAGTTAAGTTCTGGGAGTCAGATCTTGTGTTTCGTAGAATACATAAGTAGCCTTTGCTTGTACCTGACTTGTGCCTTCCATCTCTATCTGCCTAGGTGTGCGGATGATGGGGAAAGAAGTCTGCGTAATGAACGCGCTAATAGGAGGAAGTTCCCAAGGAAAGGAAAGAGACATGACATGATTTGTACTGCTTGTGTAACTTGCTGTTACCACCAGCATATATGTAGGCAGGTAGTTTCCTGTTCCGAATCCTGAATAATGTCAAGGGCGTCTCAACATTATACACAACCTTATTGTCAGGACCTAATTAGCGACTGCAGTTTAATCGGCGTATTAACCTAATCTAGCACGCCCATATCGAAGAATAGCATAAACTCAAAAAGTCGGGCATAAATGCCTAATTCATGATTGAATACACTATTCATTCATTCGTTCATTCCATACAATACAATGCACATGTTAAGTGTCTAAGGAGGCCATATCCCTCTTTCCTATTGACCTACAGCCTCCGCAGCCCAGTTTCTAAAATCCGGGGCACCCGGCTGCGGAAACAAGCCACCTCCCTGCTGCTGTATACCAGCTCCTCCTTGCTGTCCTTGTCTCGCTGCTTCGGCCTCGGCCTGTGCGTGCGCCTGCTGTCTGCGCGCGCGGTAATACATGAGGAATACTATAGCCCCGACCAACCCCAGAATAATCAAACTCTCGACTACGGCATCTACATCCTCGAGGCCGTCGTTTAGCGGTTCCCCGTCGCTGCCGGTAATCATGCCCTCGTCAAAAGTTTCGTATCCCTCCTCGTAGTATAAGTCCTCCTGAAGGAAATTAGCGATCCACTCGCTGAGAGACCAGTCCTTTCTAGGCGCTATCGAAATGCGCATGTTAGCTTCAGCCCATTTGATGCAGCATGATAGGAGAAATGAACAATACTTACAAGGCTCGTCTTGAATTGAGTTGATCCGACCATGAGTAAAAGTATTCCAAGCACTACGCGCTCGGAGTTTAAGGAGGCTCAGGGTTACGGGGAGGTAAGCTTCCTCATTAGCCTCGAGGGCTTGGTCGTAGTATCTCTTCGCGAGGTGAAAATCCTGTGTTAGGCCAACTCCGTTCTCGTGCATCCAACCCAGGTTGTAAAGAGCTTGTGCGCTTTGGAAGTACTCCGACGCACCAGTATAGCACTGGGCAGCTTTGTCAAACGCAGGTTCAGTACCGATGCCATCAAGATAGTAATCGCCCATTTTGACAAGTGAATCAATGTTAGATTGTATAGCTGATCTAGTCCAGTAGATCAGCGCGAGGGCAGAATTCTGAAGCAAATTAGGCTTCGCTGGCTGGCGGTGAAGCCATGGCGGTAGGGGGAGTCGTGACTGGGACGGGTCCAGCATGAACGCGACATTGTTCTGCGCTTTCTCATATCCTTGCTCTGCGGCAATTAGATAATCGAGGAATGCCAGCTCGTAGTCACCATCTTCGTAGGCTTGGTTAGCCTCTGCCCAAGATGACACTAGAGGCTCTGCTCTCTCGGCGACGCTCTTATAATAGGCCATGGCCATACCACAAGTCTTATCTCTTCCAACGCCGTGATGCATCATCTCAGCCAGATAGTATTGCGCCTCGATGTTAGCCCATCGAACAGCTGCTTCAAAGTAAGAACTGGCAATTTTCAGATCGTCAGGAGTACCTTGATCGAGGTGAAGAGCCCCCAAGGCAACATGAGAAAGACTGAAGTCCTGATCTGCCGACGCCTTAAAAAGCTCTGTGGCCTTAGAAACATTCTTCGGCACGCCAAGACCGTGAAGATTCATGATCCCTAAGCCCCATTGGGATTGGGCATCGCCATGCTTAATTCCACGCTCAAACCATCCCTTTGCTAACTTATAGTCCTGCCTGACGCCCTCTCCACGTAACCACATACGGCCAATATAGCCAGCAGCTTTACTAGCATATTTCTCTAGTTGGGGTTTTGGCTGGTCAACCGGGCGCCCATCCTTAGTGCGCCAGTACATCGTTGTTACTGCGGCAAAATATCGTCGAGCCAGGTCAACGTTTCTTTCAAGACCCCGTTGTCCTTCATAATAAAGCCTCCCAAGGTTAAAAGATGCCTTGAAATCGCCCTTTTGAGACATTAAATCAAGGTATTCAATGACATCGTCGATAGCGGCGTAGGCGTGTGAACTAGGGTCTGCTTTCAAAGCATTGATACCGGAACTCACAACGCTGGCTCCCTCGCCGTAGACACCACCGACGTCGTCAGACAGTCGATGAGCTTCCGGCGTAAGGGCCATTCCACCAGGCGGCCCTGATCGGAACCAAACCATAGCCTTATCCGCTACCCTCTTATAATACTTGCATGCCATCTCGCAACTCTTAGGTACACCGACGCCGCTTACATGGCGGGCCGCAAGCGTCATTTCTGATCTCGTGTGGCCCGCATCAGCGGCAAAAGTATGGTATAATAGAGCCTTTGCTTGATCCCGCTCCACCGCGTCCCCAAGTCCCGTCGCATACATTAATCCTACCATATACTGCGCGGAGCTATTCCCATACGAAGCTAATCGATAGTAGTGATCGAACGCGGTCTTGAAATTCCTCGGGTGGGAATAATTTCCGAAGAAGTTAAACTGCGCTAAAAGGTAAATCGCATCTGTGTTGTTTTGTTCGGCCGACTGCTGTAGGAGTTTAACGCCCTCGAGGAGGGACCGGTGATAACTGGTTGCGCATGTTCCTGGGGAGGAGCGCTAACTCGTAGGCTCGGTAAGATCTTTGGTAAATAATGGAACAATATTCCAAAAACGCTAGTTGGTTTCTTCGTCTTTCTATGTAAAGAGGGTGTTTTTATTTTTCGGAATTCGGTCATCGCTTCGTGCACAAGCTCCCATCCTATTCTATGTTAGACCCTCCGCTGCTCGTCCCAAAACCATACAAGCACCGGTAGCTTACCACTTTGGTAGGGAGCCCAGACATGTTGCTCGCCTTGAACGACATCGGTATCAGCCTGTTGAAGATTCGCGTTCGCAGTATCGTCCTCTAATACTTGTTGATCGGCTGCAGACGTAAAAGCGACAACCTGCAAAAGCACTGATTGGAGCAGGGGTTAGCGCACACAAGCTTATAGCTACATTGGATTTGTAAGGCGAGACATACGGAGTGTCGAGACGAGCCAACGCCTCATGGTAGAAATTCTGCTAAGAGCAAGATTTTAAATGCCGTATTAATATCATGGTTTCCAAGGGAGGTTATGATTTAAGTATTGGTGTGTAAGGAAAAGTTGTCGTACATGTATGAAAGGATGTCGTCCGGGGCTTAGAACTTACAAGCTGTCCAGATCGGATGGTACATACCTACAGATAGTGGTACTAGGTACATGCATATGTTGAGAAGCGACGTCAGAGATTAACTTGTTTCCGATTGGTCAATGTGGCGCCACAGCTTGTGGGGCTATACTTTTAACAGCCAGAAAGTTTCAGTATCAAGTCTTGTCTTCATAAGGCTAAATTAGTACGAATATTCATATTTCAATGGCAAAGAAAAGTTAAAGTAGAACCTCAAAGGATTTAATCTAGACGTCAAATACTGGATCGCATACAATTGCTAGTTTATAGCTGTTCTCAGACGTTCCATTAGCTTCCTTGGAAGCGCCAATAAATTAGTCTAAGAGACACACAGAATACTCGAAACCTCTTAGTAGAGGTAAGAAGCAACATGTATCCTCTCACCTATGTAGATGGGTACAGAATACCCGTCCGCGAGGAAGTTTACGTTCTCGACATCATTCCCCTCGTAGCGGGTCCAGCAACTATTTCCTCGGATCAGAAACTGTCTTCATTTAATCCTACAAATCTCAAGGCAGGACCGCAACTCAACCTCCTCACGCGACACGGCAACATCACCTGTGCTAAGGCATATGACGCAGGAAACGCTATTGTCTGTACGGCAGGCGAGGGTGGCAGCGTGTCGATGTGGGATCTAAGGCAGGATGCACGGCAGGCTGAGGTAGCGAGATTAACAGGTTCGTTTGTGGCAAACAGCTGGACACGTTTGTATTTCATGGACGTAATGCTGAGGATTTATATAGATAATCGAGTATCTGTGCTGTCTTTAGCATGTTCAAGCGCTGGCTTCTCGGTCGTGGCCGGAACCGAACTACAAGATCACCAAGCATCCATATTAATATGGTAAGTGTGCTGACTAGATGTGCGGTGATATACCATGCTTAGATCTAAGTAATTAGGGACGTTCGTTCAACCCCCACCCCTAAGCTTCATTACAAAGAGGTCCATAGCGACGATGTGACAGAGGTTGGTTTTGTTATACTACCGGTGGTAGATACCCAACGCTAACAAAACTTAGCTGAATTTCCATCCTAACGACCACAATATTCTCCTTACGGGATCAACTGATGGACTCGTGAACATTTGCGATACAAGAATCACTGATGAGGATGAAGTCATAATTCAGACCTTTAATCATGACGCGTCAATCCACCACGCAGGGTTCCTAAATGATACCGAAGTATACGCATTGTCCCACGATGAGAAGCTGGCTCTTTATGATGTAGCCGAAAACCACGAAAACGGAGCGGCAACAACTGACTTTGGTGATATGCGGGAGGCCCTTGGCTGCCAGTACATAGCTAACGTCACTGCGAAATCGAATGGGACTGGAGCAGTGATTGGCGCTGGTACACATGAGTAAGTTGAACCCGTACCAGAATTGGTCTTGTATCCGCGCTAACCTCGAGATACGTGTAGCCAACAAGCCTTCGAGTTAATCCATTTGACGCAAGGCCAAAGATGGAATCTGGACCGAGATAATAGTGTGAGCTTACCCGGAGCTCATTCCGCGGATATTGTCCGTAGTTTCTGTTTCTATGACAAAGCGCAGACGGTCTTCAGCGCTGGCGAGGATGGATTTATCAAGGCATGGAGACCGAACGCATAATTAAAGAAAATTACCCATCACCTCAAGAGTATTTGTCATGTTTGCTCTTGGACTTCAAGTCCAGTAGCTGTTCATAGTAGTCACCCTCCCTTCTTGCTTTCTTCAGATTTCTGACTTCGTCCTCGTTGAGTCGTCTGCCTACAGCCTCCTCAAGCTCCTTACGGCTAATCCTTTCCTTCGCCTTTTCTTCTTTTGTTGCCTTAAGTCGAGGCTTGAAGCGTGCTTGCATTCGAATCCTCAATGTAGTATCGAAGCTAATTTCCGTGGCATCTCCACGGACCTCGGGCACACCATTCGCCTTCGTGGACTCCTTAATGGTTAAGAAAGTTTCACTCTGAGACTGGATTTGGAATGTGCCCGGTGTGTCGGGAGTCGGTATCACGGTCCACGTTTCGAGCGGTGATATAGCTTCGGACGTCGCGCTTAGGATTCCATACTTGTCGCAGCTGAGGTATCTAGAGAGTAGCATATTAGGGACCATAATACAAACGATATCAATGGGAATAGAGCACATACTTCCCATAACGCCCTTTAAACCTAAAGTTTTCAGTACCGTATATCTTATTAGCAACCCAGACTTGGCGTACGTCGTGAGGTTCAGCGCTGGTGGGATTCGCGTCAATGATATTAACTATTGGGTCGGTGAAGATCTTTCCATTGGCATCGCAAGCCAGACAAGTCGGAGGTTCTGTCGGAAGCACTATCATAACTGGGCCTTGAACATCTCCGACAGCGTCGGCTGATACCCAGCTGTCGTCATTTTCTGCACCCTCGGCCGTCGCGGTGGTAGTGGAATTGCTGGGACCTGCATCTTCAGCTGACGGATCCGCCTCGGTACGCTTTCTCTTCTTAGGCTTTTTGTCGCCCTTGAACGACAACGGCTTGACCATGCTGATATTATTTGGCTTCCAATTTTTTATTGGAATATGCTGACGTCGTGGATAGAGTGATAGAAAAGCTCAAGTTGTTGATGTCTGGGTAGTTACATGTAATTGTTAGATTAGAGGTACAAATGGATGGAAGCTCCGATAAGAAAAACACTGGCGTCACTTCAATTAGGTAGTTAGATAGAACCAAAGTACCTAAGTACATGCGCTTAGTAAACTGGCCCGCCCACAGTCTACATGTACCTAGGTCTTGTCTATTTTCAAGCTACAACAATTACGAAAATGTCAATATCCAATCCTCCTTGTTAGACCTCCAAATGTTTTATTCATTTTCTTGTAACATAACTGGTGGCTATATCTTTCGCCGTTCCTTAGTGAAGATACCCTAGGAACCATAGCCAAACATGTAACGGGAAGCTCCTATGGTGGCGCGGAATGCGCCGGTGGTTAGGCTGTCTGGTGCAAGTCCTTGTTAGTGAAATGCCGACGGTATCCTTAGGGCGAAGCCGTAAAGAGATATCGAAACACTTTACATTTTCTTCACTTAGGTTACATACATATTAAACGTCCATAGACTCAACTCGCGTCCTTAATTAGCTATTCAAAATTAACCGTTTTTCTACTTGCTATTAAACCTTTTTTTAGCAACTAAATATGGCGACAGCACAGCCAGTTGTTGTGTCTTTGGCCGATCTCAAGACCGGTGAGTCCTACCATATGAGACCCATGATGTAGTACATATTGCTTATTATTTAGGTAACATCTCTTTTGAAACGCTACAAGAAGCCTTTGGTCCGGAGTCGCTAGGCATTCTCGTGGTCAAAGATGTCCCGGCAGAATTTCCACAGTTAAGACACCAGCTTCTGTCGTACGCCTCATACATGGGTAACTTATCCGAGGCAGACTTCGGTATGTTAAGCACGAATAGACTATGAGGTAGTATCTATTACTTATAAAATCTCTTACAAAATTCCAGAGAAGTTTACAAATGAGGCTGCCAAGTACCTAGTAGGATGGTCCAAAGGAAGAGAAAAGCTAAAGGACGGAGGAGCCGATGAATACAAGGGCTCCTTCTACGCCAATTGCGCATTTTACGTAGATCCATCCTTGGAGTCTGCGAGGCCAACGGAAAAATTCCCTCTAAAAGAGTTTCCTGAGTACTTGGCGCCGAACTCCTGGCCACCCAACGAGATGTTGCCGGGTTTCAGGCCGACGATGGAGCAGATGTGTAGGCTCATCATCGACACAGCTGTGCTGGTCGCACGAGCCTGCGATAAGTTTGCCGAGAAGGAAATCCAAGGGTACCCTTCTTCCTATTTGGAGAAGGTAGTGAAGTCTTCGTTTACGACGAAAGCGAGACTCTTACACTACTATCCGATGCCCGAAGAGGCCCTAGCAAAGGGTCAAGAAGAGGACAATTGGTGTGCAGTTCACAAGGATCACGGCTGCTTGACGGGTCTGACATCCGCCATGTTCGTTGATGAGCTGAAGACGAACGCGAAGGTTCCGAGTTCTAGTGGAAAGACGCCAGAGCTATTACCGACGTTAGAGGAACTGCCCGCATCGCCTGATCCGCAAGCTGGGCTCTGGATCAAAGACAGAAAGAGCGTGCCAGTCCAAGTCAAAATCCCTCGAGATTGTATCGCTTTTCAGACTGGCGAAGCACTTGAAAGGATTACTCGAGGGAAATTCAAGGCCGTAGAGCACTCAGTAAGGGGAGCATATGCCAAAGGCGTTGCTCGAAATACGCTCGCCGTCTTCACACAACCGAACCTCGAAGATGAAGTCGACTTAGACCAGCATATTACATTCGGAGAATTTGCCAGGGGTATTATAGCGAAGAATACCGTCTAAGTAGGCAAATTCCAATTGTTCAAGTATAAGTTTCTTATTAGAGTTGGCATGATTTGTCATGTTTTGTCCAATAAGTAAATGAGAGAATTCCAAGCCCACTCCAGCCGTATGCCAATGATTGAAGCTGCACATTCACACTTTAAAGCATTTATTTATACATTGCCTCCCTTACTTTATCATATTAGTAAGTATTGCATAGTAGCTATGCTGCAGCTTACCCCGCCATACCGGAGCTATCACAACATATGGCGTCACTGAAATTATTCGGCATCTCTCCGTCTGAAGCATCAACTACGTAACTCAATCCCGTCACTTATCGGTCTCCGATGCGTTTAGCTCGGAGTTTCTCCCACATTGTCTTTAATAAAAACCGGTTCTGCCCCTCCGGACAGCTGCAAGCTACTTTTACTTCTTCACAATTTCGCCAATTCTCAAGCACACGATCAAACATGGCGCTGAACCCCAAATTCGCCGGTCAACGACTGCTCTTCGGACAGCCTGCATCCTCCACGTCCGGCGTTCCCCGGCGGTGCACACCCTCGAGTTATTCCTCGACTACGTGTGCCCGTTCTCGGCCAAGCAATTCAAGACTTTCTACCACTCGGTCGTGCCCCTCATCAAGGAGAACCCCAAGTGGGCCAGCAACCTGCAGATCATCTTCCGCCAGCAGATTCAGCCCTGGCACCCCTCGTCGACGCTGGTGCACGAGGCAGGCGTCGGCGTGCTGCAGCTCGCGCCCGACCGGTACTGGGACTTCAGCGACGCGCTGTTTAAGGCGCAGCTGGAGTACTTCGATGAGCCTGTCGTTAATGAGACCCGCAACGACACGTACCGCCGGCTGGCTAAGCTAGGTGCAACCGTCGGTGTCGACGAGAAGGCATTGTATAACTTACTGGCTATTTCGGATAAGGTGCCGGAGGGCAGCATCGGCAACACTGGAAACAAGGTCACCAATGATTTGAAACTACAAATCCGGTACGGCAGACTGGTAGGCGTACATGTCAGCCCCACGGTTATCTACGACGGCATAGTCGCAAACGATATCAGCTCGTCGTGGACTAAGGAGCAGTGGCAGGAGTGGCTGACCAAGAATCTCGGTTAAAGCGAGAAGTTGGAATGTGGCATAATAGGAACAGGCAAGCTCTTTGGTGATGCTTCGGATGAGTTCCGAATAGTATTAGATACAATTATTATTACAACCTGGAGCTATGGACTAGGGACCACGAGACTATCGTATTGGTAGTTATTCACACAATATACTAATTATTTCATCCCAGGCTTTAGCCCGTTATCTAAGTACGTCTTTTGTATAGTATTGATTTAGGCTGAGTGAGTACTACGTTGCATAATCGTAAATAATTTGGGTTCAGGATTGAGTACAATACATGTACTACAGGTGAGGATTATAGCTAGTGTCACCTGGAACCAACTGGCAACCACTACCACAGCTGGCGCAAACCGCATAAATCTTAGTGAGGACTACTTCACTTAGACACCATCAAGACTTATAAGAGAGATTTCAAATTGAAACCTCTCAATCATGTTGGTCCTCGGAGCCCTAAGAAGAGCTCAACGAGTCCCATTGAGGTGCAGCACCATCAATTTCCAAAATGTAGTTCCCCGTAATCTTTCATCCGTAAGGCAAAATTTTCGGATCTTAGGCATGAGATTCGAGACAACGGCAACAAACGCAACTAAAGCAAACGCAAATGCCGCAGCTAGTCACAGGCCGCAGACACCCAGATTCGGTAAGTATTTCAGGATTATACTATTATGTTCTATGTAGTATACTAATTAGCAAATAGCATACCCAGAGAAACTCTGCGTATACCACGCCGGCACGCCCCGGATAACCTTCCTGGCATGTCTGAAGATCTCCACGCTCTTCATCTTCGTGTTCTTCGGCTTTGTCGTCAGTCCCGCGTACTTTGACCGGGAAGGCCTATCGCCCACCGTGCTCCGCAGTACGCCCTCCCTCTCATACCACTCCAGTCTTCTTCCTAACCCCCACAACTAACCCCCATCGCAGCAATGCTCTCGGCCATCGTCCCCATGGTCTTCGTAGCATACACGACCTCCCCCTTCGTCTCCTTCATCCACATCCGCCTGCCGCCCGTCGCCCGGCAGTCCGAGGACATGCTGCGGCGGTTCGCGCGGTCGATCCCCGCCGGCACGGAGCTGGACATCACCACCATGAGCTTCATCGCCAAGCCCCGCGGGAGCCGCGTCAAGCTGTCCGAGCTGCGCCCCGTGTCGCGGCGTCTGGGTATCGTGAACCTCGCCCGGGACACGGCTGCGGAGAACGCCGCGAGGAAGTGGTACCGGTTCCGCGCCGTGGGCGAGTTCAACGCCCAGTTTAACACCGCGACGCGCGCTCCTTGGGTCTGGGAGAGCATCATGGGCGCTATTCAGAAGCATCGGGTGTGACCTACTAGTTCTCTTCCGCGATTTACATGCTTTAATGTGCATGGAACCTTGGGTAAGGTACGGATGACTTTCCGAAGACGCATAGGAGTGCCGTGCCAGTATGGTTTCCTCGAAGTGACTTATAATAATGGCTTGCTTATAATACACTGAGGGGTATAACCTCACCAGGCTCTCTGATCATAGCCTTAACATATGATACACAACAATATTCAGCAGAATTATACCCATCAAATGCTATAACGAGCGAGAAGTTCTAGGAATATCATAATTAAGGTTAATCAATCTTGTTGTGATTGTGCTTATAACTATAAAAATATCGCTCGACGGAGCCACTCATGATCATCATCAATAAGTATCTAGGTATTCATGACATAGCAAGCATTCCTCACACAGTAACTGCTTTTAATAAGATATTCCACGACTATAAGTAGGTGCTAAATTGTGAGGACTGAAGGTGACTAGAAGTTGAAGTTGATTGAATTGAAGAGAAAAGCTCAGCTTATCTTATGTTAGGTACCTATTGTAGGGATCTCTTATGTGTGTGAAGTTGATTGATTGACTATCTAAGAATACGAAGATTCATTGTAAGCTATTCTAGATAGTAATTTAGAGTTATTGCTTTACCTAGTAAGCAATATGACACAACGATACTTCCACGATAGCCGATAGCAACGATTGCGACATCCTCACACCTGCCCCCTTTTGAAAAAGAAGACAACGTCCTCGTTGTCAGCTCACAATCGACAATCCTCCATGATTGTAGCTCGTTGCTCAGTCGCCCTCTTCCACAGGAGGAAATAACGCTTTCAGTGGTGATAATGCGATTGTCTTATCTGGTTGTTCCGTATTCGATGGTGTTGTGGGAATTTCCACGCGTATGTTCGTTTTGGGAACATGCTTCACCAGTTTCCATTCATCCTCTTCGCTAGCCTCGCGTAGTTTCAATTCGGTTATCGTCAATGGATTAGCTTTATCGAATTCATCCACCAGCGCTGCAGCGTTCTGCATAAGCAGCTCTCTTGTATACCATTGATCATATATTGGGGCATAACCTTTCCATCGCACCAGATATTCGATGGTTGGTGTCCCGCCTTGCCTGTTTACTCTTCGCTTCAAGAGTTACCTTAGGTAGTGAATCGAGATGGCATTCCATCGTCTCCCCCTCCATAGAAATAACGACATCCTTGCTGTTACAGCATCAATAAAATCCGAACTATTTACATTGCCGTTGTTGCTTGTTGAGGCTTAAATTCATCACTATAATCATCTTCGCCTTAGCCGATGTCCAACTATCGTGAACCTATCGCAAGTGCAAACAGTGTTTTTCCCGTGTCCTTTCAATCGCAAAACCCCTGGGTGTTTCTTCTTCCCCTTGGCTTTGTAGGTAGATCCTAAAAGGTACCTATGCGTTGCTATTCTTGTATCCCATGACCAATGTCTTGAATGTGTATTGTCCCTTTGCGGTAGTGATTGTCAAGATCCATCGTGTTGCTGGGTGAATCTATTGTAGGTATTCTCACTTGCCTCTTTCCTTAAGCCGATTGTCGGATTTGCCAGATTTGCGCAGCTCTATAGCGGCGAGTGTCAATTGTTAGACTCTTCTTTCTCATACTATTCGGCGCAGAACAAAATATATCAACCCAGTTTTGTGTATGCCACAATAGCTAAGCCATCGTGTATTTTCTCAGGGTATTGGATTGAGGGCCTCCCGGCCATGGGCAAATAGGGAGGACCCGGAGAAGATAGCTCTGATCCAGCGCAGCCTCTCCTGAAGCTACAAATTGAGCTACGGGCGACAGGAATGTCATAAATACGGTGCCAGTAACCTGCAGCATGCCTTTGCGAAGATGCTTGATATATTTCACATCGTCTATCTTGAAGATCCTGGATGTCATATCCTCTTTAATGGCGGCATTCAAAGAATTAAACCTTCGATCTGCTTTTAAGGCCTGAGGTCTAACGCCGAGTTTGTATCGTTGAGTTGGACTGTGGCAATCGTTTCTCGGGCGTATATAAGGATGTTACTTAGATTATTAATCGCGCCATTCACAGCGGTTTGGACTCGGTTATCGAACCCAACATAGGGATCCTTCCACACCCGTTGGGTTTGAAGATGAGTGTCAACCCATTTCCAAATCAACATGAGGCTTTTAGTTTTGGGGAAACCTGATATGTCGTCTATATTAACAGAGAACAGCTTGTGGTGATATTAACTGCGTATCTCCCCTTCCTAGTCTCTGTTAGGGGAATCGCTTAGTCGTAGAAGCCCAAACATGGGAGGGTATCAGCATCAACACTGAGTATGAGTGTAGGATGAGCTGTTTCGACATAGTTGGACAAATAATAGCTGCATTGTATATACTGATAGCCTTGGATAGTTGGCCATATTTATGTATATTTCTCAATAATAGTGTCGCATGGTATTATTAGGTTGCATCATGACTGCAGGGTTTGAGAGAAGAGAACTTGAACGAGAGATATGACGACTTGCTGTTCTTTGCCGGAATCTGAGAATTGAATGTAGTTAATAGATCTGAGAAAGAGGATGAATCCAAGCACTTGTCCTCGTCCCCGTCTCTGACACTTGGTTGGCTCTCCAATTCCACAACGGGAACATCATCTTTGATGTTATCTTCAATATCCATGTCGTTGTAGGGAGTTACCAGAGTTTAACCGGGACTCGCCGGGTTTTTCTTAACCTTTCTGAACTTAGTTTAGCTTTACTGACTTTAATAAAAACAACATCCATACTGAGATTTGACCAGTTACATTTTGGTGAGAGCTGCTGGCCCGCGTAGTTTGACGAAACTGTGGCAGGTATTGATCGCCCTGGTAGCCGTCTTGGCTCAACTTCTTAGAGAAATCATCATGATGGCACGGGGTGCCCTTAAAGCTGTTGGAGAAGGGTTGATCGCCTTCGGCCGTTTGTTGGAGGAAGTATAAGTTTTTTTTTTTAAAAAGTTTATCCGGGCGCGGTTACTGAGGAAAATTGTCATTACTGAGTGTGGCTGGGTTTGTTTCAACATTCATAGAGTTGTTTTAGCTTTCTCTTTCTTTGTCTTCTTAGCTTCAGCCATATCCTCGAAGTTGGTCAGTATAACTGAGTATTTTCTCAGTTCTTATCATCGTCAACCATTTTGGTTAGTTTCCACGGGATGCAATTACTCAATTGCAATTAGTGCTCAACTTTCGTCATCACTCTATCGTTGCAAAGGGTGTCAAAGTAGTTGTTGAAGGTGATTACTCAATCGCTGCAAGTTGTGCAAGACTTTGTAGGAAATGACTTTTGCCTTTGGTTGTATTATTAGGTTAGGTTGGTAACCTAGTCATAAAAGCTGGGATCATCGATGGTGATCGTTGGATGATCCACTTGATTTTGGGGTGTGGGACAAATTGAAATAGGAGAATAAAGTTAATGGAAAAGCAATAGAACATTTGCACACCATCCTCTAGCTATTTATGTAGTTTGGCGCCCGTACATTATACGACTTGGTTATACGACTTGATTAGTCTATTTGTAGCGAACTGGCAGGAGGTGCCTTCCCTGACCTTGTATTCGAAAAGAAAGTGCCTAGGAAGCAAGTCCACATTCCTTTAGCGGTTTCCAAGTAGGTTAGGTACTGTTCAGTAACCCCCACAGCACCTAAAGGTAGTCTAATTATATTTTAAACTCTGCGTAATAGCTACTTCCGTTGTTACGACGACAACAATACCTAGGTAATGATTCCTATAGGCCTACTCTACCTATCTAAACTTACCATATGTAGATAGGTCGGTTTCCTTTGAATTCAACATGTAACTGCATGTACTTATCTACTATATAACTTCTAGACGCCTTTTCAAGAGATGCCTAAACTACCAACCTGTTCAAAGAAATAGGCTACCTGTTCCTAGGCTATATTTTCTTCTGAGGCGATTCGGCGTTAAAGATTCGGCAGCGGAGTGCTTAACCTATCTAACCTATTATGTAACTAGGTCTTATATGAGGTAGGTACCTCTATGCGTTAGGTAACAAGGACTCAACTCATGCCTTCTCAAGATCACATTATCTACGTACCTATTAAGTTATGAAGGTAGTTACACGAATGATTCTAATAAGGGTCTTCCACTTTCTTTAAATAGAGTTACTTCGAACGGTAAAGTTTGATTGTCTATAATTTGGAGAAGGTGGGGTAAGAATTGGGGGAGTTCGTCGGCGATATCGCTGCTGACCCTCTTTTATCTAATTTTTGTCGTCACTGTCATTCGGATACAGGCAGGAATATAGAAGCTTACCTGCCAAAGACCAGGTGCAGACCTAGGTCCATAGGAATGCATTATGTGTTCCGACGCATTAGTCTGTACTCTTTCTCTCCACACTTAAGAAAGAGCGCGATATCCATTTCTTACCGCACAATGGCTACTCAACCCGGCAGAACGTACAACGTACCTAACCCACACCCTAGATATTCTAAGCTTGTAGGGATAAGGATGAAGCTGACTAGATGTTCCCTCAGGACGCCATCGATACGCTGAACTCCCTTCAAACCCCATATGCCATTGTCGAGGCCCGCCGTAAGGCTGGCATCCGCCCAGACGCCGCGTCCATCGCAGAAATGCACGAGTACTTGCGGCGCATCGGCTACACTTCTTCTGACCTCGACCGTTTGAACGTCTTGCATGTCGCAGGAACCAAGGGAAAAGGCAGCACGTGTGCGTTTGCAGCATCCATTCTTCTGCATTATCAAAGGGCGCACACAATACCTCGCAAGATTGGCTTATTTACGAGCCCGCACTTAATTGCTGTGCGCGAACGGATTAGGATCAATGACGTTCCCGTCAGCGAGGATATATTTGCCCGTTACTTCTTCGAGGTATGGGACAAGCTTGGGGAGGCAGAAGAACGCGAAGGCGAGAGAGTAATAGATCAGAGACTCGATATCCCCATGCCTACAAGGCCGGTATACTCCCGCTATTTAACACTGATGAGTTATCACCTATTCCTCCAGGAAGGTATCGATGTTGCTGTATACGAGACCGGTATTGGTGGCGAGTTCGATGCCACGAACGTCGTAGCGCATCCCCTGGCATCTGGCATCAGTACTCTTGGCATAGACCACGTCTTTGCGCTTGGAGAAACGATAGAGAAGATTGCTTGGCATAAGGCCGGTATCATGAAAACCGGCAGTGCTGCTTTCACAATTGAGCAAGTACCCGAGGCCGCGAGGGTACTACAAGAAAGAGCTCAAGAAAAAGGCGTGGCGCTAAAGGTATTAGACGTCGACCCTAGACTCAAGGGTGTTAACGTTCGACCGGACGCGCTGTTCCAAAAGAAAAATGCTAGCTTAGGAATTGCCCTCGCGGAAGCGGCGTTACAGAAAATCGACCCTAACTTCACGCCAGATTCGTCGGCGTTAAGTCAAGAGTTTGTCAACGGCCTTGAAAAAGTTGTGTGGAGAGGACGGTGCGAAGTTAAGGCAGAAGGACCAATCATCTGGCACATCGACGGAGCACATACCGTAGACAGTCTAAAGATGGCAACAAGATGGTTTGCAGGTGAGTGCGCAAAGCGAACCGGGCCGAAAGTCTTAGTTTTCAATCAACAAGGACGTGACGAGGCCGTTCACTTTCTTGAGGGTATAATCTCCGCCCTCAAAGCTCAAGGTCAGGGGACATTTGAACGTGTCATCTTTTGCACAAACGTAACTTACGCCAGCGGCTATAAGCGGGATTTCGTAAACCACCAGTATGATCCCGCGGCTATAAAAGCTCTGACCGCGCAGCGCGCATTCGCTGAGAAATGGGCTTTACTGGACCCGACCGCGAAAGTCGCCGTAGTACCAACGATTGAGGATGCGATCAATCATGTCCGGGATCTCGGCAAGACACCTTTAGGCGAAGGTGAAACAATACAGGCATTGATTACGGGCAGCTTGCACCTGGTAGGCGGAGCATTGGGCATACTAGAAGGCGCTGATGCCTTGTGACCGGCGACGGTCAGTTTTCTATATATGGGTTTGTTATATAAAATGGCTCTGGTTTCAACGAAAGACGACTATACCCTGGGTAAATAGATCAAGACCTACAGCGGCTCAACCCCTATAGCGGAAAATTATGCAAAAGTTTTATTGAACACAGTGTTGACTATGACTATTCGAGTGACAATGTAACCTATGGACCCTATAAAACTTTCTGTGCCCTTTCTATATTTCCCCGTACTATAGCCAATACTAGAACTCGTATACGTTGCATATACAAACGACGAGTGATATCGCTATAACATGCCAAGATAGAGGGCATGTGCAACTCTATCTCATCTTCCATAACTAAACCTAACCTTAAAGACTTAATCGAGGTCAAGAAATCTTGAACTGTATATTGATGGCTTATTGTTGAAAATATAGCTGTCATGTCATGGCATCTACGACTTAGTCTTGTGATCTATAATTCATCACTTCCAAAACGCCAACCTTGTAGTCCGTCGCGGCTTATTTTACCATTCGTTTTATCTTTCCCAAGTCACCGGAACCTGTTTTTACCTACCTAACCTACCTATATGAGTGTATCATAACTCTGAGTCTGGCTCTAGTGTCCTAAGCAGGGCACCTACGAGATGGAAGCTACCCGTAGCCAATACCACGACTTTGACACCATCATGGCGTTGCGTGGCTTTGATTTTCTCGACCGCTTCGTCAACGCTACCTACGACGCTAGTTTCTGTCCGGGGAGATAGCTTCTGCATAGCATCTGCGGCAGCTTGCTGAACAGCTAAATCTCGTTCGGGTTCGTCACCTGTCCTACGCTGTAAATCGTTCCGAGTAAAGATGGCGTAGTCAAAAAGCCTGCCGTCGGAAATTCTTAGCTCCCTCTCAATACCCCTGTGTAGACTGCCTAGAAGCTTCGCCACGTCGCGCTCCTGCTGGTTGAATAGCAAGACTACTTTCGCGTCGTCAGCTAAAACTTTACGCTTTCCCGCAAACCACTTAGCTACTTCCTCCAGGCTTTCGGCGGTGTGTGCCCCGTCGATGAACCACGTGAAGTTGCTGTATTCCCTCGTCTCGGAACGTCCTTGGAGCCTCGCTTGTCGTAAACCATCGGAAAAGCGTTCGGCTAAAGCTGGCAATTTCTCCTCAGATAAGGTATCCTGACTTCCATTTAGAACTCTTAGGTGCTCGGATGCGGCCCTAAGCGCTAAAGCCTGGTTATACTTCTGGAACTCGCCTTCGAGGCTCCCTGCATCAGCTCCTCGTATGCCACCCCATTGCTCAACGTCTTGGTCTTCTACCTCTACCAATGTGGCGTTCTTCTCCACAGCTCGCTCGCGTAACACGCGCATGGTCTCGTCTCCATCTCCTCCCTGTAATTTCCGCGTAAAGCATTTCCGCCCCGGCTTCATCACGCCGGCCTTGTTCCACGCGATCTCGGGAAGTGTGCTGCCGAGCATACCCACGTGATCAATACCCAACTGCGAAATCACCGAGGCGGTAACTGCTTCCGCAGGTAACACATTCGTGGAATCGTACTCGCCGCCAATGCCGCACTCTACCACTGCGCTCCGAACGCCCTCCCGCAAGAACGCGTGGAAGGCTAGGATCGTCAGAAAGCGGAAGTAGAAAGGCTTCGAAGCAGGACCCTCAAGCTCCGCAGTGGGGATGTTCTTCCCCGAGCGTGCCGCCTCGCCCCGCGCAGCATTCGTTAGCGCATCCCACACCTCGAAGAAATACCGCGCGAATAGCTCCCGGCTGATTGGCCGGCCGTCGAGTTGGATGCGCTCGCGCACCGAGACCAGGTGCGGCGACGTGTACGTGCCGACCCTACCGGCGGCAGGAGCCCGCGCCAGGATCGACGTTAGATACGCACAGACGGAGCCCTTGCCCTTGGTCCCAGCGACGTGGATGCAGCGGAGCCGAGCGAGGTCGTCCTGTGCTAGTCCGGCCCTGCCTAGCCACGAGAGCATCTCCGGGATGGCGAGGGCATTGAGGTCCTTGGCAGAGGGCGCGGGAGAGGATGTGGAGGCGGGAGGGGAGAACAGGGATGTGACGGCGCGGTTCGATTGGATGGAGTCGAGATGCGCGAGCGCAGACTCGTAGGTCCGCGTCATGGTTGAGGAGAGGCGCAGGGTGGTTATAGCGACAGTGATATTAAGGGGAGGGAAGGGTAAAGGGAAAGGTCTAAGTAAGCACTTCATATATGGGTTTAGGATGGTTAATAATGATTATAACTCTTACTTTGAAGATGATAAAAAAATCTAAGTTCGTCCTAGTACGTAGGACCCCCGCCCCGCTCCAGCCCCGCCCCCGCCTCAACCCCTTATATAAAGATGTTATTTTTACTATGCGTATAACGCATTATACCGTATAATGACACATAATAGCGCATAATAAATCTATTATGCGCATAATGGAATAAGATTTTTAATTATTTAACGTATTAATATAAAAATAAAGTTAATTTATTATTAAAATATTATATTTAAAATTTTTTAAAATTATATATATATAAATTTAATAAAATTAAAATTATAATTATAAATTTTATACGTAAAATAACGCGTTAAATTTATAAATATACGAATTAATAAATTTATTATTTAAAATAATAAATAAAATAATAAATAAAATAATAAATAACGATTTAAATTTTTATTAATTTAAATACGATTAATATAAAATATAATTAATTAAATAATAATATAAATTAAATAAATTTAATTTAATATATAATTTTTTTTTATAATATTTATAAATAATTTATTTTTATATTAAAAAATTTTAATTAATAAAAATAAATTAATTAAACGTAATATTATTTTTAAAAATATTTTAATTAAATTTAAAAATATTTTAAATTAAAATAAATATTATTATTATTATTATATAATATATATAAAGAAATTTTCGTTAAATTATACGTATTATACGTAAATTATATAATATTATACGTATAATAGCGTATAATGACATTATATCGCATAATAAATCTATTATACGTATAATGAGCATGCTTACCCTTATACTACCCACTTACCTAAGTACCTAGGTAGCATCCTTTTTCCAAGCATTTTGCTTATGATCATTCCATTCTTCATCCGGTATGTTTTTGAGTATGTCGTTCAGGCCATTAACCACTGACTCGGATTTTATTCTCCTCAGGCGTTTAATAGCCACCATTTTTCGGATTAGTTCTTTACAGCGCCTTATGACTTTGTGATATGGGTGATCCATGGGCGGCATACTGTCTAATTCGTGCTCAAAAGCCCTATTCAATGTAAGGGTTAGTGAATAGGGTATTGCTATAGGTATGAGTCTCTCGTAGAACAAGTAGGAGTTTTGCTGCGGAAGTCCGTCTTGTGATGTGTGGCGTTTTTTCAACTTCGCCCGGAAGTCACCTAAAGCCCCTAGATTAGCGGCGATCACCTCAGTAAGTAAAAGTCGGGCATACAGCCTAGGAGCCATATGTCGCTTCTGCGTCCCATCTGTCTTTGGTTCTGCTTGTTGACTTCGGGTGGTTGATACACTCCTCCCAGCTGTTTAGTCGTGGTAGATACTGTGTATGTTACACGCTGTCCGAACGTGAAGCCCAGCTTTTCAGAAACCCAAGTCTCATGTGTTTCCCTTATTTTCGAAATCCCAAAGTCTATGACTTTCCATATGCCAGCCTTATCATACGGACCTATACCGTCGAATATAACTATATTTTCAGGTTTAAGGTCCAAGTGACAATAAGATACTTCGTTCTGTTGTTGGAATGAGTCGTGCAGAAACTGAATCGCCCTGGCGATACCCGTCATCTGAACTAAGCAAGGCATGATGAAATCCTGGCCTACTATCTTACTGAAGTAGTCCATCAGATTCCCCCTCTCAGCATAGAGTGATAGAACTTGTACTTGCTCGCCGTCATGTGACTTCACCGTGCAAATGCAAGTGCAGATTTGAATATCTTCATTCATAGTCAGGCAAGCTCGTAGACGAGTGAGAATCTCAATCTCCCTCGGGCACTGTAACGTCGGGCTTCATCGCGCTATTCTGCTTCTTCACAAGCTCTGCCTGCAATTTCGCGATTCGGTAAAGTTGTAATCCCCGAAAACTAAGAATGACGACTCTCTGGACTTTATCCCCATCAATCTGTTGGATTTGTTGGCGTAGGACATCCTCAGCATCGGAGGTACGGAGGATCTCTGGTATTGGTCGAGGTATATCTCTCGGCGGAAAGGATGCTTCGATATCATGATTTACGTAGTGTCTGCCAGGAATCATCTATATGGTTTGGCTAGAATAACTGGGACCCTTAGCAGATATTGAAAATATCAAGTACAACTAATAGATAGCACAGCGTAATGAGAATTTACAATCTACCAGACATCAACATATAATCACCAATAAGGCCAATTTATTACTATAGATAGAGGAAGCTACTTTCGTACTTTATGGAAATGATCCGCATTTGGAAGACGATCGAAGCAACTAAAGTTAATCCAGCGCATTTGAGGCTTAGAAGGTAGCGTTGTAACTGGGCCATATTTCATTCAAACCGAGCTTGAAGCGAAACAGTCTTGAAGGCTTTTAAGCGAAATGTTGTCACCTGAGGTTGTACATATCCTACCATGCCTCGGGCACCTAGCAAGATCGCGGACTACGCCACGGACAACTGACGACTCACAAACGCCCTTATGGACCTGCTTTTACTTGGCCAGAATCTTAATGTTGGGCCTCATTGGTAAAAAAGAAATTCTCAGAAGAATTAGCCCGATTCGAAGTCTTCCCATAATACTACCTCCTTTTGTTCTCGAATACCTATAACTACCTTCTTCATCAAGTATTATTGCTGCTAGGGCTGAGTTCTGCAATAAAGATATCAGCTGCCCGCTCGCCTATCGCGTAGGCTGTGTTGGCCGTGTTGGCAGCCACGTTAGCGGGCGGAATACTCAAATCTGCAATCTTTAAACTCCTAACGCCGTAGACGCTGAGGCTCGCATCCACAACGCCTCCCTGCTCGAGAGGTGCCATCTTGCAAGTGCCCAATGAGTGCCAAGTGGTGCCTACGTTATTGCGCAGCCATCTCTCGAGGACCTCGTCGTCCGCCAGCGTATACTTGATATCCTGCACATTGGTCAGGGGGGCATCGCTTAGCTCAACGCATGCAGCTTCAGAGTCAGGGGCGAATGGCGGGTGGGCAGTCGCCACCTCACCCCTATACATGTTTGTACGACGGAGTATTTCTCGCTGCTTTTTATAGATCCAGATATGCATCTTAAGGTCGATATCGTTGGGGTCAGTAAAGAAGCCCGTCTTGAAATCTACCGGATCGTCTACACTTGGGCCTGTAATATGGACATGGCCACGAGAGTATGGATACACGGTAAATGCCGTAGGAGATGTGTACTGCCCTACTGGCGCGCCACTCGAATCGCCAGAAAATCTGTCTAGGATCAGCAAATGAATATCTGGTGAGTGAGCCTAATTTCTTACCCACTAACGAGGGACATCAAGGCTAGCGGCTTGTCAGGCTTAGCCTTGAAGTCTCGTTCCCATGCTGCCTGAAACTCAGGACCGAGTTCGGCAACATCTGCATCAGTTGGTCGGATCTTGCAAGTGATATCCTGTGCATTCCAGCCGGCTCTAGGGTCTTTAGTCTTGACGAGTTCGTCAACACTGATATCACCGCGTACTATCGTGTCGGCTGTCTCCTTTGGGGCTAAGTTTGTCCTATATGGATATACAAGCAAATGGTGGTCCTGATAATTATTACCAACTCCAGGAAGATCAGAGATGATTGGAATACCCGCTGGTTTCAGGATTTCTGGGCTACCTATGCCTGATCTCTCTAGTATAGAGGGAGTTCCTATAGCGCCGCTTGATATGATTACCATCTTGCGGGCATGGATGCTTCGGACTGTGGTGTCACTCTGGAATTTAGGATTAGGCCGGTATTCAACACCCACCGCATTTTTCTTATCATCAACGATGACTCGTACGACCTGAGATTCTACTAAGACATGTAGATTTGGATGCTTGCCATCTTGGAGCCGAGGATGTAAATATGTATGGGCAGTATCCTGGCGTTTACCATCTGGTGAAATAAAGCGCGCAGCCCGTTGTGTGCCGTTGTTGGAATCTAGGTTTTGAAGGTCTTCGATTTCGGGCCATCCGACTTTCTTAGCAGCCTCGATAAAGTCGTTCTCGGATGTTACAGCACGGTATGTGCTACCTGAGATCTGTACCGGTCCATTGTCTCCATGAGTGTCTTTGGAACCAGGCCCGTGGTACGTTTCAAGCTACGAGGTCCATCAGTCAAAATCCAAAACAGATAAATCAGTTTGTTTCAGTACCTTCTTTAAATACGGAATCATCTCGTTCGCAGACCAGCCGGGCATATTCCAAGAATCGAAGTCCGATCGCTGTGCCCGACTGTACATCATAAGATTTATAGATGAACCACCGCCGAGGATGCCGCCGGCCGGCACAACTAGTTGCCTATTACCTACTTTTTCCTCCCGGCCGGCTTGGTAAAATAAGGTAGATGTGCTAGTAGGCGCCAAGTTGCTCATGAAGAGAATTGGGTGGACAATCGTGGGCAGATTATAGTTGTTCTGTCCACTTTCCACCACCAAAACAGAGAGGTCTCGATCGGTATCGCTAATCCTCGAAGCAACTATACATCCGGAAGTCCCCCCTGAGAGATGTCAGCGTGTACTATACTAGTGCATCTTCAGTCTTTAAGACCAAGAAGAACCTTACCTCCTACAACAACAATATCGACCTCCTCCAAGTCAGGAGAGAGTTTGTTGAAAATACCCATCGCAGTTCGTACTATAGCTTACCATATAATAGTTCAAACTTCAGAGTATTGAAAAGAAGTTAATCAAGGTGAATGCTTTACTTTTATAGGGCTGATATAGGCATACAAGTGTATATAATCATACGAGGGTAAGCCCTAGTAACGCAGATCTTTTACCAACATCCAAGTTATCCCTATACGCGGATAAGTTACTTGGCTATTGGTCAACAGGCATGTACCAACGGGGCATCTATCAGCTTGGCACGTGGCTCCAAGGAAAGATGTTAAAATAACCATAATAGCATAAGTAGCCATAACCTATCTCGGGGTTTAATACGTAAAGCAGGTAGTATTCCGTCGCAGTAGTATTTAAACATATATCAAACCTTAACAGGTAGGATATCATCAACCGTTTTCCTACAATCCCAGATAAAGTAAGCAATCCTGCTAACCAAAAATCCCTTCGTAGGCCTTAGTGTATTAGCTATGTAACTATCTTAGTATGCAGTGCCCGCTTTAGTTACAATCCCCTCTATTGCGTCGTAGCATGTGCGGCATGCTTTGGGGTGGAGCTGGCTCTGCCACCGTCGGGAACAAGACGTCAACGCATCGACCCACCATAAGTATGTAGTCACAGTCCTCCAGCCCTAGAAAGGAGTTATACCAAGTTTCTACGGAGTCCATAGGTAGTGCTTCGCCATCTTGGACCAAACCTACGAATACTAAGTATGCCTTTCTGGCGAACTAGCATCTATAGTTCCAAAGGACCGGTTAGTCTTAGTTAACTCTCAGCTGCAACTTTACCAAATGTTTTCAGGGGTAGACAGTATATGGTATTATTTCCATATGTAGATGCTATATTCGGCATATATGTACCTACCCGTATTATCTCAGGTGCTACTATGCTAGATAGGTACATTACGTTTTAAGGTAAATCACCCATCTACGAGCCTACCCCTGAACGAGCCACGATTTCCCATACAAAATCGCCAAAACACTATATTTCTATTTAATTTTAAAAACCCATCAACGTAATAATATAAATTTAAAATAATTAATACCTTTTAATATTTTATAATATTTAATGAAATATTTAAAAAGATTTATTAAATATTTAATAAAATATATATTTTTAAACGTTTTATTAGCGTATAACATTTTTACATATAAATTATTAACAAATTTGTTAAAAATTAATATTTTTAATAACTTTTCGAATATTTATTATATAAAAATATAAAAAATAGTTTTAAATAAAAAAAAATCCAAATTAATTAAAACAATTAAAATATTACGTAGTATAATTTTCTTTATTTATTTATATAATATTTTATTATATTAATATTTTAATTTAATTAAAATAATTATATTACGTAATAATATTAATTTATATTAAATAAGAAAAATCTAAATAATCGAAATTTATTTTTCTTATTTTAATTAAACGTTTAATTATTTAATTATTTAATTTTGAAATTTATATAAAATATTAAATTATTTTAAAAAAGTTTAAATACTTTATATCTTTTTAAATATTAATAAATTAATTTCTTTTAAAATATGTGTAATTATAATTTTAAAATACAATTTTAAAATAACTTTCCGATTTTTAATACCTATTTTATTTAATTAATTATAAATATGCTGTTTTAGCGATTTTGTATGGGAAATCGTGGCTCGTTCAGGGGTAGGCTCGTAGATGGGTGATCTACCTTATTCCAGGCCTCAAGGTCCATACCTCAGGCACAAAAATTCAAATCAGCCGTCTTTCACACCTAATTAATAGCAGCTTAATCACTAGGCACCCACGGAAGGCCAGGAAATGCTGCGGTCAAGTTGGGGGGTAGGTAACTAGAGTCGAAAGAAGCGTGTAGTTCCCGTTATAATACTAACATGAAGGATATAGTCCGTTTTGTATATCTGCAAATAGTATTGGCGTGCACGGCTGGTACCACCATAGCTTTGGGAATATATCGTTTCTTGGATGCCATGAATCAAGACAAAGAAAGTAGGTATTGGGAGTTCCCATAGACCAATGGTAGTTACGTAGTTTTATATACGTACCTCTCTACCTAAAGTAGTTACCAAACCCAGCTGCATATTATCCAGGCGAAAACTTCTGATTATATAAACCAATGAAAGCGGTGCATTCATCGTTCAATAGGTAGTCTGAGTAAAATTTACGGATATTGTTCATACGCGCCTAGGTATGCAGGCATGAAGCAAAGTAGATACTCCGAAAGCCTATCAAGGGATAAGGGTTAGCAAGGGATAAATGTGTAGCCCTCTGTCAACTACAAAGCAAACAACAAGCACAATAGGTAATAACACAACGCCAACTCTGCCTTCTATGCCAATCTTCAACGTTGTCCTCCAGATAATTTTCCCAAAGAAACTGCTTCAGTCTCATATTCTAGGTGTATGATGGGGCCGGAAAGTTTCGACTTCATCATCGTTGGGGGCGGTCTGGCCGGCCTCGTGCTTGCCGCACGCCTTTCGGAGGACCTGTCTACAACTGTACTAGTTATTGAGGCTAGTCATGATATGAGTGACGACCCAAGAGTCAAGACACCGGCTTTGTGGTCAGCGCTACTAAATGACCCTAAAGCATCCCTCCAATTCAAAACAGTTCCTCAGGTACATCTTAAACCTTTTAATAGCGTATAACTCTAATAGGGGGTTTCTAACATTTTGCTAAATAGGATGGCTTAGGAGGTCGCGAGGTCGGATTCACCCAAGGCGGTATTGTCGGAGGCTCTAGTGCGGTTAATGGTCTTTCGTTTAGTGCAACTTCCAAAGCGAACATCGACGCGTGGGCGAACCTGGGCAATCCAAAGTGGAATTGGTCCAACTTCTCTAAAGCAATAGAAAAATCATATAGCCAAGACGGGACTGGAGAATGGAATGGCCCCATTCAGCTGGCCAAGCCCCTAGAAGATAACGAATGGCCTCGAGTCTGGAGAGAAACTTTGCAAACACTCGGGTTTCCCGTGGACAATACACCATTCTCTGGGGAGGTTTGCGGTGGTCTCACGGTTCCCGATACCGTCTCTCCTTCGACTAGAGAAAGGAGCTTCCCGGGCAACACATACCTCAAAACGGCTAAAGGCCGATCCAACATGACTCTATGGACCCTCACGTCGGTAGACAAGATACTCTTTGGTAAAGCCGAAAGTAATGGAGAATCCGAGACTATTGCAACTGGAGTCCAGTGTACTACTAATGAAGGCGAAACGAAGATTGTGGGGGCTCGCAGAGAGGTTTTACTCACAGCTGGAGCGATCAGCTCGCCTAAGATCCTAGAGCTTTCTGGAGTTGGTGATAAGAAACGTCTAGAAGCTTTTGGTATCCAAACTATTATTGACAACCCTTTTGTTGGTGAGAACCTTCAGAACCACCCTATGTGTTACTTGAATTTTGAAGTCCTCGGGGGAGAAAAGGGGTTTGAAACAATAGAAAAACTTGCAAGAGGTGATCCGGATACCATAGCCGCGGCCATGGATTCCTATCAACTACAACATAGTGGTCCATTCTCTAGAAGCGGTTCTAATCATGCGGCTCATCTACCATTTCCTGGTATCAAAAGTGAGAGCGGTATGCAGAGACTCCAGGAGATTTTGCGTACTTCAAGTCAGGGCAATAGTGAAACCAGAACCGAATTCGAAAAAGCACATGAAAGATTCGTTCATTCTATTCTCCAATCACCTAACGAGGCTTCAGCTTGCTACCTCTCAGCGGCGGCCTTCGCTGCATCCAACGGTGACGGGTCACGTACCTCCCCACTTGAGCTTAATGAAGGTGAAGACTTCTTCACCATCGTGGTTATCCTTTCACACCCACTATCCCGTGGCTCAACGCATATTACGTCGGTTTCCTCGCCTAACATCGCCATCGATCCTAGATATCTTACCCACCCTCTTGACATCGAAGTCCTAGCCAGCCACCTACAGTACGCCGTGCAGGCCATCGCAACCGCGGAACCACTAGTAAGCCACCTAAAGCCAGGCGGAAAATTGAATCCGATAGCGCCTCAGACAGGGAGCTTTGCAGACATCGAGAACGCAAAAAGATACGCTCGGGAAGCAGCTGTAGGAGCCGTCCACTTCACTGGTACCTGTTCTATGATGCCCCGTGAGATTGGTGGTGTCGTTGACTCTCAACTACGACTCTATGGATGTAAAAACCTAAGGGTCTGTGACTCGAGTATCATACCGATTACCCCTCGTACTAACCCACAGGCCACAGTATATGGGGTTGCGGAGATGGCAGCAGATATCATCAAGATGGCTATACAAGTTGAAGTTGACTGGATTAAGTAGGTATCCCGAGTATATAATTCTAGACAATGTATAAACCCTCGGCGCTTTCCCATAGTTAGTTAATGAGAGCTTTCAACCTTTTTGATAAGCTCTTCTAGCTGCTCAGCGACGAATTCTGGATTATCCTTCTGAATGAAGTGCCCACATTTCGGTGCAATAAGTGGCCCCTTTGCTCTATCTGGGTCGGTGAGCCCGCAAAGTCCCTCGTTATACTTCTCCCACATACTACCTCTACTTAGTTAAACGCTCAGTCTAGAAACAAGTAGCAGGTGACCACTTACGGTTGAGTATACATAGCAGCCATGCCCACAGGAACCTTCATCAAAGCCCACTCTTCTTTGGAGAATTGTTCAAGTTCATGTCCCACGACGGTTATCCAGGGGCCTCGATCAGAAGATTTCGATCCTATGAGCTTTGGCTCAGATGGGTCGGGAAGAATATTCTTGATATCCCTTCGATCAAATCCCTCGTTGTTTTTCGCACTCGACGCAAAAATAGTTGTCATTTTTGTGTAGGCAGCTTCGTATACGTCCAATGAAGTACCGGGCGGTACCATCTACTCAAGATTGAAGGATGGATTCTTTGGATCTGGCCAAATGCTAACATAATCAGTATTTCCAGGGTTAGAGTCGAGGAACAGGATTCCTTCAACAATCGTAGGGTATCTAACTCATACAACAGTGGTTAGAGAAAGCACTAGGAAAGGTATATAAACTTGTTGTTTGGTACCTGTCAGCATATCTTCGAGCGATATGCGCACCTATGCTGTTATTCACAAATACAATACGCGAGGAACGGCTGGGAGACAACGTTTGAATCAATTCGTGGAGATCATCGGTGACATCGTCTAACGTGTGGGCATAGCCAGGATTCTTGTTAGGCCAGTTTTCGCGTGGATCCCTTGCAGAAGCGCCCTGTCCATAACGATCGTATGTGAGTATCCAAGGTTTAGGAGAGAGGCTCGACTTCTGAATGAATTCAATCGTCGGTTTCCAACTGCCTTGGGGTAATCCGAGGCCGTTAAGACAGACGACAAGGAGACTGCTTGATCCATCTCCCTCAACGAGCTCGTATATAATAGGGGCATTTGGCTTGGAAGGCAAAGTCACGCTAGGCATCTTGAATCGTACACATACGTCCTTGGTAGATCATAAATCAAGAAAGATTAAAAGGATTAATGCAGCTTCCGCTGGAGGTGAAATGACAGAAAAGATTAAAGTAATCATTGGGGAATAATTCTCGCAGTTATCAACTCTTTAAATTCGATCACGTTGGATGTTGTACAATGCCTCCCTTGATTCCTCAGTCCTGTGAGGGGTATTAACAGCACAAAGCACGTCCCAACAACACCTGATGGAGCCCTCTTTTTTGTCTCCCTTCCAACAGACCCTACTATATTGGGAAGCACAGAATATAAGCAATCTATAGGATAACTAAGCATATGTCAAACGTAAACGTGATACTGTGTTGACTTCAATTTGTTTTACCATCGTACGAATTTATAATAACAGTCCTCATTCATGTTCATAACAGCGCGCCTATTACACGTATGCGGGCCATGACCACCCGTAAATTCTCCCAGTCCTTAGATGACTTGACTGAATTTCATCTGACCGAGGCTTCAGCTCTTCAACGTCCCAGTTGGCCCATAATAAGCGTCCATTCAAGAAGGCAGTCTCTGGGCCAGAAAACCACACCATGAAATGCGATGAGTTTCACTTCGATAACCAGAATAGGGGTCAGTAACAGCTCGGGACATTAGAGGAAGCATGTGGCGTGGGCAGCAATATAGCCGAGTATATGTAGAGATTACCATGGCTAGGGCTTGAAAAATAAGGGGTAAGTGTCAAAGAGATAGGTATCTGCTTACCGCTGCCCATTAGTCTCTTCCTAGCATCCTCACCGAGGCTGATCGACTGGAAGAAACTCCAATGTTTCCTTATGGTTAATCCCAATGCCATATACATTGATATGCTAGGGAAGTATGCAAGGATATTAATCTCCTTGAATGATTCTTAACATACAAGGTAGGTATATATTATGTGGGTTATGTTAACGGTACTACAAAGCCCAGATATTCTATGTATGGTACATGGCAAAGTCCTTCAGTGTTGATTATTTACCTATTGAAGCAATTTGAAATTAATCTATTTTAAGTTATTTGTAATTCGTGTATTGAAGCAATTTGGAATTGGTGTAAGCAAAAAGAGGGCTCGATATAAAAAAGGGGGTCAGCTCAAAATGCCCTGCAAAGAAGTATTCCGATAGTAATTTCTCTTCATCCGCTACTACAACCTCCTCGGTGCCTTTGAACTATGACCGAGTCCAAGTTAATCAAAACAGACCCGTACCGACGCGGGAGTCTAATACACGATGTCGTCGGCGCGGTGCGTCTCATCTGGGACTTCACCGAAAGCAACTTCGCCACATTTGTCATTCCAAATACTTCGTTTGGCGTAGTTGGAGCTTTGGCCGCGCCAATTCTCACCGTGGGGCCGCAACTATCGACGATAGATATCTTCACTCGTGCACCACTAGTTGTCCTGTTCAACTGGTGGAACGTCTTCAACTTCGACCTTGCGAATCAACGATCCCCGGAATCACTCAGCGAGGATAAACTGAACAAGCCCTGGCGCCCAATTATTACGAATAAGATTACTGCCGACCAGACCCGCAGGTTTATGCTCGTCACTATCCCCCTGGCACTGCTACTCAACTACGCCCTGGGCGTCTGGAAGCAGGGCGTATTCATCCTGATCATAACTTGGCTATACAACGATATCAGAGGCGGCGACGAGCTCATTAGGGACCCGCTTATATCCATTGCCTATGGCTTGTTCAACAGCGCTTCGTTAGAAATTGCCGTTGGGAAGGATAACTATATCCACGATAGAGGCATTATGTGGACCGCCATCATCAGCGGGGTTATCCTAACGACCATGCAGATCCAAGATCTGAAAGACCAAGCAGGCGATCGAACCCGGGGCCGAAAGACAGTGGCTCTTGTATTAGGTGATATTACATCACGAGCTATCATTGCGCTATGTGTCAGTCTCTGGTCTTTTATCTGTCCTTTCTTCTGGGCTGTTGGACCATTGGGATATATGGTTCCCGGGATAGTGGGTTCTATAGTTGTAATAGGGGTGATTTTGAAGCGTAACTCAAAAGACGATGACCGGTCCTGGAAGTGGTGGTGCCTTTGGACGATAACGTTATATATGCAGCCGGCATTTCGACTAGCTGGTCTTTGATGTGAAGGGTGATAAAAGGCACGTATTAGAGTTCAGGACTTTTAGGGGAATAATACTCATACTTAGATAGAATAGAATTTGTCCAGTAAAAGAGTTAGTATACCCAGTGCTGGGAATATGAGGTATACCACCTGTAATCTTTTATAGAACTGAAAAGTAATCGGAAGGTACTTCATCAATCCCTAGAAAATAACTGAAATATAGCAAGATCAGCCCGCTCAGACATTATGTAAAAATGTTTAGCAATTTCTTTTTAGTTTCTCTTTGTGTTGTATTTGCTCGTTGGCGTCCGGTTGAGTGCTCCGGATGCACGGAGTAAACGTTGCTATATCCGAACGGACCGGAGGCTCGGCTCTGCGCTATATGAACTTGATCAGCTAATATCAAGTTTGAGTTCCCCATCCTAGTCCCCTCGAGTCATCTATAAAACTCAAAGACGCTCTTGGCACGCACCCGCTTATACAGCACAAAGACATTCAGTAGTTCAAAAGCAGGGCATACCTGCTGTCTATTTCTTGTTATTATCTCATACACAGGCTGATTAGCCTCCCTTCCCGTTCCCCCTTTATTTTCTTTCCTCTAGAGACAAGGCTAAAGTAGGTTGGGTAGGTAGGTAGGTGGTATGCAAGAGGACACAAATGTACAAGGGATGAGGTGACAAAGTAAAAAGGAAGAAAAGGATATGTTTCCGTCTCTCATGTCTCCCGGCTTACTCTACTCTCAAGCTCTGTAACCGAGCTTCGGTGGCAATGACCTAGTTACTGTTTGTTAGTATGCCTTCTACAAGAATTAGTAAACTATGCCGAAGTCTTACCTCTAACGCCTGTTGCACCTCGAGCACCTTCCTCACTTCTGCCAACCAGTCTCGGCTCAGCGTCTTAGCCCACCCTTGTAAACCGTTCATCTCTCGGGCGGCGGCATCTAAATCACCTTCCTCGAGAAGTGTCTGGGTTCGGGTAAGGATACTTTCGACGTCGTTACCAGCCGCTAAGCCTTGCTTCTTGAAGAGAACCTTGCTCAATACCCAGCTTGACGCGTGAGAAGCTACACCTGCATCATCAGGTAGTAAGCTAGCCTTCCTAACCTCAAACGCAACCCGGCGGAAACGATCAATTAGTTGGGAAGGTGTAGCGATGCCGCGTTGATAGGCTGACGGGTTGATCGAACCGATGGCCGCATTGACCACTGGGTCATCCGTAGCGATCTCCTTTAGGGCGACTAGCTCTCGGACGAAAGGTCGCGGGTGTTCAGCATCACTAAGACTAGCGCGCACGGCCTCGACAGCGACATGCAGCTGTTGGGTTTTGAGGTTTGTGTCGACAACGTCGTTCCATCCTGTCGTAAGCTGTTCCAATTCCCTGACAGCGTTACTTAATTGTTCTAGCTTGCCGAGTCTGCTATTTCGCTCTTCCTCAACATGGTTTTTGACTTCTCGCAAGAACTGGCGCTTTAGATCTATGGCCTGCTCAAGCAGCATGTTGTTAAGCTTCGCTTCGTTGATCTGCTTTTCCCGCTCTATTTCGGTCTTGATCCTTGAATCATAGGCAGCCTGGATGCGTCGCATCTCTTCCTCAAACTCTGCTCTCCACTGCTTCTCCTGCGCATTCATGGCTTTCTCGACACGGCTAACTAGCTCAATAGCCGCACCTTCGAACTCCTTCACCTTGCCGGCGACTTGCGAGGCGGCGTCTTTCTCGACCTGGGCCTTCAGCTCACGGATCTTAGAGCCAACTTTGTTTAGCTCATTCTTGGCCTTTCCGATGGTAGACGAAAAGCGGTCATCGGCATTATCAGCGTTGACAACAGTGATGATATCGTTGAGCATCTTAACAAGGTCCTGGACTACAGGCTCGTCGGCATCGTTAACATTTAGAGGGTCAATGGGAGTAGGAGGGGGGAATCGAGACGGCTCGTCAACTTCGGGAGCTACGAAGCCGGCGGTTTCCTTCTTCGGCGCTTCAGCCTTCTCTACGACCTTAGAAACTACAGCGGGAGTAGACTCCGAGGCTGCGGGCTTTGGCGCTTCGGCTGGCTTCGCCGCAGGCTTTTCGGCAGGGGCATCCTTCTTCTCAGATCCTGAAGCGGCAGCATTTTTGCTAGCTGCGATATCTCGCATGGCACTTGACTGCCTACCAGCCGGTTCGCCGGCATCAGCAACTCGCCAAGATGCGCCGCTTTGCGGTGATATCTTAACCTGAGCTCCGGTATCCTTACCACGGCCGCCAATAGTTAGACCACCGGGATATCGCTTCTTATAGTCGAGCTCTTCGAAGTAGAGCACGGCTTGTTCGCCAAACGGTACATATTCGGTGAAAAAGTCATGGAAGTTGTCGCTTATACGTGAATACCATACACCACCACCAAAGGTTATGGCACCTAGGAGTATTAGAGTCACGGTATAATTATACAATCGACGAAAGAATCCCTTCTTCTTTCTCACAGGCGCCGGTGGGGGCGGGGTGGGCTTAGGGCTAGCCTTTACAACCGTGGAATCTGATACAGGCGGAGGTGGAGGCGGCGTTTGCGGGACTTCCTTGGAATCAATTGTCGAGGAAGCAACTTTGGCTTCCGTTTTCAGCGCGGGGGGATCGCTCGACGCAGCAGTGGTGGTCTCGGATGTGGGCAATTTCGCGGGCGTAGGATCGTTTATTGAAGGTTTCTTGTTATCGGCGTAGCATCTCTAGTCGCAATTGATGTTAGCCAGGGATGATCTAACAGGTAGTGTTGGCGTTATGTTATATATGCCATGTTGGTGACTTCATACCCTCCCGGCTGCACCAGCTGATCGTGCGATCGCGGGCTGCCATTGACGGCCGACGGCAGCAGCAACAGGCCTGCTGCCTACGGCCCTGACAGATCGCAACGATGTCCGCAACATGAGGGCATCGAACGGGCCTTCAAAATGCGATTGCCGTTGCTAAGTTACGACTAGGGTGGTTGTAGTAGGCGAGGGATTATTATGATGTAAAAACCTCGGGAAGCTTTTTTTTAAGCTGCACGTCGTTTCGAGGCAAGTTGCGTTGGGCATAGGACAATCCCGGCAAGCGCAGGTGCTCGGTCCAGTGGGACCTGGCATGTACGTACCTTTATTTTTTCAATATTATGTAATCGTCAATTTCATCACCACATGCAACTTGAATGCAGCATCATACTTCCAAGTTGCATGCATACATTATTTATGCAGTACTAATTATACCTACATTATACCTTACCTATGTAGATACCTTATTATGTCACCACTATACAAATAGCCAATACGGTATATCTCGTGAAGAAATGTTACTCTATTGCATTACTCGTCGAGCTATATAACGTAGTAGCTCGGCATCATTCAGTCTCAGTCTCAGTCCAAGTTCATCTCAAGCCACACACGCCTACGTAACTCTTAACACTAGCCTATGACCGACTGCAATGCACCCAGCAGCTAAGCCTGTACCTTGAGAACTCGATCAACAAAAAATCAGGTATTAAAAAACGATGTATGCCCTCCTGCCAAGAAACTCCCAATGAAATATACACTTGAGCATCTCGCGCCTCTCATCATGCTTCCTAAATACGTCCAGTCTCTATTGCAGGTCGAACCTGGATAGTAGTCTGGTTAGTACAGTTCTGTAAGGCCTGATGGAGTCCTTCCACTCGAGCATGACATGTTTGCCATAACATAAGGTATGAGAACACAGATACGACGCCGAACAACTAGCCCAGTGTCAAAAAGATCAGTATGCTGCGAGGAACTTCCAGCCTTTCATTGTACCAAGTCCCGACAGTATCCAGTAGCTCCCGGAACTGCCTCTAACATGCGCAAGGCCCTCCTGATTGTGTATTTGCACCCTCCGGAGTCAAGCTGACGCCTCCCGGTCGCTGTCCAGGCCTGGTGTGTCGAGGACCAACTTGGTCAAGCGGTAACTTCTTTGCGATGGCAGTAAATAGTTCCCGGACGTTCTCTGCAGTTTTGGCTGAAGTTTCAAAGAATAGTAATCCTGCTTCGTTTGCGTACGCCTCGGCATCAGCGGTTGGGACAGCTCGCTTATCGGGTTGCTCGTTAACTAAATCCAACTTGTTTCCGGCAAGAGCAATGATAATGTTCTCGTTCGCTTGTCTCTGCAGTTCTTTTACCCAAGCCTTTGCCTTGTCGAGGGATGCCTATGTTTACTGTTAGTCCACCAAACCGCCATCTCTTTGTTCCTAGGGAACGTACGGATTGAGTAATATCATAGACAACGACGGCGCAGTTCGCATTACGGTAGTACATGGGCGCAAGGGACTTGTACCGCTCCTGGCCGGCAGTATCCCAGATCTCAAACTTAACAGTTGTGTTCTCATCTAGGGAGATGGTTTGCGTTAGGAAAGCGGCGCCGATAGTGGATTCGCGATACGAGTCGAATTGATCCTAGACAGATATTAGAGAAATGCGTTTTATAGGGGTACATGGGGTAACCCATTTACCTTTACAAATCTCAAAACGATAGAGCTCTGTTTTGTACAAGTTAGCAAACGATGCTGCCTAAGACGGGTCTGATGATGGGCCGGCTAGGGTACCTTTCCGACCGCAGATTCTCCTATACAATAATTAGTATACGATGCCATAACGATTTGTAGCCATGATTAAATCTTGATGCATACCTAATAGTACTAACTTAAATTGCGCGAAGCGTCCGGTCACACCACCTCTGGCCGCGGGCCCTGGTCGAGAAGCCATGATAGAATGGTAAATGGGATACGAAGGTATCTCGGGGTTGTTTGGAGAGAGATGGAAGTCGAAACGGTAGGGATGGAGGGGAGACAAAGGCGGCGATTGATAATGGAGACTTTATGGGGTCTGTCTTATCGGAATGGTATTATTATCGTCAACCTTGACGGTATTAAATCAACGACGCAGTAACCTGAGGACAACGCAAGACAGGCTGTGTAAAGTGGTAATCCGGCTGTTAAATACTCGTGCGATAAACAAAGCGTTTTGGGTCTGAAGTTGGCTTCACAGATAAACGAGAGGTAGTTCGGATCAAGATGGGGTTAAAGGGTGTTAAAGTTGTGTTGATTGATTACTGCCTTGGCTCCGTGCGATGTTGAAGGAAGCTAAAGGTTGTTGAAGAGTTGCGCTCTGAATGGTGAGTGGCTGAGCAGGTGAGCGGCGGTGGAGCAACACGTCGTCAGGCTTTCGGTTTTGTAGGGTGCAGGTGGCTACAGTGGGAAACCACATGCTACAAGTGGGTGATATACGGTGAAGCTGTTCTTTATTCAAATAGTTACTGGTACTAAAGTTAGCTACTTAAATAGCACGTGATTGACCTTTATACTTGCATAACTTTAGAGGTAGCTTTGGTTTGAAGCGCTCTGTAAATTGGAATTATATGATTCACTTATCCGGTATTCAATTGGTACATCGGTACAGTCGGCTCCGATAAGGCAAACAGGGCAGGGACGGGACTTCGACTCCTTATCATATGCAAATGGACCGTGCACATCCTGGAAATAGACCTTTATATCTTGGCATCTTGGCATCTTTGCGACTAGTCCAGCTGTCGAAATCCCCTTTCGGGAAATATAGATGTACAACTATTTCATCAGCGGCAAACCCATAGGGATTCAAAGCTGCGCAACTTCGCTTCACATACCAAAACGACGTGTTCTAACCGTCGTCTCACCCTCTTTACACTCCTTATCGTCCTCGCATACATAATACTTTCTTCAATTATTCTTTAAACTCCCATTATGAGTGCGTGCTGAGCATCACCATCATACAGCTAGCCCATCATGACCCTCCCCTACCGGGACATTAATGTCCACGTAGCAGCTGACTCCTATACCTTTACCTCGCCCTCTTCTCCTAATTCTCCAGCTCTTATCGTCGACCGCCCTACAGGCGATGTAAGACTCAGCGAAGCTTCTCACTTTCCCAGCAAGCGCGTATCTCGTGTCTCGAGTATACCCGGTATACTTGGGTTTCTCAGGCTTAGACTTGGTATTTCTCCGATTACCTCCTAATATATATATATATATATATATTCGCAATACTAACGTAGCGCAGACAAATATGTCATTATCATCACGAAGAGCCAGCCCATGGGCCGTCTCAAGGGCCACATGGTATACAAGATTATTTCGACCGAGTTTCTCCCTATGCGCGAGCGACAGATCCGTGACCCTGATGAGGACCAGTTCCTATCACTACTCAAAACCTACATCATGAAAGGACCCATGTATTTCTCCTATTCTCTCGACCTCACCAATAGCTTCCAGAGACAGGCTACTATGGACAATTCAAGCCCACTCTGGATGCGGGCCGACGACCGTTTCTTCTGGAATAGATTTGTGCAGTCGGACCTCATCAACTATCGCAGAACTGGCAACCGATCGCAACCAGGACCCCAACCTGGTGCTGACCCCTATATCCTACCAGTTATATGGGGAACCCTTGAGATTCGACCAACTACGTTCAAGAACACACCCCTGACTCTTGTTCTAATCACCCGCAAAGCAAGACATCGAGCAGGAACCAGATACTTTACAAGAGGTCTTGATGAGGAGGGGCATGCAGCAAATTACAACGAAACCGAACAGATTGTTGTTTTGAATGACACAGGTCGAGGCCTGGGTGGATATGCTGGGAGTACCGACATGCAAAGCGGCAAATATCGTAGTTCAGAAGGAGCGGAGACACAGGTATTATCTTACGTCCAAACACGAGGCAGTGTGCCTGTCTACTGGGCTGAAATCAATGCCCTCAAATACACCCCTAAGCTTCAGGTCAGGGGTATCGAAACAGCCCTCCCAGCAGCCAAGAAGCACTTTGACGAGCAGATTCGGATCTACGGCGATAATTACTTGGTGAACCTGGTCAACCAGGGTGGGCGTGAGAAGCGCATAAAGGAAGCCTACGAACAGATGGTGCAAATGCTCATTTCTTCCCCAACAGACAAAGTCAAAGGTGATGCGATCACTGACGAGAAGTTCCACGTTATCGAGCCCAGTTCCTCGAAACAGGAATACGACCGTCTACACTATGTCTACTTCGACTACCACCATGAGACCAAGGGCATGCAGATGCACAAGGCCATGTTACTTGTCGAGCAGCTTCACGACGCCCTCATAAAGCAGCAATACTTCCGCGGTGTAGATATGCCCGCCAATGGTGGCCTCGAGACTAGGAACTTCCAGACCAGCGTGGTGCGAACAAACTGCATGGATTCTCTCGACCGCACAAACGTTGTTCAGAGTATGCTTGCGCGATGGACACTAGACCGTATGTTCGTCGACCTTGGTCTGCTCCAACGAGGCGAGACTTTCGCTACCGTAGACACGGCTTTCGAGTTCCTCTTTAGGAACATATGGGCTGACAATGCCGATACTGTGTCTAAATCGTACGCGGGCACTGGCGCTATGAAGACGGATATCACCCGTACAGGCAAGCGCACAAAGGCAGGTATTTTACAAGATGGCAATATTGCTGTTACAAGATTCTATTTGAATAACTTCCGAGACGGCCCCAGACAGGATGCCTTCGATCTCTTCCTAGGCGCTTACGAGCCCGCTGCCGCTAACATCGGCTCCTCGTTTATATTCGCGGACCGCAGGCCTCTTCTTATCCAGAGCATCCCTTACGTTCTCGCCTTTAGCGTATTTTTTATTTTCGTGGGCCTCTTTACGAAACGCCTCCCAGGCTCAACAGTCTGGACTATCAGGCTATTCATTCTATTCTGGTTGCTAGTTGCCGCCTGGTGTTTCAACTTTGTTATTAATAACGGGATGCTCTACGTAAGTTCACTCCTATCTCTTGTTTCTTGGCTCCATAAATGCCTGTATTACAATACTAACAGAACGCTACAGGTCAACTGGCCCAAACTAAACCCCCGACCGTGGGCCGTCGAGGGATACCAAGACTCCATTACCAAGATCCACAAGGATGCTCTTCTTGGCCCGTTCGTCGCCCGTCACGAGCGCGGATTGAGTGCGGCGCGTTATCTCAACGCGGAAGAGGGCAAGAAGAGGATCGAGTAATCACAAAAAGGGGGAATGGTCAGGGGGTTTTGTGTATTTTTATTACTTCGTGTTGTTCTTTTAACCCAGTTGGCCCCGTTCGAGATTACGCTCTAGAATAATTGCATAATTTGTCTTCATCCTGTTGTCTGCCTGTTGTGTGTATCTATCTAGAGGATATTTGGTTGGAGTTTGTGTTGGGAGTTTGTTATCCGAGGCGTAAGTGTATATAGTACCTACCTTCCTAAAGCAAAACATGGCAGTGCAGCCCAGATGTTTAATTTTGTTATTTGCCCCCTTACCTTATCGCTATTTCACTATTGCCCCTTAAGTGTAGACACGACACGTCAATTTCAATTTGCACTGCCAGCTATTATAACTCGAAAAATTGAATGAAAAAAAATGCAATGAGTAGAAACTTAGTATTATTATTACACAATCCTACAGCTATAAAAGCACCGAGCAATAGAAAGCGCGTATATCGTACACGTACAGCCAGTCTTTCTGTTCCCATTTCCTCTTTTTCCAATCCGCGCAATGCATAAAAGTAATTATTAGTAGGACTCCCGAGTCATGCTATCGCCCTCCCACGCACAAGCAAAGGATGCCTCTCCCTTTCGTCTTTCTCGCAGTTCATGTTCTGCTCGAAAAAGTGACTAAACTACGCTAAAAAGGAAAAACGACAATACGACAAGGGAAAGGTGTATAGGTGGTACTGATAACAGTCGGGGGCATGTATGTTTTACATGATACATTGAATAAGTAATGTGGTTTCGAAAAGAGAAAAATAAAATTCGCCCGTGTGAGCTAAGTCAGTAATAGTAGGTACCTAGGTAGTAGCATAGTAGTGTGGTAATAAAAGAGTCATAAGAGAAAAGGGGGGTGATAGACAGAAGAAGAAAAGAAAAACGCGACGCAACCACAGGGGTATCATTACCAAAGCAAAATATCTTCGTCCAGACAAATCCTCCTATACTCGAGTGCTAGACATATCAGAAAAAAAGAAAAGGTAGGAAGAATAACGCAATATTTTCAACGTATTGATAGGCTGGTTCCCTTTTCGCGAGGCTTACAGCCAAAGCAACCACCTCACGACTCCGACGACGCCCTTCCCCACGCCTAGTACTATACGTGCGAGCATGACCACGAACCAGACGTACCACATGAACCCGACGAGCACCCACTCGACCGCGAGCCAACCCGCGCGGCGGGCCCACCGGAACCGACGTCTTCGGCGCCGGAGCATCTTATCCATGGTATCCGTCACACTCTTCGCCTTAAGTCGCTGTGCGTCTACCAAGTCGCGATTGACTTCGTCCGCCTCATCTGCGGCCCGTCGCGTCATCTCCATGAGGTCACCGCCCACGCGGTTTTGTAGAGCGTCTACGCGCCTGTACAGCGCGGGCACAGTCTCGCCTGCAAATCGTGCCGTGCTTGACTCCGAGGCCTGGATCGCGCGCGTGACGCTGTCCGAGAGTATGCGCGCAGTAGCCGGGTATAATTGCGTCTCCGACACGACGACATTGGCCGATTTGTCCGGTAGGAACTGGCGAATATCAGTCCAGGGTAGCCCGATGGTTTTATCGTCGAGCGTAGAAAGAGGATACTGCTCGTGCGCACGCCGGGAGATTTCCATAGCCTTGATGCCGGAACACAGTATCAGCGCGCGGATACGTGCGATCTCGCGCCTAGATATCTGGGTGCCTTGGGGTGCCTGGCTGCCATTCGAAATCGACCAGTGGCGAGCGCTCTCCGGTAATGTTCGAGAGCCAAGTCGAGGTCTGTTCTGTGAAACTGGAAGAGGGGGCATCTCAGTCAAATCTGTTAACGTATCTCGCGGCTTGTCGATTGAATCGCGTGGGCGTGATTCCGTGTCTGATATATCCGAATCACGGAATTGGCGGGACTTAGTGTGTACGAGTTCCGACGGGGGCGAAGCTTTACGGACGTCGATACGAGGTGGTTTCAGCCGGTCAAACCGGGGCGACCTGGTAGGTCTTGACGTAGTATGTGCTAAAGTAAGGGGCTCCAATTCTCCAGAAATTGGCTTGTCGTAGGATACCGATGCCGATTTGAACGGAGGCATAACGTCCAAGTAGTTCTTCTGGCGGTTACTCTCATCCCGACGCCGCGAGTTATTACGAGATAGGGTAAAAGAATTCCTAATTCTACCTCTTTTAGAGTCCGAGTCCGAATCATCCGTCGACGAAGGTGAGGAAACTTCGTCAGTGTCGGAATCTTTTTCCATAAGAAATCGGTGACTTTAGAAACGCCACCTCGTATCATGCCATCTAACTTAGCCCCTCCTTTGAAAATACTCCGAAGGCCGACCTGCTCATCAGCCTTCATTTTAATACTTCCCATACTACGTTGCGGTTTATGACCCTCGTTGGTGTTTCGCGGATTGAGTTTGCGCGTTAGGCTCTTAGACCTACGCCTATCAGGAGAAACAAACCGCTGCGTAGTGCCAGTAGAGGGACTTAGTAGTTCAGGTTTTTCAATGGGGCTGTCCATTCTATCCCCCTTCTCGCGGACCAAATCATCAGCATCACGTTCTCGTTCCTTACTACGATCGCGAAAGATGCCCTTGACCCTTGAGAAAGGCTTCCGGCCAGGAGATCCCGGTCGGCTTCCAGGCGGGGAAAGGTCCATACCAATCGGCATATGAAGCTTACGGCCTCGTGGTCTAGTCTCCGGCGACTCTGGCCGAGAAGAATCCAACTCCATCGATAGTCTATAATTCTGACCAGGCACCTCGAGACTAGCACGCCCCGACCCTACTGGGGACCCCTGTGATACTCTTCCACGGCCGACCTTATTAATATTATCAACATCAACTCGCGAGCCCCTAGGACTATGTATTTGTTCCGGGGTATGGGAAGCCTTTTCAGGTGTCGCCATTCTCGCCGGCAGCTGTTTGAGACGCCCGAGGTCAATCTCATCCGAGATCACACGCTCCTCATCAGTCTCTTTAGCTAACATCTCCATCATCTGTTTCTCTAGCAGATCCGTGCCGTTAGCACTAATAGTTCCGGTACGGTTTCGTCTCTTGCGATCGCTCTCGCTATCTGACGTATCTGATAATGAACCCTTTCTGAATCGTAAGAAGTCATGGCTATGAGAGGCATTGTTCTGTTTGTGGTGCATCCCCCTTAGATCCTGAAGCTTTTGACGAGCGCGATCCCGTGCACTTAAAAGAGGCACCTCAAACTCTACTTTAGTTGGACTTATGTGATCTGTCTCTGAAGTAGCTGCGGTATCACCCACGTCACCTTCCTTGGTAGAAGATGCAGGTTGAACGGGCGCAACAGGTTCATTCGCCTGGTTGGATATCGGGGCTTGGGTTTCCGGCTTTCGCGGGAAAATCTTAGAGTAGTGCCGGTCTTCAATAAGATACTTATTGTCCCCTTGTTCTAACCAGTAAGCATCCGCAAGCATATCTGCAGGATCGATTGTCCAGTCAATCCTCAACCGTTTAGGCTTCGCGACTGTTGAGATTGGTCTCGGAATATTAGAAGGGGGGAGGTCTTGATCAGGATCTTCGTGTGCTCCCGGAAAATGAGGAAGTGGAGAAGACCCAAGTGACAGAGCCGACGTAGCTGCAGACGTTGCTGTCTCGTCAATCCAATCTGTCACCCTTGAAACGTCCGAAAAGCCTTGGGCCTCTCCATCAATGGCTTTCCGTTCCCGGGCTCGGACCTTTCGATTTCGAATATACTGAAGGGGTTATAAGCCCGACCCAATGAGACTTGCGGTGCGCCAGTGAGAGGGTTCAGAGGAGACCCTAGAGGTGCAGAGGACGTTGAAATGTTCGAAGATGAAGGTCTAGAATGGGTGTCCTGTTTAAGCGGTGGAAGAAACTGTAACAACCTTCTATATTGGGCCATCAATTCAAGGTATTCCTTCGCCTTCTGGGCCCTATTAAGAGTTGAAGATGAGAAATGGTACTGATAACCACCATCATAGTCGAAGGACTGCAACGGGCTGGCCATTGCCGATACGGGCATAACCCTTGGGGACAGACTTTTATCAGGTCGTGGAGAAATATTACGAGAAGTCCTTCTCTGTTGCTGCAAGTGCTGCTTAAGACTACCCCCAGCCAGATTGTCAGGAAGCTGAGCAAGACGGGGAGGTATAGGGCTTGACATGTTTCTCCTTTCCGCTAGACGCCTCGATTCGCTCAAGTTGAGAGCCATGTTCACGATCTGGGTAGAATCGACATCGAGGGGAGCCGTACTAGGTCGTGGAGTTGGAGTTGGTATCCTCGAGATTCCTCGTCCGCCGTGGCTATGTCGTCTCTCCTCTTCAGGAGCTGGACTTAGTGTTCGTCGCGCCTGACCATCGCTCGATCTTCTTAGTTCCTGTCCGTCAATACCCAGCCCCGTCTGAGAGATACTCGTAGTATTCAACTTATCCGGAACAGCCAGAGACCCCTTTCCCTTGCGGTTATCCACCGGTATACGTGATCGCTTACGACCATCATCTCGACTCGTCGACCTTGGCTTAGGCGGTTCGTTTATAATGGGGTTGGCGAGGAGAAAACCTCCACTAGATCGGGGTTTGTTTGACCGGCGCCGCCTATGCACCTCATGATTCAAGTCCCTACCTCCCTGATCTGGCGCATGGGGGTTCGAGTTCGGTTCGTCGGGGTCTATGCGAGAAGAATAGGCTAGGGTTGTTGTACCTATTGAAGGCTCATTAAGACTTGCAGCGGTGCTAGATTCGCCAACTTCGTAACTGCCGCGGCTATGTGAAGACCTTGGCGTTGGTAATCGGCTTTGGTATGTGGCGAACGAATCACCACTGTTTTCCTTCATCGTGCCTATGGCATCGACCTCATCAATATGTCTTCTCGCATACCAAAGGACACTCTGAAGGATTTAACAGGTTATATGCTATCTTGATTGAAGTTGTTCGCCAACAGACCCGAACATGTTGGAGGTTTCCGACAAGGTGAAAGGTAAGGGGGGTCTTAAACAAAGTACTTGGTTAATATGTATAGATGATGACGTTTTAAAAGTGACTTCGATGCTCTTTATTTAATGTTTCGCAAACATTCTATTAACCGCTGGTGCTCCTCGTATAAAACCAAGTCTATTAGGGTATCGTGAAAACTTCATGAATTGTGTGAACGTCGACGATATCGAAGGTATCTCAAGATGAAAGCGGTCGCGGTTCGCGGCATGCTACTGCCAGGATGCTCCTGACTTTCCCCCCCGGCAACTTTATTTAATTGGGTCTGGAAATGGGTCTTACATTTGAACCAAGGATGCATGTGAATGGATTACATCTCTCTAAGTGCATATTCCGGTAGTACCTAACAGACAGTTATATGCATCAATCAAGTTAAGACCCCTGAAACATACCCCAAAATAGAGACATACTAATGCTAACACCTGACTCGATTACCTCTACATGTAGTACATAGTAAGTAGTACGAGAATGGCCAACGCAGTCGTGTTAAACAACATACAACATAAAAGCATCTTTACCTACGTGGTTCCTAGTGTTAAATTGTTCAGTACGTCAGGTAACATATCGACATAAAACTTCACACATCCTATAATACTATACCTCATAAAAGATTTCACAGCATTATCACACCAACTACGTAGCAAAGAACAACAATACACAATCAGTATCAATGCAAGTTACAGTCCAACGAAGAAGTACTCAATAAAATTCTGCATAGTGAGTCCGAACGCCGGGAAATGCGAGCAACTCCCCCTTTCTCCAAGCCTGCTTTACTACAAATAAGACTGAGTACACAAAGGACTATTTTTCCTAGGACCAGGTAGCCAGAAAGCTACCAGAGACAATCCGCCCCTCTCTATCAGTAGGTGAACCAACCTTCGCTATCCGTCCATCGGAATCCAATATCGAGTCTTGCTTCCAAGTGACGAGTAAGCGGTTTGGCTTTAAATTACCACGCAAAAAGGTATCTGAGTTAAACATGTATAATGACGACGGGAGGTATAATATACGAAGCGAACACGAAGGAGATTGCGTGCCTAAGTTCGTGAATAGTAGGTAATGAGTGATGGAGAACGAGCCCAACCGCCAGCCCTACTCGGAATTCTAGTAGAGGGGCTGCGATGAGGCTCCATCGTAGGGAAAACTAAGAATAAGCAATAATTTTGTATTACGCGCCCGGTTGCCACCTGTTAACAATAAATGCCCTTGGGTGGACTCTTTCGCTAAGGAGCTGTGGGACGGCAACGGTTTCGATCCATGACCGGACGTCTGGTTGTATAACGTTACGCTTCGCGTTGGCGTTGCCTTTCGCTGCATTCGTAACTGATACATATACTGCAACGATAATGACGATAACAGCAATAATAGCAACTGAATCAAAATGTTAGCGGCTTGTCTGTAATGGGGATAAATAGGGGTTAAGTTAGACATACCGACGATACCCAAGCAAATCCACTTCTTCTTTCGTGTCGCCCTAGCAGTGTTGATAGCTACACCCACTTCTTGGTTACCCTTGTCGAGATTCTCAACCACTTCCTCAGCCTTCTGCTCTATGTTGACAATAGCAACTTCTTGCTGTATGATGAGGGTGTCCATGTCCTGGAACAGCTGGGCTAATTCGATCATCTGCTGCTCGATCTTCTTTAATTGGGCATGGCGATCCTGTACAGCGCTCAAAACAGCTTGGGCTTGGCCGCGGCGGTTGCTCTGCATTAATGCTTGCTGGAAAACCTGTCCACCAGTTTGATCCTCGACAGCAGCTTGCACCTCGGCCTCGTCAGCATCAGGTCGCACAATACGGTATTGCCGTGCCATCTGTTCTTGGGTCTTCTTGCGAAATGCCGACTCGACACCTTGGTAAGCTCTGATCGCATCCTTCAATCGGCCATCGACGCGGCGAACTTGTTGAGAGAACTTCTGCTGGCTCTCGGGTTACTCTTCAACTGCCGTACGCGTTCAGTAAGCGATCGATATTGAGCCATGGTCTCAGAGCTAAGGGCATCTAATTGACGGTTGGTGTTGCTGGAAGCGGAAGCATCGGCATCGTCAAGAGCTCTTTGTTGAAGCATCTTGAGTTGGTCGAGATTTCGGTCAATCATATCGATCCCGCGGTTGATTTCCGTGACCTCGTTCAAGATAGAGTTCGCATTTCCGCCTCCAAAACCGCCCTGGTTTTGGGTGAGCGAAGCCATCTCGACGTTTGCTATAGTTTATTAGTACGGTTTTGTATAGTGTCGTGTATAATCTTTAAAAACATACAGCCATATTCGTCTCCGTATTCTTGTCGTCCGTAACCGTTATTGACAGCGCTGTTACGCTCGTCAAAGGGGTTCTGCTGCCCACCGTATCTGGATTAATATAAGCGTTAGTCGTTTGTACAACACCTTTATCGCAATTATGTTCGGCGATTGAAAAAAGGGGGAAACAAACCCGTACTGTGCCATTATGTTAGTGATTGTTTATTCCAGAAAACCAGTTCTGTGAAGTTGAGTAGTAAAACAATGGAAATGAAAATGAAAATAGTAAAAGTTTACAGAAGGATAGGAAATGCGTGTGGTATTCTAAACTGGGTGGTGGATCCATTGAAACACTCAAGGGGTAGATTTCTTACACTCATGGCGCTTCGGCGGCTTTGTCTGCTAGGGAGCAGACTCGACTAGGATAAGTTGCGTTTAAGATGGTTGACGTCGATGTCTTGTTTGCTTGCACGAATCCGATAAGGTATTGATATTCGGGTTTCTCTTGTGTTTAGAGAAGTAGTGGAGGGAAAGAATTAAAGTTTACAAAAAAAAGAATCGCAACGGTACTGAAAGGAAAGAAAGACAGTTTTGACAGTTGGTTAATATTTGTTGTTGCAGACAGGAGCCAAGCTGACAAGCTGAAGCCAAAAAAAAAGGGTCTGGATGGAACTAGGCCGGGTTGGTGGTGGAGCAATAAAAGTGGCTCAAATACTCTTTTAGGCAATATACAAGACCTGTGCATCGTATCGTTTAGCCCAGTAATAGCCCTGACTACACTAGTCCAGCAACGCTAACTACCAGCCAGGTACCTAGCTTTGTCTCCTATAAATGATCCACCTCGAATATTATTGGCTCTGCATCGCCTGAATCTCTAACATTGTATCAGATGCGAGAATCGCCTACCGAATTTTGCATGCATGCGTAAATAACTACGGCAGCTACGCCCAGTGGGCCGGTATGTTAAGGCCCATGGGATCATCTATCGGTCTAACCTCGATGCAGAATATACAAACCTCAACTAACTATTCGAACTCAACAAAAGACCTTTCCATCAGCAAATGAGAGAGAACCACCAAGGTACCTTAACCTAGTAACCTCTGCACGTAAGATTGAGTGTCAGGGTACATAATTCTTAGTTGGTGTTTTAACACCCAGGTACTTAGATAGGCCTAGCTGCTTAGGGGACTTAAGGGCGAGGTGGCAGTGATCAACTTTCCAACTTTCCCTGTTTAGTTTTAATCCTTCTTTCGACATTTCATCTTGGGTACAAATTTAACACATTTAATAAATTTTATAATTTTATATGATCGTATGCCCATACCACATCATATCTCCTTATCCCTTTTTTTATCAAGATCTTCGTTTGTGGAGAATGAGATAGGATGTTTTTCAAAGTCTCACGCGAAGCTCGCTTTTACAATGGGACTAACATCTGCAAAAAATCAGCTTATAATATAACATCCTATCACCGCCATATTTCTCCCCTTTTTTTTGGCTTTTCGATATCGGGAATATCTAAAAATTACCGGGCTGGGGTAATCACACTAAAAGACCATCAGCACAGCCATTCCGATTCTCGTCTATTTAAGGCTGAACATTCGACTTAGACCGGCTCTTACATAGCCCCAGGAAGTTCTGCAAAGCACCACTGTAAGACACTTGCGTCAAGCTGAGCCACCCGATCGATAAGTATCCATCGTTACTAGTTCGAGTTGAATAGATTTCTAGCCATTCAACTGTCTCTGTTTCAATGTTCTACGTCGATCAATGCCAAACTACATCCCCCGAACCTATCCGAGTCCGACCACTAGGATCCATTGGCAAAGGTCACACGTAGTTAGACTCCGGATTTAAGCTTGAATCTCTGGTTAAGCAATCGTTTAACGGAAGCTTGCATCTATACTCCAACTCCAACCAGAATGATCACGAGTTTGGAGGTCTAGTAGCAGCAAGGTCCAATTGCATCATGGCTTACCAGCTCGTATAAGACCGCCACCAAGGAGCCACAGCGACTCGTCATCGTCGAATCTCCTCATTATGGGGTCCGATTTATGGTAAGATGTCGATTAGCAGTGTCTATCCATATTTGAGCTCTTCCGACACAAACTTTGTAGGGTCTTTCAACACGTATCACCGTGTCTCTCTTCAATAATATGATCCATCACTCCGGTGTTACGGGTCGTTCTATAACGTATTTACTACCAGTTTATTCCTCATATCCTCCCATATGTCAATATATTTAAGGGAAAGGAGAGATTAAGAGTATAGCCGTAAAGTAATAGCAGTCTCCAGAGTCTCATAGTATCCCTAGATAAGGGTTTAAGCGCCAGCTTCTTGAGGCATAGTCATATGATAAACTATTCCTCTCGTGAATTCAGTAACTAGTCATTAATACATCTATCAACTTCAGAGCGTGAGCTCATCTATCGCTAATTCACCATCCCAAACCCTCGTTTATTACCACCCATCAGACAATTGCGTACGCGGATGCATAGCTCACACTCGAGTCCGTGACATCCTCAACCAAGCTGCTGCGCTGGTACTGTACGAATTTGAACCGGTATTTGTTTGGGTCGGGATTGTCCTTCGCCAACTCTTCCAGAGCCGCCATTACTACACCGATAGGGTGGCGTCCGCAAACGGTATTCTTCGTGTGTCGGAGGTTATCGACGAACTTATTATGGTCGCCCGACGCAACGGCATCCATGGCCAGATGGTCCACCTGCTTGATGCTCTCATGTATCGGTGGGTTCGTCGGCTTCGGCGTTCTCCGGGTAAGAGACTGTAGCTCGTCGACCTTGCCCTCCGGCGCGTAAGCTGTGTAACTGAATCGCGATCCCCAGTGGCAGAAGTCGGAGCTCACGACGAACGCGTTGTCTGGGTCTTGTAGGTACGGCGCCAATAGCTTGCCGAACTCCTTTTCCTCCGCCCCGTTATTGTCTCCAATTAGTATAGGTACGATAGTAGGGTACTCGGCCTCGGACGCGAACGTCTGTGTGATCCGCTTGTAGATATACGGGAGATGCATCTCCAACGAGTGCTCGTCCACATCTCCTCTAGTGGGAATGTCCTGGAACTTGCCCGTATCGCGCAGCTGCTGGACTACATCTTCGTCGACAGTCAAGTCGCCGAAAGGCGTCTCGTACTTGGCAAACTTGGTCAGGGCACATCCGCGGAGGTAATACGTATGTGAGGGTCCAAGGACGAAGATCCGCTTGGCTTTGCTAAGATCGAGACACTTATACGCCCAAGCTGCGCAGGGTCCCGAGTACGAATAGCCTGCGTGCCTTTGGGCAAGCTAGAAGTTAGGCATTCCGCGATAACATACGGAAGTGTATATATATAACTAGGGAGGACGAAAGAGGGAAAGAACCTACGGTGCAATCACAACTTTAGCTCCAGGAATCGGAAGGCCGTTGTCATCGATAGAACTTGGGACATCGCTGAGAAAGCTGTCGAGCTGGCTGGACAAGCCATTGGGATTCCCATCGTACCAGCTGTCTGCATGACTGGCCTCTCGGGTTCCTTTGAGCTTCATGTTTAGGATGCGAAGTACCTTTATAAGTAATCCGGAGTAGATAGAACCATGTATAAAGGAGAACCTTGATGACAATGCGTCAGTTGTATCTCTATATTAATCATACAAAGTAAAATAAGAACAAGGGAAAATCGGATAGGTCCGGGTAGAGGTACCTGTTGATCAATAGCAGGTAGGTAGCAGTGTACCTACCCCGCTGCCCCGCGTTCCCGTCAGTGATAGCCTTAGTCGGAAACTCGAGTGAGTGTTTGGAATGACGTACATAGGATGCGATATGCAAGTTCCGAAGGTCTTATCATTTCTGTTCCGCAATACATATTATAGGTTGCAAAATTGCATACCCGGACTATTCCAAACGCGCTACTCTCTCTAATCCACTTAACTTCAACTTTAACTCACAACAAACAAGACTCAATTAGGCTAGCCAGAGTCTAGAGATTTGTTCATAGGTAGGATTAGATTTTCATTTGACTCGTATAGATAGATTGTTGAGTGATTAGCTAAATCGACAGGAGATTAACATTAACCACGCGAGCAATAACTGTTCTGAATTACATACCGTCTCGAATGATTATACCCTCGCCCGGGGTCATAGAAACACTACCGCATTGGCCGGGTTATGATGTGATGATTTCCCAGCATAATGAAATCATATAGTATGATAGTAGTTGTATTTCACAATTATTAAACCAACTTTGACTATTTAATACGCGCCTCAGGAAGAATATATAACTAGCCAAAGTCCGTCGCTAGTATGAACTTGGCCTAGGTGTGTAAGTGTAAAAGATGCTGAATAAGAAACACGCCATGTAAGGGTATATCTAGTACCGTTCATATAGTAAAAAGTCCATCAAGATTGAAAGGATATCTCTAGCTAATATAGTTGTGACCCCATTTCCAAGAGTGAAATGTAAGCAGATGAAGAAAATGAATGCTCATAGTTAAAGTTATCCAAGGCAAAAGCGGCGATGAGCCATTTATTATTATATCATAGGTTTATAAGACTATGGCATTTCTAGTTGTTTATGCTGGAAATTCAATTTACTCGAGACTTTTACGTATAAGAACAAGAATGCCCAGTCTTATTTCGAAGTCGATAAATAGTATACAGTGATCGAAGTGTTTGTAGTAGTCATTCAAGCGAGCATTCCTTTAGATATGCCTCTTAGGTAGAACTAAACTTCGACTTGGTTGTTAGTATAGGACACCCTCAACTTACGTTCGTCTCAACCCGTATTCGACAAGGGTTTAGGGGTGGTGGTTATTACGAGTTGACTGGAGATGTCTTATGATTGATAAAGTGCCTTTTTTTAAAGGTGAACTCTGGCCAGACCCCGACAGCAATAGTGAGGGCAAGCTATACATTTATGTATAGGTAGGAGCTGCTGTAACTTATCCTGGAATATGACGAACCAAGTATGATAGTCCTCTACCTCAGAATTTGGTCTCATAACTACCTACCTAATCAAATGAATCACTAATGTTTTGATATAAAATCACGTATGGTCTACTATCCAATGTAGAAGGGAACAGACAGTGTCATCTTGAACTTTAGTTTCTCACTCATTGAGAACTACTCTATGGGATTTCTAGCCATGGATTTGATATACTAGTTTTTATGAAACGCATCATTTCGAATATGCCTATCACTTGAGTATTCCACTTCGGTTGAAACCAATGTGGATGACCTGCTCATCACTGAATCAATACCACCTACCTATATTTTACTCCCCAAGACAACAGGTCTATGGTGCGGCCTTGGTTGTCTGATAAGTAGGGTCTCTCAGCATTCACCCGGCCGTCTCTCACTGTGAATATGGGATTGATAGTCCCTGCTCAGCACGCCTGTATTAGTATCTAGAGGCCAGGACTCTTTCCTTATAGTCGAACCAGTTTTTAGATATGAAGTATTTGGCATTGATTGGGAGCTTGGATTTATGTACCTACCTTAAGGTCACAGAATCTATTAATTAGGGTATTCTATCGTCATGGATTTTGGAACACTCTAGATTGTGAAAATATGGACGTGTCCATGCTATTAATACTCTTGATAATAAGACATACGAGTAAAGGAACCTACAGTATTACAAGGAGCCCTCTTCTTTTGGAACTTATTTATTATCATCCCTGAAGAATACCAAGGATCAGATAAGAGCTATCAATGCCCTATGATAATGTTGCCTGCTATGAGACGCCTGTACCGAAATGTGCCCAAACCCCATACTCAAGCATATGACCCAGTGATGGCACCTTTGCCTAAACTCCAACACTTTTTTACCTTTAAATGCCCAATGCTGTCGAGGTTCCTTTTCCAGGATAACCTGTACAATCCAAACCCCATGAAAAGTCAGAATGAACTTTTCTATCAGCAAACTTTTATGCTTGAGACACCAGCCCATCCTAGACCGCCAACCCAGACCTTCCTACCGGCGCATATTAAGCACTTTCGCTGCTCACCTAGATTGGTGATAGAGCAGTGCGAGCAGACGTGCTTTCCACAGCCGCCGCAGCTTGTGTTGACTTCCGAGCAGAAGTCGTCTATGTCCATTGAGTCCTCGCCTGCACCTTCGTGTAGTGCCTGTCCACAATCCTCGCAATTGGTCGGGCCATCGTATACCAAGTGGTCAACGGGAGGTGGAACTGAGGCATTTGAAACAGGTGCAGTATTGGGAAGTTTCCAGAAGTTGTGGAGTGATGCCTGAGCTCCCTGTGAGGGTAATTGCGTAGCGTGAGGCTGAGGCTGTGTAGGGAGACTGGTAAACGGATGGATTTGCTGCTGTTTTTGGGCGGTATATAACATGTTTAAAGTGCGTTCTGTAGAAATTCCTTGTTAGAGAGTTGTTCGATAGTGCTATAATGAAAGTTGGTAGACCTACCATGGATTTCTTCGTCTGAGGGACGGCTGTTGCGGAACCGTTTCAAGGTGCGGCTCGGTAAGTGAGAAGGTGTTGAGCTCCGCGACGTTCGACGGATAGGAGACACGTTGGCAATACTGTCCATATCCATCATGGTCAACTGTTCGGGTCGCGATGGTGAACCGAAAGCGCTCGAGGAGCTGGAGAGCTCAGACTCGGAACGCTTGCGCTTCAGCAGCATTGTGAGGGGTTCCGAATTGTTGAATCCTACAGGAAGAGAACTAATGATTAAAATTTAGAGGGGATAATTGATATCGTATGAATTGTGGATATTTGCGTTGGTGTATGAATGTATGGAGAAGTGGAAATAGAAAAGTTATGAAGTTGATGGAGTGAGGTGAGATGGGATGATATGATATGGGAAAGATTCAATTGGCGAATTGCAGATTAAGAATAAATTGTTGAAGATGCTGAGTGAGTACTGTGAGTACTGTGAGTACTTTGTATATTGGGATCTCCGTTTGTAATTGGAACTGGGGGACGGCTGGAAATCGCGACCTGTCGCGCTGTGGAACGCGTGTAACCCGCTAAAATTATAGCGCGCTGAGTTCGCGTTAAGTACTTCCCAAGCTTAGAGGGGTTCCTTCTTGCCTGCGACTCCTCACTTCGCGATACCCCGTTTAACATAATTCGTGTTTACTTTTCAACACATGCGGACCACGGTCATAGTGAATTATTGTTTATTCTATTACATGTACTCAAATAGGTAACTGGACAAGCATATCTGCCTTACATTACATCTTCAACATTGAATCTACCCAATCTTTGCAATTGGAAAGAGAATATTCTTCATAAAGTGTCATTACTAAATTTACCTGACCATAAAGTCATGTTCTATATCCTTGAAATATCGTTAAATACTGGGAACCCCTAATATATTTCCTAAATCTGTACCACTAATCCTTCTGGGCTGTCAAATTACAACAGAGCAGCTCCAAATAGGACAGCAACGGCTGCGACACCCATGCTTAGTAGCGACGATGATAGTTCGACGGTGCTTGGTGCGGCGTTGGTATCGGCACCGGCGCTGGCCGTCTCCGAAGCTGCTGATGCAGCGCTAGATGCGACTGAGGCGGCTGAGTGAGCGCTTTCGACAGCAGATGATGCGGCCGCTTGAGCAGTGCCAGTAGCGGTGGAGGCGACGCTCTCAGCGCTCTTGACAGCATCGCTGGCAGACGATAGTGCACCGTTAGCGGCAGTTGAAGCTACGCTCTCGGCACTGTTGACTACCGACGTGGCAACGCTTTCTGCGCTGTTTGCAATCGAGGAGCCTAGACCCTGAGCACTGCTGGCGATGCTGGAACCGAGACCTTCGGCGCTGCTAGCAACTCCCTGGCCGAAGCTCTCAGCAGAGCTGGCGATGTCGCCTCCGACGGAAGCTAATGAGTTTCCAAGCGACTGTCCAGCACTGCCCCAAGAGTTTGCAAGACTTTCGGCCGAGTTGACGACGGACTGCCAGTCCTGTCGCTTGCCGAAGTCACCTGCGATGCTGTTTGCGATAGCAACCACTTCGCTAGCAGCCTTTTCCGCTGCGGACTGAGCATCCTTCCAAGCTTGACGAGCGTCGAGGCCTTGGCCGTCACGCTTTCCAAAATCAGCGCCTATGCTGCTGGCTAACGCAGCTGCCTGGCTTGCAGCAGCTTCGGCTTCGGACACTGCGACCTCCCAGGCCTGACGCTTTCCAAACTGCGATGCGATGTCGCTTGCTGCGGCCTGGGCCGAGCTGGCAACTGCTAGAGCAGAGCTTTCGGCCGCTCGCCACTCTGCTCCACTTCCTCCATATTGTTGTGCGATAGAACTGGCACGTGCCTGCGCCGAGCTAGCCTGGGCGAGTGCCGACGAGAGGGAGTCTTGCCATGACTGACGTTCCTTGAGTACGGGGGCAGGCGTGATCATAGCATCTCGAGGAGCCTGTTCGACAACGTGGGCTGCAGCAAGGGTAGCCGCAAAAAGGGAAGCGGTAAAACGCATTTTGATCTGTGGGTTTCAGGGATCTGAATATTTGACAGTGTGTATGTGAAAGTGCTGTGCCCGCCGTATGTGAGGGAAAGGAAATAAGGAGTCGACTCGGCGTGAATTTCCTTTATACAAGTAGGGATCGAGCTCAAAGGGGTGATATCAAAAGGTAGGTCGGTGCTTAGCACTAACCACTGCGCCTCCCATCTCTATGTTCGGGTCTACCAATAGTGTCTTAAGCTGTCTTACCCCATTCAAACCACCTTGTTTCCGGTCTGATTACTTCATTTACCAGTCGATTTCGTCATTGAATCATGTTAATATTTATGTGGACCGCTTGGAGCGGGTGATATCGTCGATCCCTACACTGCTGAATGGGGCCTGTCTGTCCCGAAGAGAGGAGTCCGTCTTAAACGGATTATTGCGCTGAGTAGTTTTAGTTATCTTAGCCCGTATATAGCGGCAGAGTGGGTAGAGCAATGTCGTAGACATAGCAGCCCTGCCAAGGCAGGTAACAGGTCAGTTCTGCCGAGTTGCGGAACCATGACGACGCACTTTGGTTGGGTGGTGTCTAGGGCCTTGACTAGGAAGACTAAGAAGCCGAAGGTCCCGATTTGCTAGTACCACGGTCCGTTCAGCCACCATAGAGCCTCATGGAGACCTTTGGATACATGGTGTACTGGTATTGGACCAAAAACTGCCCATGGCGCACCCCTCCCTTGCTGGAATTTACCTGCCTCGATCAATATGTTTTTACCTCTCATTCGGAAGAACCGGGTACCTTGCGAGTCGCAAGTAAAATACCGGTAGCCCTCGGTGACCTCCCGAGACACCACGTACTAGTACAACTACGTACCGCTTGTCGTCTTCAATAGACAGATTGGGGGTGAACACGTCAGAAAATACAAACACGCAAGGGAGCTTAGCATTGTTTCCAAATCGAGAGGCCACTCACGAGTACTAGACTGATCTGGACAATCTCGCCATTACTGTGGCTGTTTGCGCAGCAGCCAGACGACGCAGAGCTGATGCTGTTGTCTTCCCTCAAACCAGGCGAGATCAGACGACGTCTCTTGATTCGATCGGCTCCCGTGGCCTCCGATCAACTTACGCCGCATCTGGATCCAAGCCACACAGCTTTCGTGGGGTGGCGAAACGACGCGGACAATACTAGCTTATTCATCGTTCCTAGCACATCACTCTTTAGCATATCGCTGATCGCAAAGACCGCTTTAATGGGGGCAAGATCTGTACCCCCATAGGCCAGCCTATATATATGATGCCGAGAACTGCAGAAGACTTTGTATACTGACATGGCTTTCCTTGGGTTTCATCGGATGCTACCCTCGTTCGTGTCTTTTGTTACACTCTAGGGCAGACGGCTTAAATATCACCGGCAATACGTATTACCAGCATCGAAGTTGGGGTGCATATTCAGTCATCGTACATATCGAGTAGTCATGATACCCAAAGACGCTACTGTTTCTTGTGATACTCACCGTACAGCATACCATAAACAGCGTCGCACTACTTCGCCTTCTATGTAAGGTCCTAGGGTAAGGGCCGTACCTATTTACAGCACTCTGCTAAGAGACCATAGAATCTAGGCGTCCCGAAGCTGGGGGAGCGGCGGGATGACAAGCGTCATCTAGCGTAGTGTAACGCGGTCACGGCATCGGGGCGCATAGCAAGGACAAGCATACAAAGGAGAAAGCAGAGCCTTTAGGCCTTTACCTATGTCACGTTACAGAAAAAGGGAGTTCATGCAGCCACCTCTTCGCCTCACCGTGTCTAACCAACTGCCCCTCGTATTTTTATAGTTGTGGCGTATGACGGCGCTACACTAAGGTCCGTCACCGGAAACAAGACTCGTGGCACGCCTGTTCGGTGAGTATACTCTATATTGCGTGCCCCAGGGGCACATCGGCAGCTGTAAGTTACCAACAATATGGGACCGTAGTACATGTATAGTAAGCTAGAGCTGATACCCTCGGGGCATCCAGTTGCAATCCTCCCGGCGGCGAATAAGGGCGCGGGTCATGCGTACAGCCGGACCCGTGGTGGCTTCACTGAATACAATGCAATTTGTGCGTAGAACTTGGAATATGGCGTCGTGACGTTTACACAACCAGGAATTTTCGATTTTGAGCCGTTCGAGGCGCCCCCTCCACGCGCTGTTACGGCCGGGAGGCACTCTCGCCGCCGGCGCTTCTGTTCTGCGGCGGCGGCGGTGTAACGGAGAAGATAAGGCTGGCTGAAGGATCGGCCGATGAACCCGATGGAACTAGTAGCCTTACATGCGCGTAATCGAGCTGGGCTGCTAGTCTGGTTACATGGTTGTAGCTAGTTATCTTAGGTGGTTTTGTGGATGAGAAACTTGTCTAGTATCCATGGTTGTAGTTCCTATGGGTAGGGTAGGATAAGGAGATCTACAAAGTGCGGCGTAATGTTCACCACGTGGGAAGTGGGTGCTGCAAACTGGATACTGATGGGACTGTTTGTCTAGTTTACTTAGTAGTAGATCGAGCTTCCCACTGGAGTTGCTATACTATAGAGATAAGCGTAGTATATTGTATATTGACAACAAGTTAATATATCTACAATTAACTAGCTTATAGAACTACCATAGGTAGTCAAAGGACATAAGGGGTCACTCCTGAAGTATATCCGTCAACACTGATGGTAGTAGAATAGGGGGAAATGACAGTTTCCTTATGAACGAAATACACATGTATGTAAGAAGAGTATTGATATGCGACGAAACTTCAAACATTGGTAACAGATTATATTTTGCAAGTCATCATGTAATCAAGTGCTCTTTAGTTCAGTTTGTAGACATTACAGTATTATCCATTACATAGAGAGTTATACCAGCAGACCATCTCACGCGGTGGTAGCCTTCGCTTCGTGCAGCCGTACCTGCACACCAGTTCCCGACCGGTTCTCAATAGCATGATGAAGCCGGATCCTGCCGTCGCCCTCCTCCATGTTCTCGATACGGTCGTACTTCTGACAGAACCGCGACACCACGTAGCCTACTTCCTGGCGTCCGAATTGCTCTGTACACACATACTTAGTTAGCCAATGTTCTTCACTTGACATATCTAACCTAAAATCGGGGAATAATAGGGGGCAAGGCTTACGACCAAGACATTTCCGCGCGCCGGCTCCAAACGGAATGAACTCCCACCCAGCCCGATGCGTCTCCCACCTCTCGGGGCGGAACTCCTCGACATCCGCGCCCCAGATGTCCGCACGGTGCTGCATCGCGTACAGCGGGATGAGCACCTGCGTGCCCTCCGGCACGAACACGCGCTCCCTGCCGTCGGGGCCCCCGCCCCGCGGCAACACCGTGTCGCGCAGCGCGATGCGCTCGTTCAGCGGGATCACCGTCACCACGCGCAGCGTCTCGTTGATCACCCACTGCAGATACGACAGCTGGCTCAGCGACCGGAAGTCCGCCGGCCGGTCCCCGAACTGGTGGACGATCTCCCGGCGCAGGCGCGCGTACACCGCCGGGTAGCGCGCCAGGAAGTACAGCACCCACCCCAGCAGACAGCCCGTCGTGTCCCGGCCCGCGATGAGCACGTGCAGCGTCTCGTTGCGCAGCTCCTGCGGGTTCTGCGTCTCCTTGGCGAGTTCGTTGAGGAGGTTGAAGCGGGGCCCCTTTTCCGGGTCCGCGCCGCCGCCGCCGCCGGCTTTCTCAGGGGGGTGGGCAAGGCGGTCGGCGACGATGCGGTCGGCGAACTTGTGGATGGCCGCGCAGTGCTCCTTGAATTCTTTGCTGTTCATGAGCCAGTAGAATTTGGCCAGGGCGCCGCGCTTGTCGATCCACACCTTCGCCGCGTTGAAGTGGCGGCTCAGGTCCTTCGCGCCGTCGCGCTGGAGAAGCGAGTTGGCCGACTGGCCGAAGATAAACTCGGTCGCCGTGTCGAGCGTGAACTTGAAGAAGAGCGGTGCGAGATCGACCTTGGATGTCCACCCTGTCGTGGCGTCGGCGGTGAGCTGGCCCCATAGGTTCTGTAGGTGGTGTTCCTCCAGCTGCGGATCGCTGATCATTTCTCTCGCGAACTGCGGCCGCAGGAGCGCGCGGCTGTGCTTCCAGATGTCGCCTCGGCTTGTGAAGATGCCCTTGCCTAGCAGTGGCATCCAGCTCAGCTGCCGGTGGTGGCTGATGTCAAAGTCAGGACTGGTAAACAAGGTGCGGGCATTTTCAGGGTCGCGTGTTACGATAATCTCGTAGTCGATGATGGGGACTTTGACAGTATGACAGTCTGGCGAGATGCTATCCAGCTTCTCGGCCACGTATTGAGGTCCACGGTCCTCCTTGGTAGCTTTCATAGACTCCCGTAATATCGAGTTACCAATCAGGTTCGTGCTGCGCAGCACTGGCGGCGGCAAGCACCCGAGAGCTGCAGCTTTTGCATTGTTATGACGCTTCTTGAGCTTTGACTGGACAATCTTCCATATAAGGAAGACGGCCAGTAGGATGAAGGCGCTGCTCGTGATCCCAAACATCTTGAGGGTGGTTAGGAAGAACAAAACAAAATAAAAAAGGAGATGGAGTTGTTCTGAACTCCTTGGGCCCCTTAGAGTCCTCGGTGCTATAATGAGAATAATGATATAATAGAGTAATATTACTCTCTATATGTCTTTGTTTCTCCCTGTCACTCTTCAGCGAGCTTAGTTTCCCCCACAATTCCGTCCTAGGACTAATAGCTAATATAAAGATGACCTCTACTACTACTAGTAGACGCTAATAAATCCTGGGGTTTCTCTACTATCTTACCAATACCACGGCGCGGGAGCAATTACTTATCCTCCTCTCCCTTACATATTTCCCTACATTTCTGTCATTCCGCTCTCTCGGGTATCGTTGTCTAAGAATATCCATCGGGTGGGACAGGTTAAAAACATACCAAAGCAGGCTCATGTGCCCATGACGCGACTCGCAGCAATTCTAATTCCCGCCCATGCAAGTGTTGCTGACAATGGCCAAGTTTCTTTCTGGATGCCTCGATACGCCCCCGAAGCATGGACATGGTGATCGTCATCGATTATTCGCCCATTGGTCGGCCCTCTCGCCGGTGGCGTTTTCGTATGGGGTCAGGGTTACGGGAAGTGAAGCGAAGCATTAGCATTAGCGAAGCGAGAGAGAGAGAGAGAAGAGAGTATTCAAAGTATCGAATACTTTGTCAGATTTCTGCCTGACCCCCAAAACGCATCTGTCAGGGGCCAAGGGACTCGGGCCTCCGCAGTGGGGGAAAAGGTGAGATGTGACTCGAGCGTCCCTGGGAACAAGGCCATCCCTGTAAACAAACTTGCCTATTCAGGAAGTGCTGAATCGGGCAGTGGTTCGGCTAGATGGACTAGACGCGGGCGGTTTGATGATAGCGTGCTCGATACTTGGAAAAGAAAACACAGCACTTGCATAGTTTGATTAGTTGGAGCAGCCACTGGCGATCGACGTAATAGTTAATTATGTTATTGTAAAGTCTTGCAAAGTCTTGCGTATCCACACGGCTTATAATAGGCAGGAGGATGGTCGATCACTTGGATACGAATGTCTGTTGTTTTACTCTCACCAGGCAAATCCTCGAGCTGAGATCCTCTGAGATCTTCTGTAGAACCCAATCTTCCAACCTCTCAAAAACAAAATTTCGTGACTATCTTTTTTTTTTCTTTCCCTGTCCTTTGGCGCCGAGAAACTCCGTAGTTGAGACTAAGAGCTAAACGGTCAATATGCACGTCTTTACCTACTTCGTTCTCTCTTTCATCGGCGTAGCTCACGGCCTACCCGCTTTCTTGGCCGAGCACAAGCGGGACCAGCTCATTAACCTCAGTCCCAATCTCGATCTCGGGCTCAACGCTAATAATGACAACTCCTGCCTTGGGTTGGGTATCTCCGTGTGTGATCCCATCACCGTCGATTCAAAGAAAAACTCTACCGTCGTAAACAACAACGGCTCCAAGGCCAAAGAAGAGCCGAGCACCACCAAAGATAATGGCTCAGGGGACTCGTTGATCAACATCAGTCCCGATGTCGACCTTGGCCTCAACCTGAGCAATGAGAACAGCTGCTTGGGCATTGGCATAAGTGCCTGTGACCCCATCACTGTGGATTCGGATGTCACCAACACAGTCGAAAACAACAACGGTGACAGCAAGGCTAAGGTCGAGCCGTCTCCTACAACTACGGCTACACCAACTCCTACTCCCACAACAGCTCCTGCGATCTACCCTGTCCAGTCTAGTCCCACTACCACTAGTAGCAGCAGCAGCAGCACCGCCAGTAGCAGCCCTACTAGCAGCCCTACTAGCAAGAGCAGCGGTGACAGTCTGATCGACCTCAGCCCCGAAGTCAAGCCCGACCTCAACCTCAGCAACGACAACAGCTGCCAGGGCGTGGGCATTTCCGCCTGCGACCCCATCACAGTGGATTCCATTGTCAAAAACATAATCTCGTAATCTTACCCATATCTACTCTTACTCACTCACCTAACGCTCGGTAATCTGGTCCTGTAATTGTTGTTGTCTGGGGGGAAATATGTATTCTAAAAAGTTGTTTTGTTACTACTATTACTCTGTCTCAGAATGCGTTCATGTACATACTTCAACATAGGTTCGATACTGTTTATCTTAATATTATTTACCATGGCTGTCAAGACACGGGATACCACGCGATCACCCACCGTATTAGACATCCCACTTCGTGCGTGACACAACATAGCAAGAGCTAGAACGGTGAAATACGTTGATTACTCATAGCATAGGCTCTCTAGTAACTTGGTGATTTCACGGGCGTCGAAATATATCAGCGTTGATACGAAAAGCTCCCGACCCCAATACTCATTGTGACTATTGGACAGTGCACAGATTTTCTCAGTCACGTATCTCTTAGAGAATCTCTTGGGTGTTTTCAAAAATTTACTCCTGAGAATATTCAAACCATCACGAGTCAAACACAAGAGTGATTTAAGTCTGAAACATTTATTATGAATTCATACATACACCTCATTAGAGCCCAAAATTTGCCAATTTTACCAACTCCATTTACATGTCATATAGACGCTTGAACATGAACATGAAAATGGTAGATACGCCATAGCCGCTGAGGGGCTCAATTCTTTTTTCTTGTTTTCAAATTCCCTAACGTGCCTGGATATATACGATGTGATAGATTACGAATTAATTCTTAGTAAGTAGGTAGCATTGCATGATGCGTGCACCCTAGATGGCTGTAACCTTGACAGTGACGCCCTCCTTCGGCCGTAGCACAAGTCGCCACATCTTCCACTCCTCGGGGTCGGGCGTGTCGAAGTCACGCTTGAATTCGTACATGCTGAGCAAGCAGCATAACAGGATCTTCATTTCAATCTCTGCGAATTTCCGACCGATGCAACCGCGCGGGCCTTGGAGGAAAGTCATGAAAGCGTTGGCAGTAAAAGTCTTGGGGAGGTTGTCCCACCGGTCTGGGTCGAATTCGTCAGCGTTGGGACCCCAGTACATCGGTAAACGGTTGATGGCGTTAGCTAGCACGTAAATAACGCTGCCGCCAGGAACCTTGTAGGGGCCGAGTTGGTCGTCAGCAAGGGACTGTCGCACTGTCATGGGAATAGGCGGGATATAACGGAGTGATTCTCGGCAGACGTTGTCAAGGTAAGGTAGCTGGTCGGGATCGGCATTTACAATCGCCTCAGGATCAAAGCGAGATGCCTTGTCGAAAAGGAAAGGCATGAAGTCCTTGATTTCTTCACGGAGGCGGGACTGAATTTCAGGGTGAGTGGACAACAAGTGGATGGTCCAGGCTACACCAGTTGCGGTAGTATCGTGGCCAGCACCCAGGAAAGTCATGATCTGGTCGCGCATGGTTTCGAAGGAGAGACCAGCTTCTCCCATGGCCTTCATCTTCTTGTTATCACGAGCGATAAGCGCGATGATATCCTTACCACCGGTGTTGGTTTCTGCTTGTTCTTGTTTCTCAGTGATGATTTCAGTGGCCTTGTCTAGAATAATGTTGCGGGAAGTCTGCATATCTCGGTTCATCTTGGACGGGAGGTACTTGGAAGCAGGGATAAATGCCTGAATTCCGTGCATGATACGAGATCCAATGTCAAAAGCGAAGACAAGGCGATAGGCCTCACGAATGGGCGTCTCAGGGTGTCGGAGTGAGTCAATATTGTATCCGAAGCCAGCGCTGCCAATAATATCCAGTGTAGTTCTGTTGAGCCACTCTAGCACCTCAAATGACTTGGTCGTAACTCCATCAGCAGTCATTTCCTCGCGCCAGCACTTGGCTAGAAGAAGAGACTTTTCCCAGAAGACTGGGGCGAGTGCACGAATAGACTGGATCGAGAAACCTGGGGCAAGAGACTTGCGCTGATGCACATGCTCCTGGCCCTCGGCAAGTAGGACACCCTCACCCAAGATGCGAACCATCCAAAGCTTAGCACGGACAGGCTTAGGGTAGTTGTAAGGGTTCTTCACCGTCATCTGCTTGAGAGCCTCATCGTCGGCAACAGAAAGACGCTCAGCACCAAAGGGGAAGAAGTATCGGATAATAGGACCATGCTTCTGGTGCCAGTTTCGCTGAGGCACACCACATTCTTGCGTGATGATATCAAAGAACTGGCCCCAAAGAGGGAATCCAGGGACGGTAGGCACATGTCTCAGTTCAGACACATAAAAGGGGAATATCCAGCTAAGCCAGACGACAACATATAGGGGAGCCACAACGGCCAACGACTTTGCGATAGTGGAGGCAATTGGTAGTTCAGCATGGCGGGCGTATAAGAAGGATGCGGCCGCTGTCACCGCTATAACGGGGGTCATGGTGACTTTGGACATGATGAAAGGAGCTATATGAGAAGGGTGGTAAAAGTGAAGTAACTCCAAAGGCTCTGAGGCCAAAGGTTAGGAGAAGAGGGGGTATATGAGATAGAACTCTAGTGTGTAAGGTCACGGTCAATGCCAGACTACAGACCGGGGTTTACACGATCGACAAGAGTGGCATTATATAAATAAACGAATGGGGACGCGCTGGAAATATGCGATGATGCCATGTTGGAAAAAAGGCGTGTAAGACAACGTCTAAGGAGGGTCCACCTGATTCCGAGGTACGCCTTGAGCTCTAAGGGGGTTGCTGAGATTAGAACAAAAAAGTATCCAGTGAGCTGGGCTGGATCCGAGAACTGGGTTCACAAGCATACTAGTCCAGAGCTTGGCCTATTCAGCCCGCAATCTCGGGTCAAGCATGGCTGGCATGGCTGGCATGGTAAAGTGTGTGTGACGTCGATCTTTGCAATTATCGACCTTACGCGTCGTTAGGTCTGAAAACCCACGAGCCAACGGGATACTAAGCCATGTATGCTAGGGCGTTGAAGGAGGCATATGCGATGTATAGCTCAACTGTCGATAACGCTATTACGGTTTAGATCCGTAGCCGTAGCCGTTTATGTGGATAAGCCGTCGCCAGGTACACGTAGCAATATCGCCGAAAAACCCGATACCCAGCTATTCGGGCTCTAAACACTAGACCACTCCACTCCTCCATGGTAAGTGGGAGGAACTAGAGGGTAAGTCCTTGAATGGTAAAATTTACTGACGTAAAGCCTCTTTTTTGGACAATACATCTAGTCAAGTGCGGAGTTGTCCATAATCTTGGCTTGACGATGTTTCGGGCAATAACAGTAGAAAGATACCTTTAAACGCTTTGACAATGACCTCTTGTCGTGTCAGCTGAAGGTGAAATCTAGACCTATAAGCTCTTATCGGCTAGAACGGAGGGGGCGACAACTGTGTCAAGCAGGTAATCAGTGCTAAGATTTGGGTGTGTGGGCAAGTTACTGTTTTTTTTCCTTCTTCTGCTGAATGAGAACAAGCAAGGATTGGGTGTAAGATGGTCGTAATCACATGCATGTAACCTTCCTTGCGGCGACTTAATAAGCATCTAGGTGGCTTAAGGATGTATAGGATGTATAGGTAGCATACCATACTTCATAGCAAAGGTACATTACCATACATACCATTACATACCATACATCCCCATATGCCCCATCGAGTAAGACATATTGATAACCTCCAGATCCTAAACGAGAAAGGGAATTGGTTGATACATACCTAAGTACCCCGGCCGGGAGGCTTTTGTCCGAGACTATAGAAATATTCGTATCCACAGTAGTCAGGATTTCATTCAAAATATGCCATCATCTAGACCGTAAAGCCATACTGTTTTACCTGTAATTGGCATCAAAAGCAATGGTGTAACCGCACTTTTCGTACCGCGTTCCCTGTGTGGAGTACCTATAATAGAGTTGACCAATTCCCTAGAATAGAACAATTATTATCTTGAATAATAACTTACTTCGATCGAATAGTCGGGGCTAATACTCGAGTCCATTGAGTTTGTTAGTTCGACTTATCCGTTTTCTGCCGTTGGTATTGTTAGGCTAGTTCCTTAGTCGACGCGGTATGACATCGATCATTTTAATTTCTATCCAGACCACCGGGCGCTTATAATAATATCGACTTCTCCGGCTTCAAAACCTTGTGACAAAGCCAGATTCCCTTCTTAAGAAGAACTCATACTGCAGCATCTCGGCACTCAGGCTTTTCGGCTGGCCTCGTCGGACCTTATTATTTTTCATACCCTCTTAATTAGCCATGTCTTTCGATTCCATGCACTCATTCAAGGCTTCGCCCGGCGTGATCAAGATCGCGCCGTGGCAGGCTTTTGACAAGCTTTGGATGTCCGTTACGGGATATCATGCAAATGAGTTCAGATTCAAGGAGGGAATCACTCCGATGTCGACCTTGAACGAGACTGTGGGCATGATTGTCCTATATCTCGTTGTCATCTTCGGAGGCCGCGAGTTTATGCGCAACCGAGAGCCGCTCAAGTTAAACGGTCTGTTCAAGGCTCATAACTTGTTCTTGACACTGCTCAGCGGTGGCCTCCTAGTTCTCTTCATTGAGCAACTAGCCCCAACTATCTGGAGGCATGGTCTTTACGAGAACATCTGCGGCGCAGATGGCTGGAGTAACGAGCTCGTAACTCTCTACTATGTGAGTATCTGCAAGTCAAGACTCATCAACTGCGATGAAGACGCTAATACAAGCTAGCTCAACTACATCACCAAATATATCGAACTTATTGACACTGTCTTCTTAATGGTCAAGAAGAAGCCTCTTACCTTCCTCCACACTTACCATCACCCGGCAACTGCACTACTGTGCTACACCCAGCTCATCGGGCACACGTCGGTCTCGTGGGTCCCTATCACCCTCAACCTGACTGTGCACGTTGTGATGTACTGGTACTACTTCCAGAGCGCCCGAGGTGTCAAGGTCTGGTGGAAGGAGTGGATTACCCGAATGCAGATCGGCCAGTTCATTCTCGATCTCGGTAAGTCCCTAACGAAACCAATTTTCAAAATGAAAAGCGCTAACAATGCCCACAGGATTCGTGTACTTCGCATCGTGGGACTACTTCGCTAGTGCTCACGCTCCGTATCTGCCGCATGTGGGGCGATGCGCAGGTGAACCTTTCGCGGCTGTCTGTGGATGCCTCATCTTGAGCTCGTATCTGGTGCTCTTTATCATGTTCTACATTGCCACCTACAGGAAGGCATCTTCCCGCAGGACCAATAAGAAATCGGACAAGACGGCAGTTTCTTCGATGAAGCAAAGCGCTACTAAGGTGGCAGACAGCTGCAGCGGAGTGGAACACATGAATAGCTCCATCGTCTCCAGGAAGTGATGTTCTATCAGCTTTTCCTATTCAAGCTCATCGCTTGGATACCTGCATGGACTGTGGATACCTAACCGTCAACTTGTCAGGTCTTCCAAAGTTCAAGAATGGGGAGGGAAAACATGGTTTGGGGCGTGATGGAGTCGGCGTCCCTGTCTATCATTGAACCTAATGACAAATGTATAATTCTTAGTTTAATGTACGTATTTCTCAATTGTCCAGTTTAGCGTTATTGGCGGAGGTTCCATAGCAGTAATGAGAGAAAGAAATGATTTCAAAGCAAGGCAAAGCAAAGCAAAGCAAAGCAAAGAGAAAAGTAAAGTGCAATATCCTATAATGTTCAATGCCGGTTGTCTTCTGATTGTAGGTAACTTTCTGTAATGTTGACGTGAAGTTGAAAAAGAGGCGTGATGGCCAAGAGAAATTGGCAGGGCGGAAATCTCCTTTATCCCTGTAAGTGTCCCTTTGAGTGATATCGGAGCTACATCTGAGCTACCCCTGCTGTGAGATGTACTGGCTACAGACCCCGCTAATTTAGCTAATTCCTTCCCCCATCCATTGAAGAATAGGTAACCAATCATTTATTAGAGCTCTGCTCAATGTATTGTATACATCTCCTTTAAGAGCTATAAATCAAGAAACCAAGGGCTTCATTACAGGGGCTTTCAGCCTCTCATACTGACCTTGTCTTTATCAACCCCAACCAAGGCACGTAATCTTTTAAATCCGATAGCTGACCCCCAATTCCCATTGACGAATAGTGAAATAGTACCAAGTACTTCCTTTTCTTCTGCAAGTTTCATTACTTTGAGCGGTATCTCTTCCCACCCAATCAGATTTAACTACCGACCCCAACACCTTAAGACCCTAAGACCCTAAGACCTTAATAGTTAAGTACTCTATTCCTTATCTTGGTAGGTTACATGGCCGGGCCGTAAAGAGATATCCGCTTCCTTTTTACGTGATCGAGATCGATCGATGGAACCTTACAGTATGTAAATCATATCAACAGTATTATTGTTTGTTGTAAATAAGTCTAGATTGTTTAACTAGTTAACTAGGTCCTTTGTGACAAGTGTATAAAATTTTTATCTATTTTTTTTTTGTTTCCGTAATATTCCTTTGCTGTAGTAAAGCTGCGGTTTAGCACTCCTTGAGTCAAAATTAGAAGCGGAATTAAGATAGCTGCATAGGTAGGTAGTTTGCTGCAATTATGTGCTTTTGCTTAAAATTGACGAACGTCATTTAAGCTACGTCACACAAACTATCAATGTGCCGAAGAGCTAACTCGGTTTTTTTCCTTCCCCTTTCCTTAGCTTTTTTTTTTTCTATGTCCAATAAGACGTCCAATGTTTCAGCCAGTATCTAAAGCGCTATTTCTATCCACTTACTAAAGATGGTTTAGCTTCGCGTCATATACCGGTCTTTTAAGAAAAAGATCCTACGCTTACAAGACGCTATTCTAGACTACCGGATTTGCTCAACCCGAACCAAACAAACAAAAAAAAAAAAAAAAAATCCTAATCTAAATATTCTTACCCACATGTGATAGTGATGTAAGATGTAAGATGTAACTGGTATCCTGTTGTTATTCGTATTTTCGAAGGACGAGAATACACATCGCTCCTGAAAGCAAGGCGTCTGCACATATTACCCGACATGTAACATACAGAGAGATAAGGCGTCGAACGCGCTCGGAACACCCGAGCGTAGCCGTGGCTTGGCTTGAACTTGAAAGAATTTTGATAACAGTTCCTGAGACATACCTGGACCTTTCAGGATAGGTATCCAGCGCCCTGGGCATCGGGCAGACTGAAAGAGCCCCAGTAAACCCAGTACAGCGTCACTCTGTTCGCTATTCTCCACAGAGATCACATTCGTTTACCTGACTCGGAAGGACTTACAACATGGACTTTACTAGATCGTGGGGATTCCTCCCAGTTTGGACATCTCTGAATCATTGACTAATCGACCCGTTCCTCTAGATTCAGATATGTCAATCACTGCCTATTTTGACATGTCATCTCCCGGACCGATGCTAACGAGCAAGTAAAGCACCCTAAGCCTAATACCTAACTAAGTACCTTACGCATGTAGTAATAGCAGGTAAAAGGAGTCCCGCCCATTACGGTTTACGGTAGACAAAGGGTGGACACCTGGGGGCGTCTTCTCTAGTACCTAGCTTTCTATTGCTAGCTGCTATACAGCTTGGGCTGGACCATATCATCCTTCATCCCAATGATATCACAACCCGGGGCGCGGGTTAGGCAGGTTCCTGTCTCTCAGCTGGGCTTTCCGAACATATATGCGTGCGGGAACGTTACGGATAACCGCCGTATTTTGTGAAACAATTAGATGATGTTGCCCAGCGATACATATGTTGATACTTCATGCCAATCTTTCATACCAAAACAAAATATTCATAATATACATACAATAGACTTCGACTTTTACAAACTTCAAAATTTCCTTTGTCTAGATCCAACCAAGATGTCGACGACATACATACTAGGCTCTATCAACGAGAGTCGCGGATCAACTTATGACTTCTCATCAGAAGGTCCCCTAGCTGGCATTCAACCCTCTAAACCGTCTGTCGCAAATCTCATATACCCGCATCTAACATGGTCGACGCTATGGTTCACGTTATTATGCTTCTTCATCGCTTTGAACATCAAGAATATGCCGTTTATGTGGCACGTAAGTAGCTCTCATCCCACTTTTACTATCTTCATGAAGCTAACTAGGTGTTAAGCTTCGACTTGTTAATGCTTTCCGTTTTGTCCTGCGAACGCAACGGCCAGCCGTGCCGCTACAGCCGACTCATATCTTTCAGCCTATCATCACATCTTCTACAGCACAGCTCATGGAGATCGATTTCAACATGCATAAATCTAACTCGTCGTACTTCTCAGACGTAGATATCGCACGAACTCACCTAGTTTGCACATTATTCGCGAAGGGCATCGAACATATGCGCGGTGGGACCGCTGCATACACCGGGTCTAAGAAGCCCGTTTTCGGCCTTGCGCTCGGCGCGGTATCATGCAACTTTAAACGCGAATTACGTCCATACGAAGAGTACGATATGTGGTCCAAGATCCTCACTTGGGATGAGAAATGGATCTACATCGTAACCCACTTCGTCCGCAAGGATGCCGCAAAGCCAAAAAATTACTCATTGTATCCCGAACAGTCACCGAGCCAGAGCCGACGAAACAGTACTATAGAGTCGGAAGAGGACCTACTACGACGGTCTAGTGTTGATAGTGTATCTTCTTCTGACAGCAGCAATGCGGGTAACGAAGACAAGCCGGAGAAACACATCTTTGCCACGGCTTTGAGTAAATGCGTTTTCAAGTCCGGCCGTAAGACTGTCTCCCCAGAGCTCATGCTACAGATGTCCGGCCTATTACCGACGGGTAATGCCGAAAACAAAGAGTTCGATGAGGCCACACTGCAGGAAATTGAGGCGCAGAGGAAAAAGGGGCTCGAGACGGCACAACTCCTCGCTGGCCAGACTCAACAGAACCTGGAAGCCGAGTTCGCGGGCGCGGACTGCGAGGCCCTTGGCAGGCACACGGACGGCGCAGGTATCGCTGGAGTAGTGAACACACTCATGCAGCTCGCGCGCTTGAAAAAGACGCAGCTATTATGATCATCCCCTTTAATCACCCATGTCTCCTTGTCATCAGCGGTAATTACGGTGGCGTTTTCTTGCGATACATGGATTGCATTATCTACATAGTACACGTTCAACAGCGGCCGGCTTCGTCATCGTATCATATTACATCTGCCCCAGCATACCTACCACACACACACACACACACCCATACATATCTAACATACCATGTAGTTAGAACTATAATGAGCTAATACACCATACATACCTCGCAATGTAGCATAAACAAGAAACTTGGCTGCTTACTGGTGATTGGTTATAGTAGGTAATAATAGATAGGTATTTGACGTCTACGGGCGGTCACACATCCGGGAAATGTATGTGTATACTGGTAATCTCAATACGAGATGACCCCCAACTCTATCTCGAAGTTGGGGAAGCTTGATTCGACCACGTAGGGTCGCGTGCGCGCCTGGGAGTAAACAGGGCGAAACAAAATCTTGAATTTGTAAGCATATTATAGCTATTCCCGGACTTGTGGCGTCTGGGTTGGATTTGAGGACAAGTCTGAAAATAGTACTTCCCTTGAGAAGTCTAATTAGGTCAGGGAACATGTTGTAAAGATAGGCTTATGGTAACTAGGTAGGTAGGTAGGTAGGGTACGGAATCCCTAGATGTCAGACATAATAACTAGCGGTTAAGCGAGGTATAGGTATGTAGTTTTATTTTTTTAATTATCTATTAGTAGCTGTTAACTACCTAGGTTAAGACAACTGTCAAGCTTATTTCCCTCTTCCTTTGTTATCAGCTTACCTAGCAAATATTCTCTATTATTCTCTGAATAAAGAATTCCCAAATATCTGGTAGTCCCAACGAACTTGCAGTAGAGGCAAACCGAACCATGGGTAACACTTGTGAACCACTCCAACAGTAAGCATTGGTGGAATTACGGTTTGCCTAACCGGTTATGGGGACATTTCAAGTATTGCGCGATGGACCGGAGACTGACAGTACCGAGTAGAATAGTGTCTTCTCGGCAAGCCACGTGGGCGGGTATACATCATAACATCCCTTTTAAGTAAGACCTGAGGCTCCATATAGTTGTTGACGCTAGGGGAGTTTTTACATCATGCAAATAATTCATATTTGCTTGTCTTAGTCTAGTTTAGTTTTAGTTGAGCTTGGTTACGCCAACTAGTCAGTACCTAACACATACCCCCAACTCCTACGCGAATATTACACGTTGGTTGCGCAATCTGGTAACGCGGGTATGCTGTATAGCCCTGTAGCGCCGTTAGGTTGGGAACTGACGCATGTACCGGATACTTTCGCTACCCAAGTGCTACGAAGTACTAAAACGGGAAGAAAGAAAGCCGCTAGGATCCAAGCAAGGCTAAGGGATACCTGCAGCGTTCATTCGACCGGTACGTAGTTACCCTGGAATCCCGGGCGTCCGTAACTGCAGCAGCAGGTTACAGCGGTGGCTTCGGCCCACATCCGCTAAATTACCCACTTTAACTTTAAGATTCCAAGACGGCGGGCCGCAGATCACTTCCCCATTCAAAGCTCCGATTCATGATAGCGTTCTTTGATGTCTCTCTTGTATCTCTTCTCGTTTACATCGCCTAAGAGAGCAAAGCTTAGCATAGCTTAGCTTTCATAGCTTTGCCTTAGGATGAAATTACATACCTACATACCTACATACCTACCTACATAATATAATCATAGTAAAAACTAGGCTTGTCTTCAGCTCGTATCCACACGCAACCCACAGCAACGGTAGGATCGACATCGCCCGCGCCAAAGCCAGCACAACAAACACTATCGAAATCTTGTCGGGTGTTCTTTTAGCTCCTCTTGCCCCTTGTTATTGTTATTGGAGCAAGGGGAAGCTCAGCTCTCACACTCCTACTCTAGCGTTATTAGTTATCGCCGACCTTATACATGAAGCTTACTTGCTTGTCATGCATTCGGCTGACTCTTTCACCTTTGTTCTGGGATGCCCTCATCGTGGGCCCTAACTTTACTTACTATCCGGATAGCCCAGCTTATTCCATCTTAGCAAAGTGGCTTCTCGTTTAATTCTTACCAATGGGACAGTAGGTAATTAGTTCGGGATCCAAACACCCAGACCTAACGCCATCTGTGCGACAATCAAGGCAGCTTTCCATGTTGTGGGGTCTTGCTTGCGCAGCTGCGAGCTAAGGCCTGGCCACCGTCGGCATTGGGAAATTAGTATCGAGGTGCCCATACCCGCGGAAAGAAGGTGGATTAGGTGTGTGTTAGTGACGTCGCGCCTCTCCACGGCGGATCGGTACCTATGTGACCGGGGTGACACGGCATCCAACGCTCGTCAAGATGCCTTTCCCTAACCATCTTTACTATCATCAATCTGGACTCGACTCCGCGGCTACCCTTGTCGTCGAACCTGTCGAACCTACCGAACCTTGTAAGAGTGAAGACGCGATGGAGGAGGACGGCGGCCATCATGCCTCATCAGACGACACCTCATCAGTCTATCTATCCACGACTTCCAACGATGGCAGGGCCAGTATCTCCTCGACACAATGTGATGGCGATGCTAAATCAAGTGTCGCCTCGCTCCACGCGAACTCTCCCTTTTGGCTCGCCGACGAGCTGATCGACGGCGTTTCCAAAATCAGACATCACCACTCGAGGGAAATATCCACTACTTCGAGCAGAACGTTGACGAACGGAGTCAGTGAGGGAGACATTCCCATTCTTATGGATAGGTCCGCTACTCTAGCCGATCTCCTAACAGACTCGGCGCCTCACCTGCGGAATCTATCGACCGTCAGGACAGACGATGCAAAATTCAGAATCGTCTCGTCTACTCCAAAAGAACGGCTCGTCACGCCTGTCGAAGAACAGAGGCACCCAGGAAAACCGGGTGTACAATTTTCCAAGTCTTCGCGGCCATACGAACCGGAACCACCAAGGGAAGGCGACACGCAAAGTCAACGGTCTTCCGTCACGGTCGCTGAAGCTCCCGAAAATCAGTTCTTGAAGGGTATCCCACTATTACTACTCATTATTGGTCTTTCATTAGTCGTTTTCTTGATCTCTATAGATCGTACTATCATTACAACTGTAAGTAAACGGTCGATACCTCAAACTTGGAATAGGAGACTTACATACGAAATATAGGCCATTCCTTATATTACCGCCGAGTTCAAATCTACGGCAGACATTGGCTGGTATGGCTCCTCATACCTTCTTACGGCATGCGCCTTCCAACCCGTCTTCGGACGCGTATTCACTCTCTTTAACACCAAATGGTCGTATCTTCTTTCTATGCTTGTTTTTGAAATAGGCTCTATCATTAGCGGCTTCACGCCGTCTTCAGCCTGCTTAATTATCGGGCGCGCAATTGCTGGCTTTGGCAGCGCGGGTATCTTAACGGGGAGTTTTGTTATAGTTGCTACGGCTGTACCATTGAAGGTTAGGCCTATATATACTGCGGTGGTCGGGTTAATGTAAGTTTTTGATAACTCCTAAGTATGAATCCCAGCGAGCTAACTTCGCAGGTTCGGTGTTGGTGCTACTGTTGGCCCTCTGATCGGAGGTGTATTTACTGATCTGGCCGTATGTATAGCCCCTCAACTGTCGTTTAATCCATAAACTAACATCAACATAGACATGGCGATGGTGCTTCTGGATTAATCTTCCAGTTGGTGCCGTGACTATCATTGTAATGATGCTTGTATATCACCCACCACCACGCCCGGAGTCTAAGCAAAAAGTTGTTCAGCGACTGATTAGTCTCGATCTTATCGGGAACGTAATTCTTTTAGGTGCTGCGGTGATGCTGTTCTTGGCTCTGGAATCCACGCTGACAGGTGCTGACTGGGCAAGCGCTGAGGTTATTGGGCTGCTCTGTGGTGCCGGCGTAGCGGCAATCGTACTTGTTGGATGGCTCCGATGGAAGCAAGATCGTGCTTTGATCCCACCGGCAATTGCCAAGCAGAGGACTGTGGCTGCATCATGCCTGATGGCCTTTTTACCTACGGCGCTCTACTAATTCACACGTATTTCCTCCCGATTTGGTTCCAGGCAATCCTGGGCTATAGCGCCATTCATTCAGGCGTCGCCATGATTCCTTATTTTGTCGCAAACGCCTTATTCTCCGTCTTCTCTGGTATCTTTGTCTCGGTAGTCGGCTACTACACACCCCCTGCCATTCTCGGAAGTGCAATCGGCACTGTTGGTTGCGGCATCATCATGCTTTTCAGTCCGAGCATGACCACGGCGATGTGGATCGGATTCGAAATCCTCGCGTCGGCCGGATTCGGCATGGCAATCCAGCAGGGCTTTACGGCAGTGCAGACGGTGTTGGGTCCGGACGAGCTCGCTGTGGGTACTGCTGCGGTCGTCGCGTCTCAATCATTAGGTGGTGCTGTTTTTATCTCAGTCGGCAATAGTGTCTTCCAAAACCGTCTTGCGGATCTCATCGACCAGACGGATATTCCAGGTCTCGACATTCGCGCTATTGTCGGCGCAGGGGCCATCGCTTTCCGAAAGGTTGTCCCGGCCGAACAGCTTCCCGCCCTACTTAAACTGTACGACGAAGCACTACATACGGTCCTTCTCGTGGCAATCCCGCTTGCCGGCTTGGCGTTCTTGTCGTGCTGCGCCTTACAGTGGAAGTCCGTGAAGAAACCAAACAAGCCGGTTCCCGAAATCGAAAAGGTGTAAATAAAAACACAATAGGCTATTCACTTCTACTTTGTACTTTGTTATTTTATGTTTTGGTTATGATAGGTTGGGATTAAGGATAAGTAATGGGTCAGACGTGTCAATACGGCGTATTAATGTTAAGGAGAACATAGCATAGCTTTTCTAAATTTCCGCGTTTAATGCCAGCTTGCCAGCTTGCCAGCTTGCCACGAGCAATAGCGCAATACAACCCTAGTCAGTTAGGATCATCAAGCATTACCAAACCAACAGGGCTGCCGGGGTGTAAAATCTGTTTATGCTTTAAGCATGTGCTTTTTTGGATTTAGGAGTAAACAGGATGAAATTTTACTTGGCTTTTACTAAACGTATATGATAGATGTCTTTGTTAGTTTAGTTTGGTGTTTAGTTAGAGGAAGCTATACTTATAAGTAATTGTTTTATATAACTTTATATAAGAAAGAAACCAATTATTTCTTTGATTCGATGACACGATAAATAGATAAGATGACTCTTCGGAAAACGGGATATAAGGAATCCTACAGGGTGGGCATATCTGCAAACCCTGGTGATCTTATCTGTGTTTTGGGCAGCACATAGGCCGTGCTCCCTTGGACAATTGGGACAATTGGACAAGAAAATCCAGAGGCAACCAAACTTCGGGACGAAGGAAGAAGCAAGAAAAAAAAACACCCGTCACTTATTCATTCATTTATTCATTCATTGATTCATTCATTCATTAAAAACCATTCCCTCTTTTTTTATACTTCTTGTCCTTGTTTTTTTTTTTTTAAAAGCGCCTTCGCGGCTGGACCGAAACATTTCCGAGACGCTCCTTTATTTGATTTAAAGGGTTTCTTCGGGTTGTTAGAGAGAGAGAGAGAGAGAGAGAGAGAGGCCAGATCCAGACCCAGATCCAGACCCAAAAAGCCATGGGGAACCAGTGGTGGGAGAAATTCGGCGACAAACATCCACGAATCCATGACACATTGACCAACGCGGGACACGCCGTGAGGCCGTATCTGCCGCCAATCAACTACATCACGGTGCACTATGCGTACTTCATCGGGATGACGGTGGTGGGCACGCTGATATTCTGGGGGGCGTCGGCGCCCAAGTACAGCGTGGGGTGGTGGGACAGCATGTTCATGGTCATGTCGGCGCTGACCGCGTCCGGGCTCAACACCGTCAACGTCGCGGATCTCACCACCTTCCAGCAGGTCGAGCTGTGCGTGCTGATGATGATCGGGAGCCAGGTGTTGATTTCCTACGTCACCATCGCTTTCCGCAAGCACATCTTCGAGAAGCGCTTCGAGGACATCGTCAAGATGGAGCGCGAGAAGAGGAAGAAGAAAGTCTCGGGCACCGGCGCGATCGTCGGTATGACGGGTGCTATGTTCGGTTTGCAAGTCATGTCGTCGTTTGGAAAGGGGAGAGCGCCGGAGAAGGCGAAGCCCGTAAGCCATGTGAGGAACATGTCGGCATCGAGTAGAAGGGCTTATCCTACCGAGGAGACTATTCCGGAAGTCGATGTCGATGTCGAAAGCGGAAGGGCTCAGCAGTACCATCATGTTGGGTTCCTCGAGCCCGTTCAGGAGGGCAAGTCCATGGAAGGCCACGCAGCAGCGACCGGACATTCGATATACCAGACGCAATCTCACCAGAGTGGAGCGACGAGACGACGATCACAAACGGCGGAATCGAGGACGGGATTCGAGGGGTTCAACGTGCAGACTTTTCTTAAGGAGCAAAAGCGCAATATCGGGAGGAACGGACAATTCTTTAATCTATCGGAGGACCAGCGAGAATACCTAGGTGGTGTCGAGTACCGCTCTCTCAAATTCCTGTCCTTCTTCGTCATCGTCTACTTCATACTCTGCCAGTTCTTCGGTGCCATCGCTCTTGGCGCCTGGATGTCAGTTTATGCAGTGGACACCGCTGCCGTCAACGCCCAGAATCCTTGGTGGGCAGGTATTTTCCTGGCCATCTCTGCATACAACAATGCCGGCTTCACGCTCCTGGACGCAGGCTTCGTACCTTTCCAGTCTTCGTATTTCCTACTCGTCATAGTCACACTATTGTCGCTCGCTGGCCCGGCAGCTTTTCCGGTCTTCATGCGGTTTCTAATATGGAGTATGTCGACTCTGCTAAATCTCCTTTCCAAAGACAAGGAATACGGTGTCTGGAAAGAGGGGTTCGACTTCATCTTGAAGTTCCCTCGTCGCGTGTATACCAGTTTGTTTCCTGCGAAGGATACATGGATGTTTGCGGCCACGTTTGGATGCTTCGTGATAGGTTGGTAACATTCTACTAATGCATGCATGTCATTAATACCCAAGACACTTGCTAACCGATTTTCAGTGGACTGGGTTCTTATCCTTCTTCTTAGTATCGGAAACCCGACTATGGATGCTATACCCGTCGGCCAGCGGATTTTTGACGCGCTCTTCCAAGGATTCTGTAAGTGCACTTCTAATAATAATCACAACCTAGTGATTTGGACAAGACCATGAGCTAATAAATCGAATAGCAATCCCTTCAGGAGGATACGCCATAGTATCACCGTCGGCCATGTACTTCGACATCCTGGTTCTTTGGCTCGTTGTATACTACACCGCAGCCTACCCCCACATCATCACCATGCGAAACTCCAACGTCTACGAAGAGCGATCTCTGGGTATTTACGAAGGCGACCAGCCGGAAGAAGAGCAGCTTCACTCTGCAAGCAGCAGCATCATCGAGGAAGAAGCCGCCAACATCCTGGATGAGACCGGACTCCAGCCCGTGACGACCAACAACAAGAATTGGGACGCACTCTCACGAGCGCCAACTACCAAGTCCATCAAGAGGATCTACTCGGCCGGTCGACGCGGTACGGCATTCGTAGGTCGCCAGATCCAGCGTCGTATGACGGCTTTCCAGGGTGTCGGTGTTGCCCCTCCTCCACCAGGACCAGCGATTAAGCCGCTCAGCCGGGCCAAGACTATGGACTTCGGACGAGCCTCCGTGCATTCTCTCCACAACCACCCGCCTACCGGACCTCCCAGCCTCGTCTCGCAACAAGTTCGCGGCCAGCTCAGCCACGACGTATGGTGGATCGCGCTGATGCTCTTCCTCATCACGCTCATCGAGACAAGCCACTCGCTCGAGGACCCGGTTTCGTTCAGCGTCTTCAACATCCTGTTCGAGATAGTCTCGGGCTACACCAACATCGGCATCAGTATCGGCCTGCCCGATCAGAGTTACAGCTTAAGCGGCGGCATGCACACGGGCAGCAAGATCATCATGATTCTGGTGATGCTCCGAGGTCGGCATAGGGGCTTGCCTGTCGCGCTCGACAGGGCTATTAAGTTGCCGGGCAAGAAACTTGCCGAGTATGAGGAGGAAGATGCTGAGATCCGGAGTTTGTCTGCTTTTTCGCATTAAACATGGCACCATAATTGCTTTGACTACGAATAATTCTACAAGCATACTTCGTAGAGAAATACAATTCTCCTAACGTCTATCACTTACCATCAAACACTCACAAATTTTCCTTTGTCATTTTCACCAATCCCCCCTTTTTAGAAACTTTATTAAGATATCAATGCACATAGATGGGATAATAGAGGCAAGGGTAGCGATTCGAGGGTTAGAAACACGTCTGAACCTTTCGAGACGGCGGCCGTTTGGGCGTAAAGCAGGCGTTATGCGCGGGCGGCTCGTACACGTTTACTGAATGAAGTTATTGAGTTCATTGATAATTCGTTATAAATATTTTTATACAACAAACTTTTTGTCGTCCTTGCGACATTGGGCTTTATTTACCCCTATGAAAGAAAACTGGTCCTGTTCATTTAAACAAGTCCTGTTCTCTCGTATAATAATAGTCCCAATACCTAATGTATGGCAGAACATTCCAAGTCTCCCTTTCATTGCTTAGATTGATAAACAATTGTAATACCCATGAACTACCATACCTAGACGAGCATCGCGGCGTGATCTCACATTAAGTAAATACCCTGAAATCCCCGAATAGCTCTTTCTAGTAGGCGGAATAATGTCCATACATCCACAGATACCTGGCTCATATCAGAATGGGATAGTTTCAACATGTGACGAACAGCCCTGTTTCTATAGCCCCAATAACAGTTTGTACAGGACATCTTGATCTTGTTTGAATACCATGGAGCCAGCACTAATGGTACCCCAACAAGTACCTAGGGAGGACGGGACGAGACGAAACGGGATGGGACCGTATCCGGGTTCTCGTCACAAGGGGTAGCATGATTATCTACCTAAACCATGCTTACGTCTTTGGATATCATTGCATCTAACGAAAGTAATTTTCACCAAAGCCTGCCCGGTTAGCTCAATCGGTAGAGCGTGAGACTCTTAAAAATCTCGTGAAAACAAGATGAAAGAAATCTCAAGGTTGCGGGTAAGTCAATATATAAAAAAACTCTTAAGAGGGTCATCCTCGTACTAACCCACCTCGATAGGTTCGACCCCCGCATCGGGCTCAATTCCTGATGCTTCTCATTAAATTGAGAAATCAATCAACCTTCTATTTATTTTTTTGCCCTCTTTTATTTTTTGTGCGCCTGTAGTTGGAACGCATTAGCGCTGAAAGGATTACCCCTGTTGCACTGTACGTTTGCTGACTTATGAATTGTTAGCGTAGCGGCTAATAATCCACAAGGATCCCATATAGGGATAGTAATATTATCCAAGCTTCAACTTTTTCATACTACATATGTAGGTACTTTACATATCTCTTGACACTTGTAAATAGGCTCATCTCCCTCGCCTTGTCGGTTAGCATTCGCCCCTACTGCTAGGGACAGTCGACTGATTTGTCTGAATGATAAGCTCTACAACGCTAGGCAGCCATCGTTGGCCCTCCCAACTGCAGCACAGCCTCATATATACCGTTGTATAGTAGTATGCAACCCGCAGGTTCACAAATGCAATTCGCAAGCAACGGGAAGGTGACTATAGGTAAGTTATTATATTTCACATTAGTTTTAATTCATTGTGTGCCTTGAACGTATCATCGGCGTGGAAATTATGACTGTGCACTAAAGGTCTATTCAGAGGAACAGGGTGCTCGAACCATTCGAAAGCAAATATAAGGGTAGATGTGTGTATTAAAAGTAATTACGCGAATATACTCCCGTAGAGGCAGATGAAAAAGCTCTGCAATGGCTTCTTCCTCTTGGTGTATATAAAGAACCCCTATTTCCCCAGGCACCTGGATAACATCTGCTCTTGCTCTACTGCCAGAGCATCCTCTTTCTGGTCAAAATGTCACCATCTCTCGATATAAACCTCCCTCTCGCCTATCTGAACATCGGCTCTCGGTCTTCGCCGAGACGACCGCCCCGGCGAACGGCCAGATGAGTGACCAGCGGCTTGTCGGCGATCGGATTTATGGCCGGCTCTAGCTCCGCTTCTATTGTAAGGATCGTTTTTCGATGCCGAGGAGCTCATGCAATTCCCCATGATTCCTCTTCGCCTTAAGGTCGGTGAGATATTTTGCGGGTGTTTGGGTTGGTGAGACCGTTAAAATAGGGGGGATGTAATTCCCTTAGACGGATCCGTCAGGATTAGTGCTTAGCGGGTGAAGAAGTCAAGTTGGGGGGATGTGATACAGAAGAAAATAAATGTTGGGAGAGGGTTATTATATAGTTATGCTTTATTCAGCCTCTATTTGTAGACAGCTGATCTGGATAATCCCCCTGGTATGTCACAAGACCCCCTGTTGGTATCTGACCTGACAGGCAGGCAGACAAGTGACTCAGAAGACTAATTATTGTGACTTGATAGGGGAGGTGACTAGGACTATAGATATTATCCGCCTAGTCAAATGGGAACTCTTTAAAGTATTCACCGGAAATTTTTTGAGCGAAAGCCTTCTTGTTGAGGCGTAGATTCGTGTATAATTGCCCGTATGTGACTAGGCATCCAGCAAGGCAATCCAATATGTCAGGCCGATTCACGTGATTAATATATTTCTCGACTAACAACCATAGAAAACTAATTCTACACGTATCAAACCATTAAATTCAATAGACCAGGTTGCGGTGTCCCCGTTAAATACACGCAGACCCTATCACGTAATGGAGCAAGAAGCGCGGAAACAACAAGTTGTTTTACAAGGAATCCCGGCCTAGATATGGAAGACTATAGCTGTACATACATAACAAACTCTTTGTCCTAGTTATATAATGTAGGATCCTAGCAGGTTCTGAATGATCGATAAAGACGAGGACATTATAGCACTTCTAATGGATGTTTGAAAGATACCACACTAGGTAGTAGGTCAATCAAAGGGGCTTGTTCTAGCAGTGCTAAATAAAGAGTGTTTTACAGAGTATGAAATTATTATCTCGATAGTAGTCAAGGCCAATTGCCTGCTTATCAATAAATATGTAGTAGTGGCTTAAGTTATATAGTTTGTTAACCTACTCTGATCGAGCCGTGTGGGACACACTGCATGGTCTACATACTCTGTTAACAGCTAACGTATACGACACGTAATAATCTGTCACGAAGGTAACCTACGAAGCATAGTAAAAGATATTTTGTTCAACAAGAAACTCCAATCCTGAGTCGTAGAAGCAAGTGACTGTAAACACTTAACGCACCCTCCGTCTCGGATATTTCATCGAGAATGTTGGCATACCTACCTAGATAGTGAATAGAGAATTGCGTGTGGTGTTAGATTCATGATTATTGTAATACTTCTTGGCTATCTTGATCGCGCTCTACTTAGAAAACAGGGAAAATACCAAGCCTATTTAACAATCTATCCTCTCTTCATTTTTTTTAGCAGTATCTTCTCCATCATCCTCAACCTACCTCTCCTAACCGCCAGCCGCAAGCAAACCCAACCAGAAACCCCGTCTGTTTCCCTATCAGCAACATAGGAGCTTACCTAGATATAGGTATCTTCCTCGCCAATCTCATCTCACATACAACCCGCAACAACAGAGCAGGAGTAGAGGAATCATGGGCAACTGCCTTAGCTCCTCTGACGACAGCGAAGGCTCTGGTAATTGTTGTCAGTTCCGTTACAATTATCTGGTTTTTTATATGCGGTACATTTGTCCTCTGTACTGGTGTTGCTGTTGCCGTTGTTGTGACTACGAGGAGGATGAATAGGGTTAGATGGTTCTAGGTACTAGGACTACACTATAACAGGGCACTCATCTTTTAGTACTATTAATATCGTGTTTAGTCCACAATATATTAGATATGGCGACATAAGAAACACTTGCTTCATCAAAAAATAAGTTTAACTGACTTTACAATCGTATATTCCTCTGTCTTGATAATATTAATAGTCTAAATACCCCCTATCCTAGTATTATATCAGCACTCGCCGCCCCACATCGGGATAGCTCCGAAGCTACCGGGATGACATATTACATAGCTCCCCCTAAACGGGTATATGTATACGAATACCCATTTGTAAGCAGCATCGAAAAGGGGGACTACATAACCATCTAACCTAGCAGGTAAAAATGCGGCGTCAAATCAGGTTTAGCATTGAATTCCCCAAAACAATTACAGGGTTCCATCTCCCGCAACTATGCCCGCAATTCCTCGCCAGAAAGCCTGCATCGCATGTGCGGACTCCAAGCGCAGATGCGATAAGCAGCTCCCCGAATGCCAGCGGTGTCTGGACAGAGATGTAGACTGCGTCTATCCGCAGCCCAAGAGGAGACGGAGAAACCCGACCGTAGGTATTAGTCAACCCGAAGAACTCCCCGCGGTCCAACCCCAGATCCCGGTCGATGCCGACATCCCGGGACCCGGTCTCGATTTCGGCGACTGGGGCGCCATCGGAGCCGCCGACCTCGACGTCTCCCTATCGGATATGATCATGCCGTACATCCCCTCCCCACCGGCCCATCTCCCCAGCCAAAGCCAACCAGCCCAAAGACCCACGCTCGAAAGCGACGACGTCCCCAGCACGCCGTCTCCCTGGTTTCTCGGGGACGAGACGTGGGTCCTGCAGCACAGCCAGAAGCAACCGAAAACCACCACCCCCAACCTCGACCTACAGCCGTTCATCCGCGCCGTCGACGAAATGCTGCACTTCTGGGTGCGCAACGGCTACAACAGCTTCATCCACCGCCGGCTGTACGACAACGGCCTGCCCGTGTGTCTCCAGGACGCCTTCACCACGCTCGCCGCGTACGTCGGCCGCACCCCGGCCGTCACGGATACCGTCCTCCAGATCGCGGAGTGGCGCTCGGCTGCGCTCGGCACCCAGGGCCCGTGCCAGGCCGGCGGCGCGCAGGGCATACGCGCGCAGCTGGCGCGCGTGCACGCGCTCTTCGCGTACCAGTTCATACTACTCTTCGACGGGTCAGTGCGGGCGCGTGCGCACGCGGAGAAGCAGCAGGCGACGCTGCGGCAGTGGGTGACGCAGCTGTGCTCTGCGGCGCGGCGGTACCGGGGGGAAGACGTGTTCCGGCGATCATCTCTGGACTGGGCGATGATGAGTACGTTCGACCGGGAGTACGAGACGGCGTCGGGGATGTGGCAGTTGTGGATCCTGATCGAGAGCGTTCGCCGGTCGCAGCTTATCATCGATACCATCTCCAACGTGTACGATGTGTTGACCAAGGGGTGGGCGGAGTGTACCGGGGCGGTTATGTTTACGGCTCGGCGGGGGCTGTGGGAGGCGGATTCAGCGATGGAGTGGTTCGAGTTGTCGTCTGCTAAGGAGCCGCTGCTGGTGCCGTCTTTGCAGCCCGGGCCGCTGATCTCTCAGCATAGTGCTGATGAGTTTGACGATCTGGTAAAGATAGTTTGGACATGTGTAGTTGGCACAGATAAGATGAAGTGCTGGATTGACAAGAGTAGCAAAGCAATTAGAGTATAATTGATGATGTGGGCATCTAATCGTAACACTCATTTTGAATCTTGGTGAAAGTTCTTTTTAGTTATTTCTAATGCGATATACGAGCTAGCTTAGAATGATACCTCTAACCTTCACTCTCAAATCTAAGTCAACTTCGTGAACTTGCGGAAAGGGACTTCATAGATTCCACTGATTGACCTAATCAAAAATGATTCGATGATACCTAGGGACTATAAAGTCTTATGATAATACCGTATTACGCCAACTTTGAGATCCGATGATTCTTAGTAAGGTCATCTTGTAAGTAGTTGAGCCATAATGATAAGTTGATAACTCCACAAGACAGAAACAATACAGTATAAAAGCCTACAGCTTAACACTGATATTCCGCTACTAATATTTCTGTTCGGCATAAATATCTATCCGAGCATGTATAATAAAAGGCGCGCCCCAACCCTATTAGTCAAGACAGGCGGGATGCGGCCAACTTGCGGAGAATCTGCGGAATTCTTGCGGAATCCCTAATCAGTCGATCGCGCCACACGAGGTGAGCTTGCAACTTCGAAGGAAACATTGTTGACGTATTCAGAACGATTTCAAAGCACGCTCCAGGGGTGATTAAACGAGAACGAGGTTATGATATCCGGCGCAAGTCGTTGGGGGTTGCAGACCCCGCCGGTTATATATATAAAGTCGGCAAACGAGCTCTTCAGTGTATGAAGCATATCTCATTCTATATCACTCTAAAAACATACCAGCCTATATTCTAAATCCTCTAAAACATCTCTCCATTGCCCAATATGTCTCCTTCAGCACCCGTAAAAGTCATCCTTGGTACCCATACGGTATGTGTGTCCTATCACCTACGAGTAGTTATTTCTAATCACAGAATCATAGGTGGGCAGCAAAGCCGCCCACCCCGGCATTGTGCACTGGGATAGCCCCGAGGAAGTCAAAGCCCTTTTAGACACGTTCTACAACCGCGGGGGCAAGGAGGTCGACACGGGGCGCAACTACCCCGGCTCAGAGGAGCGCCTCGGACTAGCCGGGGCGCCCTCACGGTTTATCATCCACACGAAGGTCAGGGACGGCGCCGGAACTTCCTCGCCGCATGCGCCTGCGAAGATCGAGCAGAGCATCAAGCAGTCTCTAGAGGATCTCCGGGTCACCAGCGTAGAGACCATGTACCTGCACGTGCCCGACCGCACGACGCCCTTCGAGGACACGGCGCGGGCCATAGACGAGGGCTTCAGGCAGGGTAAGTACAAGAAATTCGGGCTGTCCAACTACAGCGAGGACGAGGTGCAGAAGTTCCTCGACATCTGCGAGGAGAAGGGCTATGTGAAGCCGAGCTTGTTCCAGGGACACTATAATGCGCTGGCCAGGGGTGGCGAGAGGGCGCTATTTCCGCTCTTGCGCAAACATAATATCCCCTTCTATGCATATAGGTATGTTGATATCGGGAAAAAGTCAAAAGATCTCAAGTTGACCCGCGGGTTAGTCCCGCCGCAGGGGGAATTTTCCGCAGCAACGCCGACAGATTAGCCACGTCGCGGTGGAAAGACGACGTAAGTCTCCGAAATGAGAATTTCCGAAACATGCGGACTGACTACTAAAATACCTACTAGAACCCAATCGGATCACTATACAAGAATCTTTACGGCCACGCTCCCGTCGAAGAGGCGGTAGACGTAGTCCTGGCTGCGGCCGAGAAGCACGGTATCAGCGGGCACGCGGCTGCACTGCGTTGGACGGCATTCCATAGCGTCCTGGACGGGAAGTATGGCGACGGTGTGGTCTTCGGCGTTTCCAACTTGAACCAGCTTAACCAGACTCTTGACGCGATTGATGCTGGGCCGCTCCCTGCTGAGCTTGCGGAGGCTATTGACGCTGTATGGTCCACGGTTGATGGCCACGGGCCGCCTTACCATCTTTGAATGAGCGACTCATGTATAATTTTGACGTGTTTTAGACTGAGCTTTTATTAGTTGGGGATAATTTATTGTAGCTAAGGGTATTTTTATTTAGAAACTTAAATTGTATTGTTGTTCTGTCTAAGTCCTTCTAAAAGTTGATGAGCGACAAAAAGACTGCATGGTTATCCCTGTAACAAGCGACTACATAGTACATGTATGGCGTCTGATACCTACCTAAGAATTAGGTGCTGCTAGCGCAGGTACTCGGAAAATTAGCCGCAGTCGGGACTGGAAGAAAAAGCTACGAGGTACTTAGGTACATATATACTTAACCCGGGCATTTAATATAACACATTGTCCACATGTACTTTTTAAACCCTACCGCGTCAACTTCACAATCGTAATGTCTTGATATTTGAACGTTGGTGGGACAAGCCGGGGTGTATCACTTCAAGTCTTGATGGGTTATATAAAGGACTCCCTTCAATGGGCTCGTATCGGGACTATTGCACTGCTCGTGTTCCTTCTTTCGGCTCATGTGTTTGCGTATGAAGAGCTGTCAGAAGATGCACTTCGCTATATTCCTAGCGGCGCCCACGACTTCGACATTAAGACTGGATCGCTCTTATCGCCCATCTTGATACCTCGGGTACCTGGAACACCCGGATCTATTGCTGTGCAGCACCATTTTGTCGACTTCTTCTCGCAGCAGCTTCCGAAATGGAATATCGACTGGCACAACACGACATCCAAGACCCCAGCTACGGGTGATACGGACATTCCTTTTAAGAATCTTATTATCACCCGTGATCCGCCGTGGGCACAGCCCGGAGATGTCGGTCGTTTGACTCTGGTTGCGCATTACGATAGTCTTTACCGGCCAGAGGGATTCATCGGAGCTACGGACAGCGCTGCTCCTTGTGCCGTGCTAATGCACGTGGCGCGAAGCATCGATGAAGCTCTGACGAAGAAATGGCAGGCTATGGAAGAATCTGGCGATGCTGGCTTAGGTCTGGAGGAAGAGAAGGGAGTTCAGATTCTACTCCTGGACGGAGAAGAAGCTTGGGTTAGCTGGACTGACACGGACTCCCTTTACGGCGCTCGGGCACTCGCGGAGAACTGGGATTCCAAGTTGCACGAAAGCAACTCGGTATATCGAACCCGTCTCGATTCCATCAGTCTCTTTTTACTTATAGATCTTCTGGGGGCGACAGACCCTCACGTTCCTTCGTACTTTCGATCGACGCACTGGGCTTACCAGGGCATGTCCAAGATAGAAGGGAGGATGCGGAAACTAGGCCTCCTCAAGACCAAACCGAAAAATCCCTTCTTACCGGAATCTAATAAACAAGCATCCCAATTCACCAGAGCGTATATCGGGGATGACCACGTACCCTTTATGGTACGAGGCGTTGAGGTGCTGCACATTATTCCTTCGCCCTTCCCTAGTACGTGGCATACTATGGATGATGATGGCGAGCATCTAGATATAGACTCCTTAGATGACTGGGCCAAGATTGTCACGGCGTTTGCAGCAGAGTGGTTGGAGTTAGATGCTTTTATAAGCCAGCCGCTTTCAGGGGACAAGGAGCAAGCTATTAGGGATAGATCGGAGCTATAAGCTTAATACAAATATTTGATGACCTTCTATAAAATATCACATATATTAAATAATCCAACAATGGCTCTTACTCGATTACTTTCACTCTAAACGATAAGTGACGAAGACAATAACTGTATTACCTATTGAAGCTCCTAGTGAAAAGCCGTGTGAATTGCGAAGACTCTGATACTGTCCTACCATTCGATAACCAAGGCTTATCGATAAAGTGAAACCACGTCAGCCACAACGACAGCAGCGAACATCACCGGGAAAAAAGTGGAACGGGTTATTGTGTTCAATTGAAGCTCCAGCAAGTTGAACTGGTACTTGGTAGCTATTGCAACGTCCAACAACTTCTCCCCTCCAAGTTGCCATTGCCATTGTCACCACCGCCCTCTCCCAACGACACAATGCGATTCCTACGCTCGTTCGTGGCGCCCCTCTTGCTGCTGGCCACCGGCGCCGCTCAGGCAGCTTCGTCTTGGGGCTTCGACGATGCGAAACTCACTGTGACGGCGAAGAAGGCCGGGACTAAGGATAAGGATGTCAGACAGTATGTTCCGAGATGAATTGCTGCTACTTTTTTTTTTTTTTTTTTTGAATTTGAGGGGCTAATTGGTGTCATTCGAATACTATAGATTCAACGACAAGAGTCCTGTTCTCCCGAAGCCTGTGGTCTTTGATAGCTCCGATAGCTTGAAGGTCATCCTCACGGCCAAAGAGGACGGCAAGGGCAAGCGTCCTCACCAGGCGTTCCTCGTGCTCCGCGAGCCGGCCTCGGGTCTCGAGGCCCCGTTCCCATTGACCGTTAAGGAAAACGGTAAAGCGACTGTCGAGATTGTGCGTCAATCCCCTTCCTCTTCTCTTATAGTTTATTATTATATATATCCTAACATACACACTTGCGCAGAAACAAAGCGACCTCCCCCTCCAACTCGCCATCGCAACCACCCCGCTCAAGGCCTCTCTAGTCATCGCCTCATTTGGCTCCTCCGCAGGCCTCGTCAAGGACGTGTTCGACGTGGAGATAGTGCGTGACCCGGCTGCCAAGCCGCTCGTCTACGAGAAGCCGCTGCGCTACGGCAAACTCGAGGAGATCCACCACATCTTCCGCGCCGACCCCAAGAGCCCGCCTAAGCTCATCTCCATCGTCTTCGTGTTCGCCGTCCTGGCCACCATCCCGCTTTTACTCGTCAGCGTATGTATTCACCCTTCTCCTCTCCATTGTATTGTGCACGGGCTGGCGAAGAGTCACACTCTACAAGAGCATGCAAATTGTGACCAGGGAGCAAATAAAACGGCATAGATGGTCTTGGCTAACACAGGAATACAGTGGGGTATCCTTGGCGCTAACCTTTCGCATCTTCCCACGGCGTTGAGCGCTGCGCCTGTCGCTCACAGTACCTTTTTAGGTTCCATCGCGGCGATGGAGCTCGTCTTCTTCCTGTACTACTCCACGTGGAACCTATTCCAGACCCTGCCCTTCATCGGCCTCGTCTCCGTCAGCATCTTCCTGAGCGGCTCCAAGGCCCTCGGCGAGGTCCGACGCCGCCGGCTGGCCGGAGAGAGGTGAACGGCGACCCTGTGGAAATACCCACGTGTTCTTATCCATGTATGCTAGGGAGGAGAAGGATATAAAGGGATAAGGGGGGCTCTGATTCGCCAGACCCGGGGCACGCGTGATTTGATGGTAATGTATTTGTGGCGTTGGTCCCTCGTGAGGATCGGACGCGTGAAGTACATGGAATGCTAAAATTACGGTAGATCAAAAAAGGATATATAACAAATACCTCCTTTTACCTATGCCATTTACCCTTGTATTTGATTCCTCTATTCTTTATTCCATCCCAGGCAACTTAACCCCGTGTAAATCCCAGTTCGAGATGCAGTAGATTCAAACGGTAACGAAGTAAATGTAAGAGGCGTGGTATATACGGTAATGTCATCGTGCATTCAAGCCCGGTACGAAACATCATCTTACAATATACCCAAACTAACTCCAGCTTAGACTCATACTATAAATCCATAAACCTCTCACAACCGAAAAAGTAAGAGGACTCTCTTCGATTTAATTCATTTCACCCTATCATTACTATACCATCTCTATTCAGAATACACCCCCCTACCATCGCAATGCAAATGCAATCACCATTAATTACCGGCGCCCTCTCTCTTCATAGATCGATGAGAAAGACGTCCTACCCATCCCATTCCTAGCCAAAAGGCCAGGAAGAGGGGAAAATGCATCTACCGTTGGTACATATACACGTCTGTCCCAAATTTTTTTTCTCGGACCAGACACCTCCCACCCTACCTCCCTATCCATCCCTGTGTGGTTCCCGGCGGCTGTGAGAATCCGCAGTAACACGATGCGCCGCAGTGAAGCCCTGTCTGCCTATCTACATGTAGTCCTGTTTCCTTTTTCTAGTATATTAAAACAATGTAATGTAAGAGCGGAGAAAGTCTAGCTCCCGCGTAGAAGCCAACGCAAGTCCCTGGGATAAAAGGGGTGGGCATCTTTCCGGAATCATACACCATATCCACTATATCCCCAACTCCATACCTCTCCTCCATATATAGCACGAGTCTACGCATTTACTGGGACTTCTTCCCGTTAGCTGCACCATTCGCTAGAAGCTCCTGCTTCCGCTTGTTCTCAAGCTGCTTCTCGTGGGGAATAGTGAGGCAGTTAATGCCGAGGAAGTTGCATATGCTGGTTGTGACTAGGTACGCCCAGCGGAAATACACGATAAACGCGAACACGAAGTATGCCCACAGGTAGTAATGCTCGAGGTCCGCAGTGATAGCCGGGAGGCCAAACCGTGGAAGGTTACCCAGGATAGCACCGCCTACAAGCGGAGCCAACATCACGGTCCAGTACGGGAAGGGTTGGCGGGTAAGGTGGGCGAGGATCATCTTGGTCGTCATGCGCCCGAACACGAGAGACATAGTCAGGCAGAAGAGCACCAGGTGATTCTCGCTCCTCAGAGTTGAGTACGGTGAGTACAGCCATGCGCCGATCGAGAAGGTGTACACAGCCATGGGAATCCACTCGAGGAACACTGGGAGGACCGGGAGGTTGTTCCGTCGTCTAGCTTTAACAACGTTGAGGACACAGAATGGCATGTGACCCAAGACGAGCGAGCCTATAATGATGAGAATCCAGATATCGCGAATCGAATGGTCGGCGACAACCTCGTCGAAACCGAAGAGGTATTGTTTCCTACAATATTAACAATAGGTTCGGTCCAGATGCCAGGTCCGTAGATGCCGGAGATTGCCATTAGACTGCACGCGATCAGGAGACCCTCGGTGGGACCGTTAAAATAGCCCAGGTATAGCGTGTGAGTGTGGTACGTCTCCCATGTCGAGAAGAACATAGGTAAGCAAGGACACAGAGCAGTAAAGACACCTGATTTCGAAGTTCCCAGCGCCATCGCGCCTGTCTCTAGCAAGCTGCCAAGAGTACAGTTTAAGGAGTCGATGCCGTGATCGAATAATTCTCCCAGACCGCTCGATGTGCCAGTTCGCCGCGCCTGCTTCCCGTCGATGTTGTCCATAGTCTGGTACATGAAGAGGCCGAAAGCGAAGCTGAAGTAGAGCCATGACGGGCCCTGAAGTTCGAAGTTGTTAGCCAAAGTGCGATCTTCGCTTCACGGTATCACAAGGTTAAGTACGTACCGGGCCTACTAAATCTGGCATAAATATAACCAGTAAAGCGATGTTAACTAGAATGAACATGAACCCTATCAGGGTTACCATATTGGGTGCCAGCCATAATGGCAGAAGCTCAACGAATGCATTCCACTAATCCAACTCTTAGTACTGTTCGGTGTCAGGGCGGGTATAGGAGCTCGGTACGTACGTAGGGACGGAGGATGTAATTAGAGATAGGCGACTTGTCGACGGCCGAGTACTTGTAGGACTTTAGGTGTATTAAAGCATCGTCTGAGATGCATTCGGCGACGGCATTTTCTACGTACGTATACTCTGTCAGATCTAAAGAATTGCCAAGGACGGCAGAGGGACGCCAAGGTTATACATACTACTATTGTTCGGAGCCATGGTGGCGCGCTGGGCTTCTCTGCTTTGCTTGATGGCCACAAAACGGTTTGCGATCAGCTCGGAGATAACTTGACTCTAATTGAGACAAGTGAACGAAGTGCAAATACGATAGCACCTCAGAGTTCTGTTCGCGACGGTGGAATTATTGGTTGCGAACTTAAGGAATTTAGTAACGAAAAGGAATGATCATTCCCACGTTAAGTAAATGCTAATGGACTCCATGAGATAATATGTATTAAAAAAAAAAACGAAGTCACAGAAAAGAAATATAGAGGAGTACGAATGTGTCACGAAGGTTTATAGGTTGTAGGCGGCAGGTCGGCAAGTCGCAAGTCGCAAGTCGGTGTGTTCAAGTATAAGTTGGCAACTCGCAGCAGCAAGCGTGGAAGAATAATTTACACTCGGATGTACCTAGGCCGGCTACATGTACTTCCTACAGAGGTAATGCACAATGGTGGGGCCGAGATGGTTTTCGCCCGTGTTACATAATGAGTCCCACATGCAAATAGGGTGTCAGGGTGTTCTATCCAAGAACGTGGGTTGTACAAGCAAGAACAAGTTAAATCGAGACGAATCAAATTGCTGAATTTCACGATGCCCCCTATTTTTCCATCACTTTTTAGCAGGTTCTATTTAAGCCTTATTATCTACGTACCTATATATTAATCCATCCAATCGTCAGCAACAAAATTCCCATTAAAAAGTATAACTATGGGAATTATCACTGGTTTATTAAACTAGATTAATTGAGCTGACATGTATGTTGGATAGGATTCCCACATGTCAGCTCAAGCTACCCCAAACTATCTCACGACGAGAACCCGGTGTAACTCTTACCTAGGAGTTTATATTCAGTCTATCCGCGGCATCTAAAGATGTCCGAGGCAACAACTATAGCGTCACGCAAGGGATTCACTGATGAAGCAATAACGAAATAATCGGTGTGTGAGTGGAGGCCTGATAGAAAGATCAGATCCTCATGCATTTTATTATTAATTCCGAGCAACATATGTGCCCTATCGTCCCTCGGCGGGATGTCGTTTTGTTAAGTAGGCTGCTGTATAGCATAAGAGTATGTCCAAATATCCCATCTACGCTCCCATTATCGAAAATGCAAGGTTTCCCAAGCTTCAGTTCCCCAAGCTCCTAAGCACGATATTATACCAGTATGCGGCAGGTATCAAGTGCAACCGCTCTGATTAGATAATTCAGTTCATCGTCCCCCACGTACGAGGCGAAGAGTGCATGATGCGCTCATACGGTTTCGGAAGTCTCCTCCGTCAAAACAGAACGTATTGACTGTTTATCGGACGCGACTTGTAGCGTAAAAACATGTCGAGGTGCTGCTGCCCAAAGGCTGAAAACGTTCCCACGTCCTTCAGTTTCTTATAGCAGGAAAACACCCAGACTGACACTGGCGGCAATAATGGCAAAGCCGAATAAGCCATCATTAGCACCTACTCGGAAGGCGGCATTGCCGTTGCCCGAGTCATCGTTGCTACCGGCCAGGCCAGTGTAAATAGTATTAGGGTCATCGGACTCAGTACCAGTAGCTGTGGCAGTTGGGCCTGCACTGGATGATGTGGCGTTGGACCTCGTCGGGTTCTGAGCACCACAAGGGTGGTCTTCTCGGCACGAGCTGGCACAAGCGTTGTCCTGTCCGCACTTCTTGACGCACTGGTCACCCCATTCCTGGCAGACAAAGTACGGCAGAGTAAGCGAATACTCGGACACGTTCGGCTGCTTATTGTCTCCGCATACACAGCCGTAGGTCAAAGCTTTCTACAGGGAAAAGTTAGTATGAGACGTCCCACTATCCCGATCGTATCTGCGATGAGAACTTACAGGATCGCACTCGTTGACCAATGTGGTTCCCGGCGGCGTCTGTTGGCAGATCAGAGGGCACGTGCTCTTTTCAGATTGACACCAGCTCGCTATATATCGTGTTAGTATCATTGGATCGGAGCTTGTTTTAGGCGAGTATAGTAGGACGTACTTTTGATAGTCATGGACACGCTGGAAGGGTCAATGACATAGTCAGCCTGAACCGAAGAGGCCAAGAGAACGGCCGCAGCTAAGATGTTCCTTAAGGAAGACATTGTGATGGTAGAATTAGGTGTTACGGTAGGACGAAGACGGCTGTGACGATAGATATTACTCGTTTTCCTCTTCGTCTCTAATTAGAACGACCGTGTAGTATTAAAAGACAATGTACAACGGGAAAGAATTAGTGTATTAAATGTAAACGAATATTATAAAAAATATAAAAATAAAAAGAATAACGACAGACCGACGACCGAGTTTAAAAGCGATTGGAACGGTGCCTAGGATACGAAGGGGGAACGAGAGGAATGTTCTCAAAGAGAGAGAAGTTCTGGGAGAGAGCTCCAAGATGGGGAGACCGGGGTTCTTGTTCTCGCAGATAATTATGAGATATTGTAGATATTGTATTCCGTACTGTACGGGGTACATGACCAAAAAAATGAAAATAAAAGGAGGTATTCCCTGTCCGGGTGGTGGTCTCAGCGCTATCTCCAAGACCCCAAGCAGCTAAAGCTGATATGAGTGGCTGTCTTTTATCTACTAGACAGGGATCATGGGTAGCTATCGACCTACCTGTTCTATTATTTGTACTGTTCTAAACCATGTTAGCGAGTTGCACCACAGTGACGCCGGCAAACAGAATCACGATGATTCTAGATGAAATGCCCGTCGTGTTGTCATCGATTTCGTCTTTTACATTACGAGGCCACTCTCACCAAAAAACCCTAAATCATGACCGTAAAAAAATAAAAACCTTAGCCTTTCAGAATCTGACAAAAGGCTTTACCGAACTTCGACGTCCACGTGAGTTTAGATAGACTAATACAAGTATGGACTAAACCACAAGCAAACTAATAAGCAACGAGCAAGCCAACAACACTTTTTTTTGGCTTGGTGATCCCTCAACTCAAGGGTCTCGAGCGGGCGATCTTCTCATAAAAAAAAAAAAAAAACGCCATCTACTCAATTCGAAATTCAATGCGCCGCCATGGCCTCCCCTGCAAACGTCCGGACAGGTTGCACCGGCGAGCCCCCTCAGCTCAAAGACCCCCCCGTCTAGTTTCAGAGCCTCAGAAGGGTATCATTCGGCTCGTCCACCAAATACACAAATGGTTGGCTTGCCCATGTTTTACTTTCGGAAAATAAGGTATCGAAAGAGTCTAGCTTTATTTGCATACTATGGTAAAGGTATGTACTATATTGTACTGTACTGTACGTACGGGAGAGAGAGAGAGAGAGAGAGAGAGAGAGAGAGAGAGAGAGAGAGACATGGAGCCTACGCTGCTGATCATCTGCATTCATCGTCCGATACCCTTAAGGTTGGAGCGTCATCCAATATTGACCGTAACTTAATAATTATCGCCGTACGAATCTATGTATACATACCTATGTATGTATGTATGTATGTATGGATGTATGTATGGATGGATGTACGGATGTATGTGTAAGTGTTATGTATGCAAGAACCTACGGAACCATATATCGCGGCCTTTAAGGTATGGAGATCTTTTTAGTGCTTCGGAGGTCTTGCGGAAATTCTCATTGGACCAAAAAGGAGTCAGATGCCGTTTAGGGAAAGCGACTTTTGCCATTACCCTCGTTTTGCCGTCGCCCTCGGCTCAGCTGCTCAGCTAGTTAGAGTGCCAGAGGCAACAATCCTCGTATTGCAAGTGGGAGAGGTTGGACTGCAGAAATCCGAAGCGTTCTGGTGCATGCGATTTGTCACGTATTTTTCAAGTTCGCTTAGACGATCTGAGAGAAGAAGTGGTGTGGTGAGACGGCCCTCTACTCATGCATGCTCTTTACGAAGCCGTTCCGCTGCGTTCGGCTCCATTTCTATCTATTGTGTTCGAGTGTCGTAGGTCGATTTTCGGATTAGAGGCTGACATGCTTTGACGATCTCAACTCCGACTGAATGACTCTTCAGCCCTCACATCCTCACGATACGACCATTTACTAAAAATACATATACGACACTAAATTCCAAAGCATACCTACATAATGGTACATAAATACCTAATATACGCAGCTAGTTGTAAATGTAAAGATATGCTCTTCGTGTAGCCCCGCAACAAGCAACAAATATAAGACATATTATTATTCCTTACTCCTCTTCGGTCCCCATCCGTGATCGTTCGTTGTATTCCCAAACAAGTTGACCGGAATCCCCGCATTACCCACTACCCACCGATGCTGAGCAACGATGCCTGATAGACCCCAACCTCTTGACATTTCTACATTCCCATGCCCGTTGCCGTTGTAACGCATCATATCTACATTTGGTAGGTATGTAGTAGATTGATTCTATATACATATGTCTCTTAGCCCGAACGATATACATCAAGTAGACAGTGCGCATTCCTTCTCTCGTATGGTCACTTAGACATACTTATGCTACCTACATAGATGTATGTATATGTCCCCTCAGATAGATTAGCCATAGCCGTCAACTTTAATATGCACACGCACATGTCCGTCCAGTGCTCCTCGGCAAATTGACATCCGCGTCATGAAGTCTGTTTCAGATCGGAGATATAAACGGAGAGAAAGGTTAAACAAAATAAGATAAATGTCACACAGCATGATTCGGCGCTGCGCAAAACGAAGACATATGTACAACGTGTATGATGAGTACAGAACACACACCGTACCCCGGAATGATGCCGATGTTGCGGCGGAACTGCAACCTCATCCGCAACCAGACATTCCCGATAGTCCACGACGGGATCTCCGTGCCTATGCTATCTCAGGGATAAACATCCTCCTCGATCTACAAACTTCTGATAAGCAGCTGCTTACCGCCTCTTCCATTTTCCTCCAACGAGGAGCGATCGTGAGAATCTTAACCTGTATGTTAGATCGTGCAGCATATCCTCACCTTGGTGGAGGACGTGGATTCCATGCTATATGCACGGGATATACCGCATGGTACATCGCAGCCCCTTACCTAGAGACCCAGGTAAGGCATCATTCGTATTTACTCACACCACCTGTGTTTGTTTCGTGATATAAAAGCATCCGCCTGTTAGTGCGCGTTTCTTTTTCTTGGGTATCAAAAGATTCCAGTAACCTCCATAGTTGGATTGTTGAGTTGCAGGTAAACCACTCGGGACTCTTTACTCAATATAGTAACTAAGTAGTAACTAAGACGGCCATTATCAAGCATTGGCGAGGGACGCCCCTATCGTCCGGTGGTTTTAGTTAAACGCCGATATCGGAATCATCCGTTCCTCTTCCTTTGGAGCTTTTATCACGGGCGGGACGTGACTAACTAATTACTCACGATACAACCCGACTTAAACCATGTGTAAAACAATTTCCCTTTAATTACTATCATGTTTTTATTATTTATTATTTATTATTTATTATTTATTATTTATTATTTATTATTTATTATTTATTATTTATTATTTAAAAAATATAATATTTGTTTTAAATAAAATAAATTTAATTTTAAAAATATTATTATTAATAATTAATGTTTATTTTACGATTAAATCGATTTAAATTATAAATTATAATTTATTTAAAAAAAAATATTAATTTTATATACGTATTAAGTTTTTAAAAAATAAAATTAATTCGGTAATATAATGTGGATTAAATCGGTAATAATTATATAATTTTATATAAAAACGCCACGCTCGCGAAAATCGCATAAATATTACATGTATTTTTTTACAAATTTATTATAATAAAACTTTATTATAATAAATCGTAAAAAATAAAAAATTTAATTCGTTATTAAATAAATTCGTTATAAAAATAATTTTTCCATTTTAAATTAAATATTTATAAAAAATATTTTAATTTATTAATAAATATTATTTATTTTTTTATATATAATATATATTTATTATTAATTATTAATTATAAAAAATTTTTAGTTTTATTTTTTTAAATTTTAAAAGTTTTTTTTTTATTTTTTAATAATTGTAAAAAGTTTAAATTTATTTAATAACGTTGTTTATATTAATTTAAAAATATTTAACAAATAAATAAAATTTTAATAATTAAAATTTCGTTAAATATAATTTTATTAATTTTATTAATTTTTTTATTTATATTTTAAATTATATACGTTTAAATTAATTTAATTAATAAATGATTAATTAATAAAATAAATTTAAAGATTTTATTTAAAAATTCGATAAAATTAAATATATTTATTATTTTTTTAATAATTTTTTATAATTTAAATTATTTAAATTAAATTTTTAACGTTTTTTTAATTTATAAATAATTATATTTAATATTAAATTAATTTAAAAGCATTTTAATTAATTTTTCCGTTAAATTAAATATTGTTAATTTTCGAAAATAATTATTTATTATTTAAAATTTTAATTTTTATTAAATTTCGAACGTTTAATAATAAATTTTAAATAAAGTTATTTTTTTTAAATAATTTTTATTATTTAAAAAATAATAAACGATAAAATCGAGGTAAAATTAATAATATATTATTTTAAAAATATATATTATATTTTAATCGAAAAATTAATATATTAATATAACGTTTATAAATAAAAATTTTACTCGAATATATTTTAATTAAAAAAATTATATTATTTTTTTAACGGCGGTTTTATAAATATTAAAATTATTAATTAATAATAATATTCGACGGTTAATTATTTAATTATTAAATTAATATAAACATTTTTTAAAAATAATTTTAATAATTTAAATTTTTTTATTAAATTTATATTTTATTAATAAATTAATAAAAAATCATTAATTAAATTTAAAATATTATAAATTTATTATTATATTAATAATTTAAAAATTTAATTTATAAATATTTATAAAATTATATATATAAAAATGATAATTGAGTGATAATCGTACGTATTATTACGTAATACGTATTTAATATGAAAAAGTATTTATGTATTTTAAATTATATAAAGAATATATTTTTTTTATTTTTTAATAGTAAATAGTTTTTTTTTAAATATTATTAATATATTAATTTTAATTTATTTATTTATTTGTTATTGTTTTATTATTATTTTTTCTACGTACGTATTTATTAATATTGATTAATGTTATTAAATTTATAATAATATAAATTAATAAAGTTAAAAAAGTTATTATTACGATAATTTGGAAAATTTTATTATAATAATATATGTAATATTAATATAATATTTTTTATTAAAATAATTAAATTATTTATAATAAGTTATTATTTTATTTTATTTTATAATTTATTTAAGTTTATATTTATATATAATAATTTAAATTTATTATTATTATTAATATTTTTATTATTTATAATATTAATTTTTTTTATAATGTTATAATTAAAAAGTTTTATGTAAATATAAATTTAAATTATAAATAATAATTTAATTAAGTAAAAAAATATAAATAAGTTATAAAAATTGTTAAATTATTTTTTTAATTAAATAATAATAATTTTTATTTAATATTTTAATTATATAATAATAAAATAGGAAATTATAAATTTTATAAAAATAATATTTTAATAAAAAAATATTTAAATATTTTTTATTTTAATAAATTTCGAAATTATTAATAAAAACGTTTTATATATTTAAATATTTAAAGAAATGTTAAATAAATATAAAAAATAAGTTTAAAGATTTATAATAATAAATTTTATAATTATATTAAAATTATTATAATTAATATTAAAAAATATGTTAATATAATAAAGAATTTATGTAAATTAATATAATATTAATTATGTAAAATTTTTCATTAATTTTATATAAGTAAATAATTTATTAATTTGGAATTTTAACGAATTAAAAAAAATATAATAAAAATAGTTTAATATGTTAATATAAAGAATTTTAATTTATAATATTAAAAAAAAATTTGTTTATTTTAACGTATAAAAATTTATATATTTTCGGGTATTAATATATTAATAATTAACGTTTTTTAATTTATAAACGCTTATTCGTAAAATTATATATATAAAGTAAATTTCTTTTTTTAACATTATTTTTACCGAAAACTTTTTTTTTATATTTAATTTATTTTATTTATTTTATAATTAATATTATTTTTTTTTTAATATAGTTTTTTTGTTTATTACGCGTTTTATTATTTTTTTTATTATAAAATACTTTATTTTTAATTTATAAAAAATATTAAATTATTAATATTTAATAATTTAATTTTAATAAAAAACTTAAAGTAATTTTTAAATAATATTTAATTTTTTTTCCCATTTTTTTTTTTTATTACTTTATAAAAGTTATTTATATTTTACTTAAAATAAATAAATAATATTTTAAAATATAACGTTAAATAAAAAATTAATTCGATATAAAGATAAATTATTCCATTTATTATAAAAAATATTTTTAAATTTTTTAAATTGCTGTTAAATAATTTATATATGATTTTAATATTTTTTTTAAACGTTGGAATAAATAAAAAAAATTTATTAATAAAAAATTACGGTTTTTTTTTTTAAATAGTTTTATTATTTATATAAATAATAAATTTTCGAAAATAAATCTTTATATTTATTAATAATTAATAAATTTAAATTTATTATAAAGTTTTTTTAATATATATTATTAATAAAATATATTTTTTTATTATTATAAAATATTTTAAAAAAGTTTAAAATATTAAAAATAATTATATAAAAAAATTATATAATATTTTCGAAAATAAGTTTAAATTTTTTTTAAATATATATTATATAATAAAAATTTAATAAATATAATTTTATATTATATTTTTTATTATTTTAATTGGAAAAATAATTATTTATTTTTTTTATAATGTATTTTAATATTAATGTTTTATAAATATGTATTTTATTATAAAATGTTATTTTAATATTATTATAATTAAATATTAATAATATTTTTTAATATTAAAATAAAAAAATAAAATTAAAAGAAAAATGATATGGAAATATTTTAATTGTTTTTTAATAAATTTTTATTATATTAAAAAATTTTAAATTATAATTTTTAAAACGAATAATAGTTTATTATTATAATATATTAAATATATTAAGTTGTATTTTAATTTTAATATGTTTTTTTTATATTATTTATATAATTTAAAAATTTAATAAATAAATTTCAAATATTAATTAAAATATATAAAATTATAAAAAATATATAATAATTTTTTATTAATAAATATAATAATAGTAATAATAATAATTATATTAATTATATTAATTAAAGATATTATTATAGTAATAAAAAAAATATATATAATTTTAAATAAATGAAAAAATGGAAATGTTATTATTAAATTTATAAAAAAAAAAATATTAATTAATAAAGTATTTAAAATATAAATATAAAAAAGTTAAAAAAGTATAAAAAGTTAAGTGGGGTTTTTTTAAAAAAAATTACGTAATTTTTTTTGTAAATTTTAAAAAAATCGACGATTTTAATTTAAAATTTAATTAAGATGAAAATGCTATTAATTTATTTTTAAATTTAAATAACGAAAATGATTTATTTTTAATGGTAATATTTTTATTTAATTAAACGTTTTAATATTATATTATTATTTTAAATCTATTTAAAAATAAAAAATCTGATATTATTTTTGTTTTAAATTGATATATAAAAAGTATTTTTTAAAATATTATGCTTGATATAAATATAATATACGTATTTACGGTTAAAAAAAATTAATGTTTTATTTTTATTAAAAAATATCCGGATTAATAATTAAAAATGGATAAGTTTTATGTAAAAAAAATAAATATTAAATTTAATAATAAATAATTAATTAAATTTTTAAAAATAATTATAATTAATATTTTATTTAATAAAATAAATTTTTATATTATAAAATTAAATATTTTATTTTTATTTTTCTTAAAAGATATAAATTAATTAAATATATATTTTAATAACGTTATTAATTAATTGGTATATAAAAATGGAATAATAATTAATATTATTAAAAAATAAAAATATTTATAATTTTATTTTAAAAATATTATTTATTTTATAAAAAATAAATTATAACGTTTTTATATTTATTTTAATTATTTATTAATCGGTAAATTTTATAATTTATTAAATAAATTAAAATATAATATTAATATTAATAATTTTAAAAAAATTAATAAATTTTATTAGTATTATTAAATTAAAAATAAAATTTTATAAAAATTTAAATTTAATTTACAAAATTTTAATATAAATTTTAATTATAAAATAATTATTAATATTATATATTTTAATAAATAATTAATTTTATATATAATTAATGCAGTTATTAATTTTTAAATAATATATTTTATAAAAAATTTATTAATTAAAAAAATATAAAAAATATTAAAATAATATTAAATTAATATTTATTTTAAATTTTTAAATATTATTATATATAATATCAAAATTAATTTTAATAATATTAAATATAAAAATAAAATTTATATAATTAAAATTATTTAATATTAAATATTAATTAAGATATATTAATTAATTAATAAAATTAAAAAATATTATAATTTTATTTATTAAATATATAAAATTATAATAATTAAATTTTAAAACTTTATATTAAATATATTATAATTTTAAATAATTATTAAAGTAATAAACAATATTATTAATTTAAATAACTTTATTTTAATTTTTTTAATTTTTAATGTTTATTTAAAAATTAATATAAATTTATTATTTATTTTTTTACAAACGTAAAAAATGTAAATAATTTAAAAAATAATAATGGAAATTAAAAAAATTAAATTATAATATTTAATTTATAATGTTTTAAATATTTATAATAGTTTTAATATTAAAAAAATTCTTTTAATATTTTTTTTTATTAATAATAAAATATTTATTTACCGAAAAAAAATAAATAAAAAAAACTATATAAAATTATTTTAATTATTAACAAAAATATTATTATTATTTTAAACATATTTAATAGTATATTTACGTTTTAAAACTTTTATATTAAATTTTATATTTAATTTAAAAAAAAAACTAATATTAATTAAAAAATTTAAAATTAAATTATTTAAATTTACTTTTAATCCCAACAATTATTAAATCATCTTTAAAGAAAATTTTATATTTATAAATAATTTTTTTTATATTATTATATTATTTGTTATTATTAAAAAATGAAATAATTTTATTTTAATAATATAATTTTAAAAAAATAAAAAAATAATTATATTAAAAAAATTATATAAAGTTTTAAATATAAAAAAATTAAACATTTTATTTAAAAAAAATATTTTAAAATTAATAATATATAATTTAAAAATATATAAAAATGTAATAATTTTTAAATTATAAATAATTTATAAAATTAAAAATAAAAATATTTTTATTTTTTATAAAAAATTATGATTAATGGTTTAAAATTATAGTGATTTTAATAAAAAATTAATTATGATTTATGTATTTATTATTTAAAAAGTTAATTAATAATTTATTTTAATTTTAACTTTTATATTTTATTAAAAAAAATAAAAATTATAATAAAAAATATTATTATAATTTATATTTAATTTAAAATGTTTATATTAAAGATAATTTATATATAAATATTAATTAAATTAAAATATAAATATTTTAAAAGAATATTATTATATATTAATAAATTATTATATAATTTTATTAAATTTAATATATATTAATTTAAAATTTATTTAAAATATAATTAAAAAAAATTATATATAAAATTATTAATATTTAATTTTTATTTAATAATAATAATTATAAATTTATTTGGAATTATTAGTTTTTAAATAAATAATATTTTTAATATTAATATTATGGAATTTTTTATTATAAAAAATAAAATATTAATTGAAATAAAAATTAAAATATGTTTTTAAAAAGTATTAAATAAAAAAATTAAAAATTTTAATAATTTATATATTACGGTTTATAAAAAAAATTATAAAGTTTTTATTATATAAAAAAATTTCAATTAAAAAATTTAAATTATTAAATTTAAAATTTTTAAATATAATTAAATAATTTATAAAATAAAAAGCTTGAAAAACGTATATTTTATTGATTTATTAATTTAAAATTACGTTTGATTATATAATAATAATATAATATATAAAATTAAAATTAAAAAAAGTTAAGATTTTTAACGTTAAAATTTAATGGTAAATAAATAATTAAAAACGAAAATTTTATTATGTTAATTTAAATTTTTAAGATTTATGTTTATATATTTTTATTAATGGATTATTTATAAATAATAAAAATTTAAATTTATAAATTAATTATATTATTATTTTAAATAATAAAAAAATTATTTTTTAAAATAATAAAATTTAAATTATAAATAATATCATTTATTAATTATTTATTAAATATAAATAAATTATTTATAACGTGTTTATTAATAAAATTTATAAAATAATTTAAAAATTTAATATAAAATATATAATTTATTATATAATTAATATTATTTTAAAATGTTTATTATTTCTTTACGTTTTATTGATTTTATGTATTAATTTTTTTTTTATATTAATATTTAATGTAAATAAATAATATAAATAAAAAAAAGTTAATGATCGATTTAATGGCATTAAAGTAATTATACGAAAATTGGGAAATAAATAACGTTCGATAAATATACGGTATTTGTAATTCCGTGGACGTAATAATTAAAATATTTTTTAATAAAATAATGAAAATATTAATAAAAAATAATTAAATTGATTTACGATTAAAAAAATAAATAAAACGTAAAATAAATATTAAATTCGTAATTAATTAATCGCGAAAAAAAAATAAAATAAATGATAATTAAATGATAATTATACGTATTATTACGTAATACGTATTTAATATAAAAAAATATTTATATATTTTAAATTATATAAAAAACGCGTTTTTCCCGTTTTTTAATAATAAATAATTTTTTTTTTAAATATCATTAATACATTAATTTTAATTTATTTATTTATTTATTATTATTTTATTATTATTTTTTTTACGTACGTATTTATTAATAAAAAAATAATAATTTTAATTTTATTTTTTTTATTACCGTTTTAAAAATTTATAATAAATGTACGATTAAATATTATTTTTTAAAATAAAATTATTTTATTAACGTTATAAACGTCGTTAAATAAATATAAAATTATAATAATTTTAATTTTAATTATATAAAATTTCGTAATAATAATATTTAATATATATTTTAATATTATATTTATTTTTAAATATTTAAAATTAACCGGTCGATTATCGTAAATTCGTACGATTTATAAATAAAATAATTTTCGAAAATTTTTCGTAAAACCGTTACGTAATAACACGTAACATATCGTTAATAATTATAATATATTATTTTTATAAACGTTATTACCATTTAAATAAAACATTTTTAATTTAAAAAAAATCAAATAATACGTTTTTTTTAACATTATTTAATTTTCGTAAATTAATATAATTTAAATATTAATATTTTTTCGAAAAAATCTTATAAATCGTCGAATTTAAAAAATTACGTTTAAATTTATATTAAATTTACGCGTAACATTTTAATTATTTCTATTTAAAGTGTTATTTTTAAATATTATAAATTATTTTATGTTATTTTTTATTAATTACATTACATTATTAATTAATAATAAATATTATTATAAAAAAAAAATTTATTATTTATTAAATTATTTAATAAATTAATTTAATAAAAATTAATTAATTTATAAATAAATATTAATGATGGTTAAATAATAATTGTACATATTATTACGTAATACGTATTTAATATAAAGAAGTATTTATATATTTTAAATTATATAAAAAATGTGTTTTTTTTATTTTTTAATAATAAATAATTTTTTTTTAAATAATATTAATATATTAATTTTAATTTATTTATTTATTCATTATTATTTTATTATTATTTTTTTTATATATGTATTTATTAATATTAATTAATATTATTAAACTTGTAATAATATAAATTAATAAAGTTAAAAAAGTCATTATTATAACAATTTAAAAGATTTTATTATAATAATATATGTAATATTAATATAATATTTTTTATTAAAGTAATTAAATTATTTATAATAAATTACCGTTTTATTTTATTTTATAATTTATTCGAATTTATATTTATATATAATAATTTAAATTTATTATTATTATATTGGTAAATATGTATGTAAAAAGAATAATAGTAAAACAATAATAAGTAAATAAATGAGTTAAAATTAGTGTATTGATAATGTTTAAAAAAGAAATTATTTATTATTAAAAAATAAGAGAAACGCGTTTTTTATATAATTTAAAGTATATAAATATTTCTTTATGTTAAATACGTATTACGTAATAATACGTACAATTATCATTTAATTATTATTTATTTTATTTTTTTTTCGCAATTAATTAATTGCAAACTTAACATTTATTTTATATTTCACTTATTTTTCTAATTATAAATTAATTTAATTATTTTTCACTAATGTTTTTATTATTTTATTAAAGGATATTTTAATTATTACGTCCGCGGAGTTACAAATACTGTATATTTATTAAACGTTATTTATTTTCTAATTTTTATATAATTATTTTAATATTATTAAATCGATTATTAACCTTTTTTCGTTTGTATTATTTATTTATATTAAATATTAATATAAAAAAAAAAAATTAATATATAAAATTAATAAAACGCGAAAAAATGATAAGCGTTTTAAAATGGTATTAATTATATAATAAATCATATATTTTATATTAAATTTTTAAATTATTTCATAGATTTTATTAATAAATATATTACGAGTAATTTATTTATATTTAATAGATAATTAATGAATGATGTTATTTATGATTCGAATTTCATTATCTTAAAAAATAAGTTTTTTATTATTTAAAATAATAATGTAATTAATTTATAAATTTAAGTTTTTATTATTTATAAATAATTTATTAATGAAGATATATAAGCGTAAATTTTAAAAATTTAAGTTAACATAATAAAGCTTTTATTTTTAATTATTTATTTATTATTAAATTTTAACGTTAAAAATTTTAATTTCCTTTAATTTTAATTTTACGTATTATATTATTATTATATAATCAAACGTAACCTCAAATTGGTAAATTAATAAAATATATGTTTTTTAAGTTTTTTATTTTATAAATTATTTAATTATATTTAAAGATTTTAAATTTAATAATTTAAACTTTTTAATTTGGTTTTTTTATATGGTAAAAACTTTATAACTTTTTTTATAAACCGTAATATATAAACCATTAAAGTTTTCGGTTTTTTTGTTTAATACTTTTTAAAAACATATTTTAATTTTTACCTTAATTAATACTTTATTTTTTACAATAAAGAATTTTATAATATTAATATTAAAAATATTATTTATTTAAAAATCAATAATTTCGAATAAATCCGTAATCGTTATCATTAAATAAAGGTTAAATATTAATAATTTCATATATAATTTTTTTTAATTATATTTTAAATAAATTTTAAATTAATATATATTAAATTTAATAAAATTATATAATGGTTTATTAATATATAATAATATCTTTTTAAAATATTTATATTTTAATTTAATTAACACTTATATATAAATTATCTTTAATATAAACGTTTTAAATTAAATATAAACTATAATAATATCTTTTATTATAATTTTCATCTTTTTTTAATAAAACATAAAAGTTAAAATTAAAATAAATTATTAATTAACTTTTTAAATAATAAATACATAAATCATAATCAATTCTTTATTAAAATCATTATAATTTTAAATCATTAATTATGATTTTTTATAAAAGATAAAAATATTTTTATCTTTAATTTTGCAAATTATTTATAATTTAAAAATTATTATACTTTTATATATTTTTAAATTATATATTACTAATTTTAAAATATTTTCTTTAAATAAAACATTTAATTTTTTTATATTTAAAATCTTATATAATTTTCTTAATATAATTATTTTCTTATTTTTTCCAAAATTATATTATTAAAATAAAATTATTTTATTTTTTAATAATAACAAATAACGTAATAATATAAGAAAAATCGTTAATAAATATAAAATCTTTTTTAAAAATAATTTAATAATTGTTAAAATTAAAAATAAATTTAAATAATTTAATTTTAAATTTTTTAATTAACATTAACTTTTTTTTAAACTAAATATAAAATTTAATATAAAAATTTTAAAACGTAAATATATTATTAAATACGTTTAAAACAATAATAATATTTTTATTAATAATTAAAATAACTTTATATAATTTTTTTTATTTACTTTTTTTTTAATAAATAAGTATTTTATTATTAATAAAAAAAAACATTAAAAAAATCTTCTTAATATTAAAACTATTACAAATATTTAAAATATTACAAATTAAATGTTATAACTTAATCTTTTTAACTTTTATTATTATTTTTTAAATTATTTATATTTTTTATATTTATAAAAAAATAAATGGTAAATTTATATTAATTTTTAAATAAACGCCAAAAATTAAAAAAGTTAAAATAAAATTATTTAAATTAACAATATTATTTATTACTTTAATAATTATCTAAAATTATAACGTATTTAAAATAAAATTTTAAAACTTAATTATTATAATTTCATATATTTAATAAATAAATTTATAATATTTTTTAATTTTACTAATTAATTAATACGTTTTAATTAATACTTAATAATAAATAACTTTAATTATATAAATTTTATTTTTAAACTTAATATTATTAAAATTGGTTTTAATATTATATATAATAATATTCGGAAATTTAAAATAAATATTAATTTAATATTATTTTAATATTTCTTATATTTTTTTAATTAATAAATTTTTTATAAAATATATTATTTAAAAATTAATAACTACGTTAATTATATATAAAATTAATTATTTATTAAAATATATAATATTAATAATTATTTTATAATTAAAATCTATATTAAAATTTTTTAAATTAAATTTAAACCTTTATAAAACTTTACTTTTAATTTAATAATAATAATAAAATTTATTAATTTCTTTAAAATTATTAATATTAATATTATATTTTAATTTATTTAATAAATTATAAAATTTATTAATTAATAAATAATTAAAACAAATATAAAAATATTATAATTTATTTTTTATAAAATAAATAACGTTTTTAAAATGAAACCATAAATATCTTTATTTTTTAATAATATTAATTATTATTTTATCTTTATATATTAATTAATTAATAATATTATTAAAATATATATTTAATTAATTTATATTTTTTAAAAAAAATAAAAACAAAATATTTAATTTTATAATATAAAAATTTATTTTATTAAATAAAATATTAATTATAATTATTTTTAAAAATTTAATTAATTATTTATTATTAAATTTAATATTTATTTTTTTTATATAAAATTTATTTATTTTTAATTATTAATCTAAATATTTTTTAATAAAAGTAAAATATTAATTTTTTTTAATTATAAATATATATATTATATTTATATTAAATATAATATTTTAAAAAATGTTTTTTATATATTAATTTAAAATAAAAATAATATTAAATTTTTTATCTTTAAATAAATTTAAAATTATAATATAATATTAAAACATTTAATTAAATAAAAATATTATTATTAAAAATAAATTATTTTTATTATTTAAATTTAAAAATAAATTAATAATATTTTTATTTTAATTAAATTTTAAATTAAAATTGTTAATTTTTTTAAAATTTGTTAAGAAAATTATATAGTTTTTTTTAAATAAATTTTGTTTAATTTTTTATATTTTTTTAGTTTTTTTATATTTATATTTTAAGTATTTTATTAATTAATATTTTTTTTTTTTATAAATTTAATAATAGCGTTTTTATTTTTTTATTTATTTAAAATTATATTTATTCTTTTTATTATTATGGTAATATTTTTAATTAATATAATTAATATAATTATTATTATTATTGTTATTATATTTATTAATAAAAAATTATTATATACTTTTTATAATTTTATATATTTTAATTAATATTTAAAATTTATTTATTAAATTTTTAAATTATATAAATAATATAAAAAAAATGTGTTAAAATTAAGGTATAATTTAATATATTTAATATATTGCAGTAATAAATTATTATTTATTTTAAAAATTATAATTTAAAGTTTTTTAATATAATAAAAGTTTATTAAAAAATAATTAAAATATTTTTATATCGTTTTTTTTTTAATTTTATTTTTTTATTTTAATATTAAAAAATATTATTAATGTTTAATTATAATAATATTAGATTTTATTTTATTTAATATTAAAATGATGTTTTATAATAAAATATATATTTATAAAATATTAATGTTAAAATATGTTATAAAAAAAGTAAATAATTGTTTTTTTAATTAAAATAATGGAAAATATAATATGGAATTATATTTATTAGATTTTTATTATATAGTATATATTTAAGAAAAATTTAAATTTATTTTTAAAAATATTATATAGTTTTTTTATATAATTATTTTTAATATTTTAAACTTTTTTAAAATATTTTACAATAATAAAAAAATATATTTTATTAATGATATATGTTAAAAAAATCTTATAATAAGTTTAAGTTTATTAATTATTAATAAATATAAAAGTTTATTTTTAAAAGTTTATTATTTATGTAAATAATAGAGTTATTTAAAAAAAAAAATTATAGTTTTTTATTAATAGGTTTCTTTTATTTATTTTGGCGTTTAAAGGAAATGTTGGGGTTATGTATAAGTTATCTAGTAGCAGTTTAAAAGATTTAAAGATATTTTTTATAATAAATGGAATAGTTTATTTTTATATTAAGTTAATTCTTTATTTAAGGTTGTATTTTAGGATATTATTTATTTATTTTAAATAAGATATAGGCGGCTTTTATAAGGTAATAAAAAGAAAGGGCAGGGAAAAAAAGTTAAATATTATTTAAAAGTTATTTTAAGTTTTTTATTAAAGTTAAATTGTTAAATATTAATAGTTTGGTACTTTTTATAAATTAAAAATAAAATATTTTATAAAAAGATAAAGTAATAAAATGCGTAATAAAAAAAAAAGTTATATTAAAAAAAAAGGAAGTGGTGTTAATTATAAAGTAAGTAAGGCGAATTAAATATGAAAAAAAAAGTTTTTTATAAAAGTAATATTAAAAAAAGAAATTTGCTTTATTTATATGGTTTTATAAATAAATATTTACGGGTTAAAAAATGTTAATTATTAATATATTAATACCCGAAAATATATAAATCTTTATACGTTAAAATAAACGGGTTTTTTTTTAATATTATAAATTAAAATTTTTTATGTTAATACATTAAGTTATTTTTATTATATTTTTTTTAATTTATTAAAATTTTAAATTAGTAAATTATTTATTTATATAAAGTTAATAAAAGATTTTACGTAATTAATATTATATTAATTTATATAAATATTTTATTATATTAACGTAATTTTTAATATTAATTATAATATTTTTAATATAATTATAAAATTTACTATTACGAATTTTTAAAATTATTTTTTATATTTATTTAATATTTTTTTAAATATTTAAATATATAAAATATTTTTATTAATAATTTTAAAATTTATTAAAATAAAAAATATTTAAATATTTTTTTATTAAAATATTATTTTTATAAAATTTATAGTTTTTTATTTTATTACTATATAATTAAAATGTTAAATAAAAATTATTATTATTTAATTAAAAAAATAATTTAATAATTTTTATAACTTATTTATATTTTTTTACTTAATTAAATTATTATTTATAATTTAAATTTATATTTATATAAAATTTTTTAATTATAATATTATAAAAGAAATTAATATTATAAATAATAATGGTATTAATAATAATAATAAATTTAAATTATTATATATAAATATAAATTTAAATAAATTATAAAATGGGGTAAAATGGTAATTTATTATAAATAATTTAATTATTTTAATAGAAAATATTATATTAATATTATATATATTATTATAATAAGATTTTTTAAATTATTATAATAATAACTTTTTTAATTTTATTAATTTATATTATTATAAATTTAATAATATTAATTAATATTAATAAATATATATATAAAAAAAATAATAATAAAATAATAATAAATAAATAAATAAATTAAAATTAATATATTAATAATATTTAAAAAAGAAATTATTTATTATTAAAAAATAAAAAAAATACGTTTTTTATATAATTTAAAATATATAAATATTTTTTTATATTAAATATATATTACGTAATAATATGTACGGTTATCATTCAACTATCATATTATTAATATTTTTATTATTTATAATATTAATTTTTTTTATAATATTATAATTAAAGAATTTTACGTAAACGTAAATCCGAATTATAAATAATGATTTAATTAAGTAAAAAAATATAAATAAATTATAAAAATTATTAAATTATTTTTTTAATTAAATAACGATAATTTTTATTTAATATTTCGATTACATAATAGTAAAATGGGAAATTATAAATTTTATAAAAATAATATTTTAATAAAAAAATATTTAAGCATTTTTTATTTTAATAAATTTTAAAATTATTAATAAAAATGTTTTATATGTTCGAATATTTAAAAAAACATTAAACGAATATAAAAAGTAATTTTAAAAATTTATAATAATAAATTTTACGGTTATATTAAAAATATTATAATTAATATTAAAAATTACGTTAATGTAATAAAGTATTTATATAAGTTAATATAATATTAATTATGTAAAATCTTTTATTAATTTTATGTAAATAAATGGTTTGTTAATTTGGAATTTTAATAAATTAGAAAAAATATAATAAAAATAACTTAATATATTAATATGGAAAATTTTAATTTATAATATTAAAAAAAAATTTATTTATTTTAACGTACGAAATTTATATATTTTTAAATATTAATATATTAATAATTAATGTTTTTTATCTTATAAATGTTTATTTATAAAGTTATATATATAAAATATTTTTTTTTTTTTAATATTACTTTTATTAAAAAATTTTTTTTTTATATTTAATTTATTTTATTTATTTTATAATTAACACCATTTCCCCTTTTTTTAATATAATTTTTTTTTTTATCATGCGTTTTATTATTTTGTTTTTTTATAAAATATTTTATCTTTAATTTATAAAAAATATTAAATTATTAATATTTAATAATTTAACTTTAATAAAAGATTTAAAATAACTTTTAAACGGTATTTAATTTTTTTTTTATTCCTTTTTTTTACCGTTTTATAAAAACCGTTTATATTTTATTTAAGATAAATAAATAATACTTTAAAATATAATTTTAAATAAGGAATTAATCCGGTGTAAAAGTAAATTATTTTATTTATTATAAGAAATGTTTTTAAACTTTTTAAACCGTTATTAAATGGTTTATATATAACTTTAATGTTTTTTTTAAACGTTAAAATAAATGAAAGAAATTTATTAATAAAAAATTATGGTTTTTTTTTTAAATAACTCCATTGTTTATATAAATAATAAACTTTTAAAAATAAACCTTTATATTTATTAATAATTAATAAACTTAAATTTATTATAAAGTTTCTTCGGCACGCGTTGTTAATAAAATATACTTTTTTATTATTATAAAACATTTTAAAAAAACTTAAAATATTGAAAATAACTATATAAAAAAATTATATAATATTTTTAAAAATAAATTTAAATTTTTCTTAAATATATATTATATAATAGAAATTTAATAAATATAATTTCATATTATATTTTTTATTATTTTAATTAAAAAAACAATTATTTATTTTTTCTATAATATATTTTAATATTAATATTTCATAAATATATATTTTATTATAAAACGTTATTTTAATATTAAATAAAATAAAATTTAAATTATTATAATTAAATATTAATAACATTTTTTAATATTAAAGTAAAAAAATAAAATTAAAGGAAAAATAATATAAAAATATTATAATTATTTTTTAATAAATTTTTATTATATTAAAAAATTTTAAATTATAATTTTTAAAATAAATAATAATTTATTATTATAATATATTAAATATGTCGAATTGTATTTTAATTTTAACACGTTTTTTTTATATTATTTATATAATTCGAAAATTTAATAAATAAATTTTAAATATTAATTAAAATATATAAAATTATAAAAAATATATAATAATTTTTCATTAATGGATATAGTAATAATAATAATAATAATTATATTAATTATATTAATTATATTAATTAAAAATATTATTGTAATGATAAAAGGAATAAATATAATTTTAAATAAATAAAAAAATAAAAATATTATTATTAAATTTATAAAAAAAAAAAATGTTAATTAACAAAATATTTAAAATATAAATATAAAAAGATTAAAAAAATATAAAAAATTAAATAAAGTTTTTTTAAGAAAAATTATATAATTTTCTTTGTAAATTTTAAAAGGATTAATAATTTTAATTTAAAATTTAATTAAAATGAAAATATTATTAATTTATTTTTAAATTTGGATAGCAAAAATGATTTATTTTTAATAATAATATTTTTATTTAATTAAATGTTTTAATATTATATTATTATTTTAAATTTATTTAAAAATAAAAAATTTAATATTATTTTTATTTTAAATTAATATATAAAGAATATTTTTTAAAATATTATATTTAATATAAATATAATATATATATTTATAATTAAAAAAAATTAATATTTTATTTTTATTAAAGAATATTTAGATTAATAATTAAAGATAGATAAATTTTATGTAAAAAAAACAAATATTAAATTTAATAATAAATAATTAATTAAATTTTTAAAAATAATTATAATTAATATTTTATTTAATAAAATAAATCTTTATATTATAAAATTAAATATCCTGTTTTTGCTTTTTTTAAAAAATATAAACTGATTAAATATATATTTTAATAATATTATTAATTAATTAATATATAAAAATAAAATAATAATTAATATTATTAAAAAATGAAAATATTTATAATTTTATTTTAAAAACGTTATTTATTTTATAAAAAATAAATTATAACGTTTTTATATTTATTTTAATTATTTATTAATTAATAAATTTTATAATTTATTAAATAAATTAAAATATAATATTAATATTAATAATTTTAAAGAAATTAATAAATTTTATTATTATTATTAAATTAAAAATAAAATTTTATAAAAGTTTAAATTTAATTTAAAAAATTTTAATATAAATTTTAATTATAAAATAATTATTAATATTATATATTTTAATAAATAATTAATTTTATATATAATTAATGTAATTATTAATTTTTAAATAATACGTTTTATAAAAAATTTATTAATTAAAAAAATATAAAAAATATTAAAATAATATTAAATTAAGATTTATTTTAAACTTTTAAATATTATTATATATAATATTAAAATTAATTTTAATAATATTAAATTTAAAAATGAGGTTTATATGGTTAAAATTACTTGTTATTAAATATTAATTAAAATATATTAATTAATTAATAAAATTAAAAAATATTATAATTTTATTTATTAAACGTATGAAATTATAATAATTAAATTTTAAAACTTTATTTTAAATATATTATAATTTTAAATAATTATTAAAACGGTAAATAATATTGTTAATTTAAATAATTTTATTTTAACTTTTTTAATTTTTAACGTTTATTTAAAAATTAATATGGATTTATTATTTATTTTTTTATAAACGTAAAAAACGTAAATAATTTAAAAAATAATAATGGAAATTAAAAAGATTAAATTATAATATTTAATTTGTAACGTTTTAAATATTTGTAATAATTTTGATATTAAAAAATTTTTTTTAATATTCTTTTTTATTAATAATAAAATATTTGTTTATTAAAAGAAAAGCGAATAAAAAAAATTATATAAAGTTATTTTAATTATTAATAAAAATGTTATTATTGTTTTAAACGTATTTAATAATATATTTACGTTTTAAAATTCCTATATTAAACTTTATATTTAATTTAAAAAAAAACTAATATTAATTAAAAAATTTAAAATTAAATTATTTAAACTTATTTTTAATTTTAACAATTATTAAATTATTTTTAAAGAAAACTTTATATTTATTAATAATTTTTCTTATATCGTTACGTTATTTATTACTATTAAAGAATAAAATAATTTTACTTTAATAATATAATTTTAAAAAAATAAAAAAATAATTACATTAAAAAAACTATATAAAGTTTTGGATATAAAAAAATTAAATGTTTTATTTAAGGAAAATATTTTAAAACCGGTAATATATAATTTAAAAATATATAAAAATGTAATAATTTTTAAATTATAAATAATTTGTAAAATTAAAAGTAAAAATATTTTTATTTTTTATAAAAAGTTATAATTAATAGTTTAAAGTTATAATGATTTTAATAAAAAATTAATTATAATTTATGTATTTATTATTTAAATAGTTAATTAATGATTTATTTTAATTTTAATTTTTATATTTTGTTAAAAAAAAATGAAAATTATAATAAAAAATATTATTATAATTTATATTTAATTTAAAATGCTTATATTAAAGATAATTTATGTATAAATGTTAATTAAATTAAAATATAAATATTTTAAAAAAATGTTATTATATATTAATAAATTATTATATAATTTTATTAAATTTAATATATATTAATTCGAAATTTATTTAAGATATAATTAAGAAAAATTATATATAAAATCATTAATATTTAACTTTTATTTAATAATAATAACTATAGATTTATTTAAAATTATTAATTTTTAAATAATATTTTTAATATTAATATTATAGAATTTTTTATTATAAAAAATAAAATATTAATTAAAGTAAAAATTAAAATATGTTTTTAAAAAATATTAAATAAAAAAACCGAAAATTTTAATAATTTATATATTATAATTTATAAAAAAAATTATAAAATTTTTATTATATAAAAAAATTAAGTTAAAAAATTTAAATTATTAAATTTAAAATTTCCAAATATAATTAAATAATTTATAAAATAAAAAATTTAAAAAATATATATTTTATTAATTTGTTAATTTAAAATTACGTTTAATTATATAATAATAATATAATATGTAAAATTAAAATTAAAAAAAATTAAAGTTTTTAATATTAAAATTTAATAGTAAATAAATAATTAAAAACGAAAGTTTTATTACGTTAATTTAAACTTTTAAAATTTATGTTTATATATTTTTATTAATAAATTATTTGCGAATAATAAAAATTTAAATTTATAAATTAATTATATTATCGTTTTAAATAATAAAAAACTTATTTTTTAAAATAATAAAATTTAAATTATAAATAACATTATTTATTAATTATTTACCAAATGTAAATAAGTTATTTATAACGTGTTTATTAATAAAATTTATGGAATAATTTAAAAATTTAATATAAAATATATAATTTATTATATAATTAATATTATTTTAAAACATTTATTATTTTCCCGCGTTTTATTAATTTTATATATTAATTTCTTTTTTTATATTAATATTTAATATAAATAAATAATATAAATAAAAAAAAGTTAATAATTAATTTAATGGTATTAAAGTAATTATATAAAAACCGGGAAATAAATAACGTTTAATAAATATACGGTATTTGTAATTTTATAAATATAATAATTAAAATATTTTTTAATAAAATAATAAAAATATTAATAAAAAACAATTAAATTAACTTATAATTAAAAAAATAAATAAAATGTAAAACAAATATTAAATTCGTAATTAATTAATTGTAAAAAAAAAATAAAATAAATAATAATTAAATGATAATTATATATATTATTACGTAATATATATTTAACATAAAAAAATATTTATATATTTTAAATTATATAAAAAATATATTTTTTTTATTTTTTAATAATAAATAGTTTTTTTTTTAAATAATATTAATATATTAATTTTAATTTATTTATTTATTTATTATTGTTTTATTATTATTTTTTTTACGTACGTATTTATTAATAATTAAATTAAAAATATATTAAAAATTTAATTATTTTAATAAATAACCATTAAATATTAAATTTTATTAATAATTAAAATATTAAAAACTTTATAATTATATTTAATTTTTATAAATTTATAATTTTATTTTTATTAAATTAAATTAAATTTTAAAATTAAATTTTTTAAATTTATTTAATTTTAATTATTTAAAATTTATTAATTTTTTAAAATTCGTATATTTTATAATAAATTTAATAATAATTAATTTAAAAAATTAACGAATTTATTATATAAAAAAATTCGTTATTTTACATATAAAATTCGATAAAACGGTAATTTAATTTATTATCGAATGAATTCGTTATATATTTAATTCGTTATAATAAAGTTTTATTATAATACGTAATCGTATTTTTAATATTTATTTTATTAAATTTGAGATTTTTTAATTTACCATTAATTTTAAATAACTTTATCGATTTTAAATTTTAATTAATAAATTAATCAATTAATTAATCAATTAATTAATTAATTAATCGATTAATTAATATATTATTTAATTAAAAAAAATCTCGTATTTTTATTTTAAAATACGCGTATACGACCGTATAATTTTTAATTATTTATATTATAAAATTGACAATTTTAAAAAATTAAAATTGTAAAAATTCGAAAAATAAAATTAATTAAAAATTATAAAACTTTATTAATAAATTTATATACGAAGTTAAATATTTATTAATATAAATTAATTATAATTATTACCGATTTAATCCACATTATATTACCGAATTAACTTTGTTTTTTTTAAAAACCGTGGGGTTTTTTTTAAAAAATTTAAACGTTATTCGTTTTTTAATTCGCATTTTTTAAATTTTATAATTTAAATAATAAAAAAACCAATTTACATAAATAAAATAATTATATTATAATTACATTTTATAAAAACTTAAATTTTCGTTTTATTAAATTACGTTAAACATGTATATTTTTATTATTAAATATATTTTTTATAAATTAAAAATAAAAAAAATAATATTTATATTTAACGTGATAAATACGGTAATTTATATAATAAATAATTAAAAAATTTAATAAATAATAAAAACTTAAAAAATAAAACATTAACACGATATTTACACGATTTAATGGTTGAATATATAATTAATATTAAATAAATTATAACTATATGTTTTCGAGGAATAATAAAGTTTAAAAAAAAGACATGTCAGATTTTAGAGTCTACATCACAACCGATAAGAGCACCTCTTAGTGTCGTACTGTAGCACAACATAGATAATCGATAAGACGAACCCAACCAGCCTATCCCTCGAGGACCTGAACAGGGGCCAAAAACTTGACCCATAAAAGCCAAGTCTCGCTACCAGCCGTTGTTATCCAAATCTAAGTCGGGACGCGATTTGAATAGCTGATTTCTATAATTAATCGTAAGCAAAGGCCAAATTCTGAACAAATTCTTAAAGCATAAACATATTTAACGGAGAAGCTATTTTATATTGCCTTTTGATACGTCGAGCGATCAGACTAATGATGGTTTATGAAGCGCTAGTTTTTGGCCCCTGTTCAGGTCCTCGAGGGATAAACCCCCTGATAATCGTTTCTGCCGAGCCCCAAAAACGTTGACGTGGGCTGTTCCTTCTTCCCCACGTCGATAAATCCCTGTAACACCAATTGAACAGCGGCGCCGTAATGAGCAGGTACAAGGGTAAACTTCATGTTTAATCGAACAGATCGAATTGAATTTTCCCAATCCTCAACCTAGCGCAACTTTAAACCTTCAAAGACGTTTTAGAGTCTCTTGGCCTTCAAATCTTATCCCAATTCTATCCGATTCCTTTGTCAACTGTACGTACCTATCTATCTATCGTCGCGCCCATTCCGTATATCGAATCGATTCTTATTAGAATAAAATTTAGATTTAGATACATAATCCTCTCCCTCGATTCGTCAACCGACCTCTTGCGATCGCAATCTCGTATTCCGATAACACCTCTCCATCTCTAATCTCCCTCTACAACTCGGGGCCATTATTCTGCCTGCGCACTGGCGCATGGGACGAATGGCGTCCATCGTAGAGACCCAAACTCCGAGTGCCAATGGCACCGCGACCGGAATCGTACACAAGAACCTGTCGCAAGCAACCCTACGCCCAGACCCTCCTCCCTCCCCTCCCGCGACCGAGACAGACGCCGAGACCGATTCCAACGCCTCGAATGCGCCGCGGTCGACATCTACTACCGACCCGGACCGTCAAGCGGAAGAAGAAGACGACGCACCTGTTATCTCGCCCGTAACGTCCCCGCCGTACTGGATAAACACTCAGTCACACCACCACCACCACCACCATCACGCGAGAGAGGCCTCCGCATCCGTCGAGTCCCTGCCTACAGGCGGCATCACGCTGCGCGACAACGAGACCAACAGCCTCGACGACCGCGGAAACGCCTGCTGGGCCAAGAGCGTCGAGATCACGGACTACGTCGTCGTGAACGGCAGCGCGACCAACATCGGCGCATTCGTCGTCTGGAACATCCGGGTCGAGACGTTAAGCGTAAGTTCTCCGGCAGAATAACACCCCTTCCCCTCCCCCACGCCCCAAAAAAAATTAAATAAACGAATGAATGAATGAATAAAATATCGGAAGGAAATGATGGGATGGGATGTTGTGTTGTGTATGTGCGCTAATGTTTTGAATTCGGACCGTAGGGCAGCTACATGAACATACGAAAGCGGTATTCAGAGTTCGACGATTTCCGGTGGCGCCTGGTGCGCACGTTCCCTAACTTCGAGGCGGCTGTGCCGGAGTTACCGCCCAAAAGCATGATATCGAAGTTCAGGCCGAGGTTTTTGGAGAGACGGCGAGCGGGTCTACAGTATTTCTTAAAGTAGGCTGGCCCCGTTCTCGGATAATTATTGGGATGGTGAATATTAACCTAGCGATAGCTGTATACTATTGAATCCAGAGTTCTCCGGGTCACCCGTCTTGAAGGAGTTCCTTTTCTCATGACCCGCAGTTCAACAGCTGGGTCAGGCTACGGTACTTAGAGGCGAGAAGTTACCGCACGATCTCGACGCACGTCACGAAGTAATGCTAATTCTGTACGAACACAATCGCTTGGATACCCGGAAAGGTAGGCAGAGGGGGAATTGGATCCGGTCGACCCGAGGGCGCCGGTGGCGTGTTACTATATCATTCAAAGTATATATTGGAAAAACCTGGTTTTATATCTCTTCAAAGTTCAATTTTCGTCGAATATTTCCTTCGAATATTTCCTTCGATCGGAACTCGAACCAGTCCCACATAAATCCCGCCAGGTGGGAATAAACTCTTGCTCTAGGCCAATACCCAATCTATGCTATAACCCGGCCGCAGATTAAATGATTGAAAAGGAAGTCTATCAACGACGACATGCAAGAGACTACTCTATAGACCGGCAGTACGAACGCTCGGTCACAAACGCCCAGTCTATCACCGTAGTTTCTTTCCCTGGTCCCTTTTGAATCCTTTAATCCCAAGAGACATATTACAACCCCTCGGCTTTAAACCTAGTCCTACGATGCCCCCATCATGATTACATCCCTCATCACCACCAATGACCCCAAGTCTAAGGCTCCTCCCCAAACAAACGAGAAAAAGCCAATGACGAACCGATCATAAGCTCGTTCATTTCTGGCTGTTAATCATGCTAAGGTAGCAGTTCCAGCCAATGCTAACAAGGTTGACGACGAGAACGCGGTGCTCGAGAGGCACGAAGGTGAAGTTAGCCATCTGGACAAACGGCCAGATGAGATAGTTGGTCTGGAGGGCAGGCGCGTAGCTCTTAGCGAGCTTCTCCTTAGGAGATCCGCCCTCCATGACGGCCATGCTCGACAGGAACACTCCGATGAAGGTCGGCGCGAACAGCAGCTGGTCGGCGGCGACGCGCGCGACCATCTCCGCCTTCTTGTTGCGCAGCTGGATCGACCGCTGCAGGATGCCGTACCAGGTCGTAGCTGCGGGGCCGAAGACAGCTAGAGGGAGGTTAGCGTCCAAGTTTAATTTTCATTCTGTTTTTATTTTTTTATTATGTTTTAATTTCAATTTTAAGCTTTTGACATTTCTTCGCTAGTGTGTCCTTTTTTTCTTCTTCCTTGCTGCGGAAATATGGCCGTTGTGGGGAAAAGGGGAGAGGGTTTAAAAAGGGGCATGTGAGGGAATTGGGAAGCGGTCAGTTGGGGGTAATGTGGGGTAAAGAGATGCGTTGATAAATAGCAAAGCAAGCTTTGGGTGTGAAGTGCGATATGTGATATCAGCATTTGAGAAATTTTCTTGTATCTTGGAGAAAGACGGGGGAAGAAGTATTCGAAGTATTAAGAGTGTAGCAAGAAGAAGAAAAAACCTACCACCACCGTAGAGAAACATGCGCCCGGTCCGAGCAATCTCGTGCTTGTCAAGACCCTTCTTCTCAACGGCCTGCTGCGCTGTGATATCGCCGACGGCGAATAGCACAGCGGTGGTGACGCTTTGCGTCAACAGCGGCCGGGAAGCAAGCTTTCTTTGATACCTGAGACGTTCCGGATCAGCATTTATTCTATTCGACATGAAACATTTACCGGGCTCATCGTTAATCTATGTCGGGGTGACATTCGTCCTACGTACCAGCGAAGCATGGTTGCGTTATGGTGCCGTAATTGAAGGGCCGATATGGAATTGGAGGTTTTTGAAAAGGGTTCCGGTGCCAAAAGCCAGTGGTGGTTTGTTGCAAGTTTTTAATTTGCCGGAACTTTGGCTTGGACCCCTAAACTTAAAAATCTTATATGTAAACCCGCAAGCCCCAAAGTACCGGTTTTCTCGTTTAGCTGCATATCATCTTCCAATGGGATGGGGTCCCTCGCCTGTCCAGGATTAGAAATCTCGAAGAATTGCCCTAACGGGATAGCTGTGAGGCTCTCCAGCCTAGTACGTACCTTGGGTATTCAAACTTTATGTAACTATGGTCTTGAAGTAAACCTAATAAAGTGGGTTTCTAACTGGCCGCATAATCTTTTTTTCTCTTCCTTTTTAGCTGCTGAGTGGTATGTAAGGTACGAGTTCGGTGCTAAAAAAAAAAATATTATTTACGAGCTATTTGCGTTCTTCCAGCTGACTCCAGAGAAAGCCATTCACGTATAATGAAATTATACTAGACTACTTCCTCTTATATAAATTTGACTAATTCGATATGGCATGTACGCTTGTGAACTTGTAAGACTGAAGTAGGTAGATTTAGTACGAGGTGTACGGCATACAAGGGTACGAGGCTATATAATTCCATAGACTAACTGAAGGGGGGAGTGAGAGAAGGAAAACAAAAATACACTACTCAATTTAGAAATATAATTTCCTGTTGCTCTCTTTAGGAGAAAAAAAGAAAAAAAGAAAAAAGAAAAAAAGAGAAAAAACGAAGGGTTGCTTATCCCAGTATACTAGGAAGCATCAGGAATTGAGCCCGATGCGGGGGTCGAACCTTGAAGGTGATGTTAATATATAATTTCGAATAATCCCAGATGGCGAGGAATAACTTACCCGCAACCTTGAGATTAAGAGTCTCACGCTCTACCGATTGAGCTAACCGGGCGGCTTCTAGTGAAAATTTTGCTCGTTAGGTCTGTTGATATTTGCTTGTGCGTGGAGTCTGACTGGGCGATACCCTGGTGGGCGACGGATGTGTACACAGTAGTAAAGATTTTAAGCTATTCACTGAATAAATATTATAAGGGTGAAATGTTTATAAGTCGGTACGTATATTATTCATCCCTGCCTAGGTATTTCTGAGTGATGTTGAAAAGCTTCTGTTATACAGCTGTACGGGAAATGGAGGTCGGGATGATAGACTGGCTGACGATCCCTAAGCAGGAGATATATACTAAGTAATATAATAGACATGTTTAACGTCTATCTCATCGGAATCGTTTTCGTCCAGCTCTCTTGAAGGAAATGGCTTGTACGTCTTACGCATCATAGTTGTGTCGCTGTAACTTATCAATAGTTCATGGCCCTCGGGTGTAAATAAATCCATCATTACCACCTCGGTAAAGCCAAACTTCATACTACTAAAATTACCATCTCGGACCGTCACGGCTGCCTACATATGATAGCTTATGTAAGAGTCCCGGTACGACGTATATATGGTGTATTCGACACGATCCGGATATACGGGGGGAGCGGCCAGTTATAGCTCAGGTAGTCTTCATTTATGGATGAGATTCTAGTAATGAGCAAAGCTCTAGATTTATTCTAAATTTTAGAAAGAATAACAAGCTGAGCTTCTGCGCCTTTCTAGGTCCGTTACTATGTATGGCGATATTTACTATCGTCGACGTTGGCCAACTTTCCGTGTCAAGGCTACCGACAAGGTGGCAAGCGTAGGAATAGACGAGAGTTGGATACGATTACATTGATAGATGAATAAGAGTAAAGACATAAGGCCTATATTTACATTTGAAGTTGTACGCATAATGGCAAAGATAATGAAGTTTATCTCATCTCAAGCTATTGATGTCCTATAACTATAACAACGTGGAAACTTGCGAGTTGACTAATCTAGCTGTTCTCACTTGAGGGGGCCAAATATCATTAGCTGAGGTTAGCTGAGGACACTTCTGTTTCTTCACCATCAAGTAGTTCTAACTTTGGCGAGAGGGTGAATGCTTAAACTACCCCTACAAGGTTTCGTGGGGAGCAATGGTTAACCCGAAGAAGCCGAGCCCGCTTTTCCGTTGAAGTTTGAGAGATTCAGTATAGTTTTCTTCATGTCTTACCGTCTTACACTACAACTATAGACGGATATCCTAATATAAGTTTAGAGTTTGGATGTGTAATGATATCCGCCAATTCCTAGGGGTAGGACAAAGATGCCCAACCGGCACTTGAAGCGGGAGGGTCAAATCACCATAAATAACATACAAGGGCTAGAAAGTAAGCTTATATATTGATAGCATGAGTTCAGTATTTGGTCCTGTCGAAGTTGCCCGAAGTTGAGGGCCTTCGATGGTCTAGTATGGTGTTTTAAGAAGTGCTCCGTTAGCTCGAGAGCGGAATATCTGGGCTACGGGGAATATAAAGTTGGGACCAAGCGTAGATGTGGGAGCTTTGACGCAAATGTTGAAGCTTTAAGGTATCTGACCACCCTCTAGGGTGATATATCTACTACACCCTTTAAGATGTTCCCGTAGTTTCCTTTCGCGGATCGTTCTCCCACTCAAGAACCACATAAACGGCTATAGCTGACTGCATTAGCCCGCCATCTGGACCCCACGCAACTAATTCATGCTGTTAAAGCAAACAAACGCCGTGCCAACAGATTCATCCAAGATGGCTCAAACATGGGATAATCTCGTAGAGACTTTGAAGTCTTTACGCACCAGGAAACAGTATGATGCGATTGGACCCGAGAGTATATATGAGGACGGCAATGGCGAGAAGACTTCATCCATAAGTTATATAGATTTGCCCTTCGAGTTTGAGAGCTGTCGGGGGTGGCCAGGCAATTTTCCTTGCGTCTTTGGCCCTACCGAGGGATGCTCTCGACACAACCCACGCAGACTACCAACCGCGTATAATCAACGTATACCATCTGATAGGACTCGGAGATTTACCCTACGACTTACCAAGTCACCCCAGAAAGATATACTGGAATACGATATAAACCAAAACGACGACCAAATATGGACTTCATTGTACCAGGACCACTCTACTGTCGATCCGCTTGATCCGATCCATCGTTCCATCCGCTATGCTTTGGCATACTACCATATCCACTGGGTTCAAACAGCGCCGTCACTGAAGACGCAAAGAGCGAGAATCCATGCCTTGGCATGCCACGGAACCGTGGCAGGAGACGGGAACGCGCGGCCGGACTTCAAGTATTGGGCCCACCCTTACTGGCATAAAGACTCCTTTTATGTTCAGCAAGTGATTCGATTTACCATTGAACCGACAAAATGGATGTCTCTATTCGGACGCGAGTTAGCTATACTAGGGTACTCTTCAAAAGATTGGACATTCACGACTTGTCCACACTACCAGCACCGCTTTCAACATTATGAGTTCCGAGAGAGGCGAGGACTTATAAAAGCGGGCATGTCATATGTAACAAAGTGGCGCGACCCTTTAGGAATTACCGCCAGGAAATGGACCAAGTGGCAAAGCCTATATGGACCTGACTGCCATAGTTTTAACTGTCAGTCCTGTTGCACAGATACTTGCGTGGATATAAACCTAGTTGAGGACAAGATCGAGGTCCATATATGGGTGTGGAAAGACCTCGGAAAGGCGCTCAGCGCATTTGATGCGAAGTGGATCTCGGCCCTTCGCCCCGAAGCATCCGTTTGGAGCCGGTCAAGAACTGAAGCTGCTAGCAATAGAGTGAGAAGCGCCATTCGTGGAGCAATACGTGAAGAATCTAGGTAGTTGGACGATCCGATGTGGCTAGGTAGTTATGCTATTACGAAACTAAACAAAGGTTGGCTGAAGTTGGATAATAGTATTATAAGGATTATGATGAGAGGATATGAGGCGGTGCCTGGGTCTGGGTCTGGGTCTGGGTCTGAGTTTGGGTGGGATAATACGCGTGTAGAATAATGGAAGGAATCGGGTATTTTTCTTAGGTCAAAAGACATTGGAACATTGAAGGTTACGAATACTTGAGATTAGGTACCTATAAAGCGTAATGGTATGATGATGACATACATGTACCTACGTGCAGCTTATTAACTCACAACTCGGAAAGGAAGGAATGAGGTCTATAGGTAGGAATAGAGCATGTGCTGACATAGGTACTAGGTAGGGTAGCTTCCTTCCCATTCTTCGAGAGCATTCTAATTCTAATAAATAGGCGCTGTTTCAAGAAAACATAGCACGTGCTAGTTGGATTTCATACTTCGGGCTTGTGCACAGTAATCAGTACCTAATCAATGACTCCTTCCGTCAAGCCTCCCTGTCTACGGGTACCTACATTCGGCACCGTAACAGTTGTTCAAGACTCAAATTTGTGCTCACCTGATTTTTGTAACTCTCGCCGATTGAATGCCGTTATAAAATAGAAAAAAAAAACAATGCGTCGGCGTTTAGAGATAAGGACCGTCGGGCGCCTGGGGCTTACTATATAACTAATGTAGCAATGGAGAGGAGCTTTTATTAATCTGGAAGCTTAAAAAGGTAGTACTTCGGACTTATGGATGTAGACACGCGATAGACGGAGGGGTCGATCGGAGCGCGGGCGCGGGGAACGAAAATTCAGGGTCCGTCACATCGGGTAGGAGATTGTGGTACCATAATATGCAACATGTTACCTTATGTATATAAAGTAATTTATGCAATGTATCTACCTAGGCATGCAACATCCTCTTGGTTCATCTCAGGTTCAGGTTCAGGCGGTACGGCACGAAGGAATTATCGCATGCGTATTTTGTTGGATACCATCGTTCAGTAGACGTAAGCTTTCTCTGTTATGGGTAGTGGGAGTTTTGCGGCTCAAAGTCTTCTCCCCCGATGTCTCTCGGCCGAAGTAAGCAAGTTCGTGAAAATGATAGGGTTTATGTAGGAAAAGCCAGGTGAGGCGAGATGAGGCGCTGCTTAGGTGTTTCTACCTGCTGGTGATGCTTACGTACATGTATATGTGTATACCTAGGTATCGTATAGGTACCTAACCTGGGTAGTGCATAGGTACCTATATCTGTAGCGTGGGCGTAGCGTAAATCACCTGGCTTTTGTAAGACGCTTTAACGCTATAAGTCCAAACAGTGACTTTGCAACAACTTGAGCTTTAGACGGAATGAGACTCCTCGTATGATGATGATGATGGATGAATGAATGAATAGACATGAAATATAGAACTTAGCCGTTTACATATTAATATATACATGTATTTACCGTATCTGATACAATATTGATAGTAGAATAATAGTATAATGATAGACATAGAATAGTGGGTAGATATTAGGTACTTTCAATGAAAAGGCAACACCTGGGCCAATGGAGAATCCCTGTAAACATCGCCCTTCTGGACCGGCAGGCCCTTGCAACAACGCATGTACTGATCAAGATCTGATTGGTTGCTTTCGTTTTTTTATTTTTCCTTGGAAACCTGTGTGGTCTCGTTTTACATTAGCACGGTAGATACCCTTGCTGGATAAGGTACTAGTGCCAAATCCTAATTAGGACTCGGCTATCGTATGCCTTCCTATTTACCTCCCACACCCATCCCAGCTCATCCCCAATCCCAGTGTCCATCCTACCTGCCTACCTGCCTACCTGCTCTATGTATAGCACCTACAGCACCTACAGCACCTAATGCACCTACCGGCTTACACACCCACCCATCTTCACCCAAACTAGTACCTTGTAATACCTGCAAGACCTGCAAAGACCTGCGATACCCTGCGACACATGCAAATATCCCTACTCCCGTAACAATCGCAGATTCGTAACTCGGGAACAGCCACCAGACAGCCACCTTGGACACCTTTTTTCTCTCTCCCCAGAAGCTAACTTCGGAAACCTTTATTCATCTACTACCTCAGCGTTTCAACATCTGACATTATACAAATTCAAAGCCTTACCAATTATTTACGCTCCCTCACCTCAGCCCTTCGGCCCTTTGGTGGCGTAGACTTGAGTTGACTATTCTCTCTCTCTCTCTCTCTATATCCTCTGGGACACAAGTTCCCCCCCCCTCGTTCTTCCCACTCGACTTGGGTTTCTCGTTTCTAAAGTCTCTCGCCCTCTCCACACCACACCATCTCTCACTCATACACATCCACAACAACTATTCGCCTAACTGACTTACCTGAGTCTTTTTATTCTCTACCTACGTACGTTACAACGATTTCCTTAAGCGACGCATCAAATCACCAATATTCCCCCGTCTTTCCCCGCGGTTTTCCGTCAAGAAACTTACTCTTAGTAGGATCGGAGTCAAAGTCGGTAGCAGTTGGGTTGGAACCTCCAACCTCTTAAGCTTTGATCTATTCCGTTCGACCACATTCTATCCGACACCTTGCCTTCGGCATTACTACCTGACAAGTAAATTTTAACGAGCAAGCCAACTCATTCCGAATCTCTCTCTTCCCGACATCCCAGTTCAATCCCGCCAACATGAAGGGCCGCCCAGTCGACCAACTCGTTTACGAGTTCATGTTCCAAAAACCCCGAACCAGCGATCCACAGAATTTCCATACCCTCCTTCACCGCAACCTTATCCCGGAGGTCCGCCAGGAAGTTCATTCTTTCTATGGACATCTTGACACTCAAGAAGCCAAATACCCCGGTCTAGATTATACTCATCGTATCCACCGCATACGACTTAGCCGCTGGCAGTGGCATCGTCGCCTCTTTCGGGCCTTTGACGCCCTGCGCCTAACCGATTCCGAAATCGCAAACTTGACGAAATGGGAAGGTACGAAGTGGGCCAAAGAACGCTTCGAACGGGATTCCGGGATCGTCATTCAAGATACTGCATTCGACGACATTGCCGAGTGGGTTGAGCCTGAAGATAGGCCACAAACAGCTCGCGCAACGCAGACTGAAACCTTACCGCGGGCCACATCGACGCAAGATGAGGACATGGACGGCGAGCAGGAGGAAGAAGAAGATGATGACGACGAAGACGAGAGCGAAGGAGAGCTGACGAGTGTCGGAGTCCCTCTGAATGAACAACTCCGCGAAAGAGCAGCACGGCATGAAGCCGGCGACACCTCATTACCCCTAGACGAGGAGTGGGAACAGTGGCTGAAGAATGCAATCGAGGCCGGTGAATTTCCCTTCCTCGCGGAGCAGACCACGCAGGAATCCAACGTAGCTCTTACCCCGCAGGCACTCTTCCCGGCGGGTATGCTGAGTGCAGCACGAGCTGGTCGTTGGCAGGAAATTCCAGATTTCCTCCATTCAATCCTTAGATACGCCTTAGACATCGAAACGTCGGGTCTGGATAATCCCTCAGCCTCGAGTGGACGTTCTTCTGGACGTTCATTGCAAGCCTATCTCTTCGGAAATAGAAGGAATATGCGTCGTAATTTTTCAGATCTGCGGCTCCCAGCCAGCGAAGCCAATGCCACCTCGGAAGTTCGTTTGCAGCGAACAGCTCAGTCAGGAACCCAAACCTATATCACTCTTCCTTAAGAAGTCGTCTCTGGAGTGACGGCACCGGCATTCGAGGTGGTAACGGTGGAAATAAGTACAGGATTATTCGATACCCTTCAGTTAGATTCCTTCGACTTTTGATATGCCCTTAATACGTGGGCCCAGCTATTTTGATGCTGCGTGCGATGCTTTACCAACGACCTAGATGGTCGTTACTTGCTTTTAGGACGACTTAATAAAGTGCATACCAAGCAGCGAGGATTTTCCAGAGCATATTGACGAGATTTGTGATTACCTATGGCTCAACATGGTTAAAAGCAGGCTCATGAGTAAGGAGGTGGACGTCCCAGGATTCTTTATTGGCAGAGCGACATACACCGTCACCCCCAACAGGAAAGCCGCCGAGTTCCACAGAATAAGTTATGAACGAAGACCTTGAATGTGCGCGAATGTGCGCTTTACGACCTACCCTAACCCCTGATAAACGAAGTAGGGGCCTGTGGTCTTCCTTGTAACCTGTTACTAAGCTTAGTAGCAAATATTTGGGAACCCTGTGGAATTGTAACTAGAAGTATCATAGCAACAACATTCTAGTTTCAGCTCAAACTTGGGACATCATACTACTTCATGTGTCAATAGGTACAAGCCTTCTGAAAAGCACATAGGGAGCAGATAACAGCAGGTGTCATTGGTTCACTTTATTATATAGGGGGTGTGTGGGCGGCTCATACGGGGGGGAGTTGCGGAATTGCATTGACGGCTTCGTTTTGATTTTTTTGTTCTCTCTTCGCAGGGGAAGCCCTGGGTTTGGTTGCTTGCGATGGGTTATTTATTCATCTACATGGAATGGTCAAGGTCGATTACCTAGTTTGCCTTGCGGATATCTATTTAGTAGCTTAAAAAAAGAAAACGATTCTCACTTTACTCTTAAGGGGGACAGGCTTTATGTTGCCGTGATTGGACTCTGCTGCTATCTTATTTGATTTTGCGTAGTTATTAAGAAGCGTAGCACAAAGCCAGCACAAGCAAAACAACTAACTATTACAAGCTATAGTCATCCGTTCCTATTAGGTATGACTTGAGTTCCGTGTTGTGTCATGCACACAAACACCAACCCAGCAGCACAACCCAACGCAAAGCAACGTATATGCTAATAGCGGTTACGATTTTGATCATTCCGTTATCACGTTCCGTAGTGTTGTAATAGCTAGTAACAGCTAGTAACACGCCCTATCCTCACCCTCCACAACCGTCCAAAATACATCTTCTCGCGCAAAAAAAAAAAAACCCTATCCTACAACGAACCATCCTTTGCTGTTTCAATCCCACCTCAACTCGATTTGCATTGTTATTTTCACTCTGTCCACTTTGCAAATCGCCGAATCCTCCTAGTGCTGCGTCGAGGGGTGGGTGATGATAAGTAGGTGGTGGGAAACGAGCTAAAGAAAAAGGAATGCCTCGGTCAACGCCTTATCTCGGTTTGTATGCTGGCACCTGGAACAACTTGGGATCGTTGAAAGGGTATCCGGGGCGAGTCTGTCCGTTAGGTACCGTTGGCCGAATACCTTTGACCTGGCGTGGGGGGTTCTCAGCGGGGCTGAGGTAGCTCGTCGACCAAAACGCGGCAAGATATTTGCATCGCGGTCTTCCATCTTAACTTCCGGCTGAGCTGGAGGCTCCGGAGGTTTCTCAATAACGGCTCCAGCATTGGAAGTGCCGCCGTAACTCAAAGGCTGGTCTTTCTTATTACGCACAGCGATCCTTGTAAATGGTCTTCGCTGTCTTTTTCTACTTGCGGGGCGTTTATTCAACACGCCCTCGTCTAACTCGGGAACAGCTTCAAAGTCTTCCTTCATCCGGGCAATAGCCAGCGCTCTTTCGCGTCTATCCTCGCGTCGTAAAGGTTCCGTGGGCAATCTTTCCGCGGGCAATCTTTCCGTGGGCAATCTTTCCGTGGGCATTCTTTCTGTGGGCATTCTTTCCGCGGGCGGTCTCTCCATGTTACTAGCCTATGGTTCGAGGTGCGACCACTCAGGGATGGCTTTTATCTGAGCCCACATAAACTTTTCGAGCTTGTTCGCGGATTTGGCGTACGGCGTCGATTCATTGTTGTACTTACGACAATTGTCGAAGATGAGTTTGGCATCCTTGATGAACTCCTCTGGGGTGCTGTATTGGTCCGCTTCCAGTTTAGTCTCCATTGTACTGAAATCCATCGGCTCCTTGATCACGTCGTAGTAGTCTGCGACGTCATCCTTGTTGACAGGATTTAGGAACGGCCACGCCGACTGATGGTTCTGCAGGTCGTTGAGTAGATGGAGGAGTTGGTTGTAGTTCGGGCCGTGACGTGGCTGGCGTGCCAGCTCGTCCATGTCAGGGGACCATCCGGACGCTCGGATTGCCTCGATCGAGAGGGGGTCGATTGGAGCAACGCCATTCTTCCACTGCTTAGGTGGTTGATGGATAATATGCGACTTAGAGAAAGCGCGGATCTTAGCCCAAACGCATTCTTTCTGCTTGAGAAGCATACGACCCATCTCGAGATATCGGACACGCGGCAGCATAGAACACTGCATAATCGTACCTCCTTCGTAATCCTTGATATAGCCCATCCACACGGATCTCGGCAATGTGATTTCCTTAGTAAACCCTTGCTTCTTAAAGTATCCTATAGCATAATTGTCTGCGTAGGTGAGGAAATGCATTACATCGCTAGTCGCCTTTACGTAGTCTTTCAGATGTGACATTAGATGGGCACCATAGCCCTTAACCTGCTGGTCGCTACTAATAGCACAGAAAACGATTTCTGCGAATTGACGGCCTTTGAAAGGTCGGTATGTGATTCCGCCAACAACTTCCAAGGGCTTCTTCACGATAGCGATAGATAGATGGGTTCGATCGTAGACAAGTCGCGCAATGTAGTCCTTAGGCATCTTAGGCAGTTGCTTCTGGAATATACATTTCAGACCGGTGAGGATAATGAGGGACTCGCGCTCGTTGTCGTTGTTCACCACGCGAAACTCGATCTCGCCATTTCGTTCTTCGATAACAGCAGGCTAAGACACGGTATTAGCAGTTTGTATCTTCTACATAGGCACATATCATTTCCAGGAAGCCTTGTATAGTAGTGACGAGAAGGGAAAGTAAGGGATGTCCATCTTTGTATTGCTTGTATCTTATGGAGGTTGGTAGATTGCTAAGAGCATGGGGATCACTATGGGCGCAAAGGGGCAAGTATAAGATAAACATATGTACCTTCTCTGGAAAGGGGATCGGTTTAATAACAGGCTTCTTCTCCGATTCTGTCGAGTCATCGTGCTTCGCCCTCTTGGCAGCGATAGGCGACGTCGGCTCGTCACTAGCCTTGCGCTTACCATCTGTCGCGAAAAGAGTCAAGTTAGAAACAGAGATACATTTCATTTGTTCGCTATGGAAAACCTACGCTCTTCCTTAACCATCGTAGAAACAATAGCAGCGATATAAAGGACGATATGATAAGAGCAGATGTGCAACTATGGAATGCGCTCAAGTCGCACGTCGTTGGTTGTAGTTGATAAGCGTATGGGGAAGTGTCGGCAATCTCACGCGGAGGCGTGTCGGGCGATGCAGAAGTGGGAAAGAAAAGTGTGGAACCCAGCTCTATAAAAAGACATGGGGAAAAGATCGGGAACGTACAGTTAAATAAGTATTTTGATTGGCTATCGATTAGAGAAAGAACAATCGGGAGCAATAAGGCTTACGCTAAACTGTAAAGGGACAGGCCACCTGTTTGTTGCGAAATATGGGTCCAAAGCTCTTGCATCCAATGAATGTCCAATAGAAAGACGACAAGGGAAGGAAGCTTTGCTACTTCCTAAAATCAAACACGTCGAATTTAAGTCGCACCTGTCGAAGCTTTTATCAAGATATGACGCCGTGAAATAGTCGGAATCCTTTTCTTTCGCACACCTTGTACCTTCAGTTATTTCCAACCAATTCAATTTTCAACCTCTATTTCGTAAGAAAACCATTACAAAGCTTCGTCATCAAACTCTTCATGGATTCTTCACTGCATGAGATCTGGCAAACTGCACCCGGCAGTCCATTTCTCCCCACAGTCGGAAAGGGTAGTCAATTTCTAGTTGGATTCGTTCTACTTTTCCTCGGTCTCGCTTTGACTGGCGCATTCGCATTGAGTTAGTACTATAACTGTTAATTGGTCTCTACGAATAACTAACTCGTTGCTCAGACCGGTCCCTTGTCAATCTTCCTCTCTTCGGAGTCCCGGCTTCGCTAGCCGTTGCGTACGTCCCCTCCTATAAAACCCACGTTGCTATATGGCTCCAACCTCCTAACATCTTTATAGAGTTGGCACCGTGTATATGTTCTGTGCGGTTGGAGTTTACGTCTAGAAGATACCCCGAGAAAAGGCACCGCAGGCCCAGAAGAGCGCCGGTCTGTACCATAGATGAATTGACGTTTACGAAGCTATTCTTTGGGTTGCAAGCACATTAAATAAGCGTGACTGGCGGTTATTGCTACTGGCGAAGTTGCCCTTGTGGGATAATATCGAAAACCCAGAGCTAAAGAGGAATACATCTTTCAATATGGCTTCGCCTGCTGGATCTGACCCTCCGCAACTACCGCTGTTCCGAGCAGTAGCTAGTTCCACAAGGCAAATATATCAACTACTAAAATGTATCAGCTTTACAGCCAAGGTACAGGTGGAAATAACTCAAGATGGCATTCGATTTGCTGCTGACCATTCGCATGTGATGCAAGGTAAGCGGCCAGCATCGTATGCGTCAAAGGAGGTCTAACAGTATCTTCAGGTGTAGCATTCCTAGATAAGGCTCTCTTTACATCTTATACTTTGAACGCGCCGGATGAAGGAAACCCGCCAAAGTTCCAGATGAACCTGGCTGCTCTATTAGAAGCCTTGCAGATCTTCGGCGCCACAGATGTAGCAGCCCGAGCAGCCAAGGCAGAATCGGAAGCTTATCGTAGCAACCTACGTAACTACCGACCAGATGCCTTCAACCACCAGACTCTGGGTATGCCAGGAACATGTTGTATCATGTACGAAGAAGATGGTTCTCCACTAAGCATCATCCTAGAGGAGAGTGGAGTGAAAACTCAGTGTAATATGGTCACGTATACCCCTGAATCACATGATGACATCCCTTTTGATCGAGACGATTTATCTTTCAAAGTTATTATGCAAGCTCGATGGCTCCTCGACGCTCTTTCTGAGTTAGCGCCTATGGCTCCAGTTCGGATTTCCATTGCCGCTTCACCCAATGCCCCCTATTTAAGCTTATCAAGCGGTGGGGTCCTCGGTAGCGCCAGTGTTGACTTCTCAAGCGGCCGTGACCTCCTCGAGACCTTTTCCGTGCACGACCGTTGGGTACAAAGTTTCAAGTTCGACTTTATCAAGTCGGCAAGCGAGGCAATGCGCATAGCGAACAAGGTTAGTTTTCGCGGGGATGGTCAAGGCGTCCTCAGTTTACAGTTTATGGTCGAAGCCGAAGGTGGTTCCGTGAGCTTTCTAGACTTTCGATTTGTTCCCTATGTTACTCAGGAAGATGAAGAGACGGAGAGTGAAGATGAGGGTAATCAATAGCCGGCTCTCATCTGGCGAGACACTCGCCAAACTTGTACATATAGCCTCGGACGTTATAGTCGCTTGATAGTCAATAGCCCAAGATGTAGTTGTTTTCACATCTCTTATTAGTCCGCCTAATGTGCCGTACATCAATTGAATATTGCGTACAGTATTAACGACCTAAATATCTACTACCTGAGTAAAACAAACTGGTCTACTATAGGTAAGCCCTGCTTAATTAGTTCATATCTAAAACTGGCCGCTAGTTACATCATGAATATGTTTCCTCGTACATAATGCGACCGGCTATGCTAATATTTAGTGTAAACATAAACCCAAAAACCGGCCACATATGTTCAACGGCGTACGCTCTGATTCACGTTTCACTATCATCAGCAAGCTTAAATGATTCATAACCGACGAGCTATCAGACCTCTCAATTAACTTTGTCGGGCCATATCCGTAAACTCATGCCGTGGGCTAGTGATACCCCCGACTCCGTGACAGAAGATATCGGCCATATAGCCCCTTTTGGTTAAAATAATGTGTACATACATGTGGCCACTGGTCTATAGACGGCCGTCTAGGAATGAAGAATATAGCATCTAACTGAATCGGTAGGCGTTCAATAGTGTGAACTGAAACACCGCTGGTTTACTATCCACGATCCTGTTGAACCAGGTATTTTCGTTGCTATATCAAGAGCAAGTAAATATATATTCAAAATTCACCCGAAGGGTAACACCTAACCATCGCTCCACCAGTATCTCCGCATCGTCCGGTCACAGATGTACATAGCGCCGCGATCTGATCATATATTCTAGAGCCATGACGAAATCCTCGGTATATATAAGCTATACTTCCCCCCGTCGTAGGTCGGAGAATCCGTACTAGATCTCTCTCTAGCTTATAATGGTGTCTAGACCACTATATGGGGAGTTATAAACCCAACCCCCAAGAAGTTACGCTTAGGGGGTTAATATATGCTGGATTGGGTTGGCATTTCCCTATCTCTTAATAGTAGCTGTATTCCAGCTCTCACAGGTGTCTCGGCCGCTGAACCTTTGTCCTGTTGTGTCTCAATCCTAGTAGAGCAGCAACGCCGACCGAGTCTATGATAGGACTTGACGCCGCTCGTTACGGCCTTATGAACGGCTCCATGGTTCCACTCAGCAATAGTGCAAGGCTCTCGTATCCTGTGCCGTCGATGTTTAATAGTAAATAGAGGTAACACTAGTGATCGAGAACTAATTCTCTAGTGTTTCCTGCTACTCAACAGCGTTTGGTAGCACGCTCTAATTAAGACATTAGAGTATCAGGCCATGTCCTACCACATCACTCTAGAGCACCCGAAGAATAATTCACATATTTCTACCCAATGAGTCATGAAGCTTAAATAGATATCGTATCACTTATCCCTATATGTCTGCTAATACCCACGATTGACTCTTGCGACTGGTTGCTATGACCTAGAAAGGTGTACGTATGCACATGATTCGAATTGTTTTAATAAACAATGACCGATGTTTCAACTTAAAACCCGGGCCGGTACCGACGAAGGACTGCACGGGTTTTGATGGTAAGGCCCGACGGGTTCAGTGCATAAATTGTCATAGTCCCCGAGAGTTTCTGTTCCAGAAAATGTCGTGCTCCAACCCGTGTTCCGTTGAGGATTTTCGATACTCTACTGCCCAATCCCCCTATCTTCTTATCTCATCATCATCAGAGCACCTATAAGCTCATACGGGACGTCCCTTTAACCTTATCGTAAGGGCGAAGACCTCACAAAAAAGACCGAGAGGATCAAGTTATCTAACAAGACACTAGGAACATACACAAATCAGTATCTCTTGAAGATACATATCTGAGTTATTATGACCACCTCTACCGACCCGAAGAAGAAATGTAGCACCAGCTCATCTGGCCTTCTCATTCACATCGACACTAGAGATCACTCGTCTACATCTAGCCAACAGGCCAACAGATCTTCGGAGCAGAAAGGAACTTCTTCCAGCACGGGTGCCCAGCATCCAATCCAGCAGCCGTACACACCGCAACATGCGAAGGACTCGTTCCTAAAGACTGCTACGCCTCGCCAGATGAAGAAGGACAACGAGATGCTGTAGATCCCTCGCCTCAGCCTCAGCCTCGGCCTCGGACAACACCACAACTCACTTGTTGTTCATCAACCCTTACCCAGTCGTTCCCTTACCGCCAAAACCCGAATTGTCCGCAACATGCCGAATGACTTCACTTCACATCGTCTTTTTTTTTTCTTCTTCCTTTCCTTTTTGAGAACCTGGGGCCTTTAGTTGGGGGGGCATATAGGTGGTGGCTCCGCGGCTCTTACACACCGCCGACGGCCATGGCTGCACAATATCCAGGCCCCGAATTCCGAGGGCTTGTTCGCCGCTGCGCTGGCGCGGCACAACTCCCAACGCGGTCCGAGAAACCCCGGGCGCTGACGTCGGCAGCTAGCATCTTGTCTCTCACTCACTCGCTTGCTCTGTCTTGGTGATGATACTCACCTGACTGACGTATCTTACCCCCCCGGACGGGACCCGTCTGGGTTATTTGGAATACCTAGGGACCTTACCTCTCTCTCTTTTTTTCCCTGGCGTTATCTCCGCTCCCGGCCGAGTGCGCGCGCAACATCTAGCTACTTTACGAGCACGAGTGAGACGGGCGTCGCGTCTCACTCATTCTTAACCAGAATAAAACTACCTAAAAAAAAGAAAGGTTTTAAATTTTTGTTCTTTCATTTGCTTATTGTTCTAACACGGGGGATCGGTCTGGAAGCATACAAATTTTTTTTTTCCCTTTCCTTCGCTCTTTTCAACACGAAGCGAAAGCTCAGGGAATGAATGGGAATGGAAACGGGGGATGAAATGGGGCGTCCAGCCCGGGCAGGTAGAAGACGGCTCGCGGATAAATACCTACTTCTTTGAGCGTATTCTGGATCCTGAGTGTTGAAAAAAAAAAATTTTCTGTAGGACGATCTTTTTTGAAACCTGGCCGCGGAATTATTCACGCCCCGTTTTCATTGGATTTTTTAGTGTATTAACTAGTTATTTTATTTTATTCCTCTTTCTTTTGCTCCTCGCCTTGTTCTCAGGTTGATTGGGCGGAGGCTGGCGTCGACAAGGGTTGCCCAGGTTTGGCTTGGCAGGATTTGCTGCAGGGGTAAATTTCTTGCGTGTATGGTGTGTGTGTGTGTGTGTGTAAGTGCTTTGAATTTACATTTTAAGCCGGGGCGGCGGTGGGATAGGGATAGGGAGAGAGGGAGGAAACAGTAAGAGAGAGAGAGAGAGAGAGAGAGAGACTGGATCGATAGACCTGGATAGACCTGGATAGACGCGGGCCACCTCTAAAATAACTCTATTCAAACGTTGGCAGATTACTGCCGGTCCAATTAGGCAGGTATGTGCGTTTGTGCATATGTATTGGAGACGGTGCTTGATCCTTTAGAACCACGATTCGACGAACCTGGAGAACCGGAGCTTTTGCTTGAATTACTTTTGCTTGGATACTCCCCCCAATCAAGCCCAATCAAGGCCATCAAATAACGAGCTTGGCTCTAGCTTTCTCACCTTGAAATCAACGTGGCTTCCCTGTCCGCCCAGGGGTCCTTTTTAGTTGCTCTCCATCTTGGTAGCGAAATGCAGGACCTGTCTCACCTTCGCGTGGTTCTTCACGAACTTATGAGGCTGAGCCCACGAAAGAAATCGCTCCATCATAGGATGTGAAAAAGGTTTTTGGTGTTTTCTTGGTCTTGGCTCGTTTACTCTAGCATGTTTTAGGAGAAGCTTCATGATCGAAAATACCACACATACATGGCCTTACATTACATTACATATCTTACGTACCTGACATGAAGTCGTCAGCCTGCAAAGCACAGTGCGGGGGGCCGGGGTGGCATATCTTGGTGGTAACGTACACTAAGCTCGATCTTGATGTCTGATGCAAGTGATGCGGTATTAGTCGGCATATTGCTTTATGTCAAGCATTCTTCATAGTAACAGGAAACCTGAGATAATCGACAGAAGTACACACGATGTTTTTTTTTCTTTCGACTTTGCACGTAAAGTGATAAAGGGGGTGGCGCCCGAGGAAGTTCTCCTTTCATCGCCAAAAAGCACTTCTTTCGAGCCTCAACGTCTTACACTACGCAGAAGGATTTGACCTAGTGCCACTAATTATGTTCAACACTAGATCTGCACTAATTCCCATCTCGGAGTAGGATGCTCGGTGCTCGTTCTAGACAAGCTCTAAATTTATTTGTACCTATTGTTGGGATCAACTATGAGCTAGATGCTTGAGGCTGAGACAACAAAACTCGAGGCTTTCAGAATTTTGGACTACACCATACGATATTCGTAGCTTGCTCCGCGTGGAGGTTTGATTCCACATATGGCGAGATTCAGATGATTTAACTGCTATGGCCGTACGGGGTAAGGAGGAATGAGCAGCGAGATTGTGCATCTGTAACCCCGGATCGTCGATTGATTTTCTGTTTGATTCGATCCACCCTCAGACGATGGGAAAATTAAGACCGTCAGAAGACCTAGACAAGTCTTTCCAAGCTTCAGCGTTACAGGCAAGACCGTTTCGTTTCAAGTCTCTGGGATCGTGGTCAGACTGGGGGGGGGGGGGTCCAAAATGTAACCTATCTCTGGCGCCGCGCAGAAACGAGAAAACGGCAGGAAGTTACCGCGACGGCGGATCGCGAACACGTAAGCGCCCCCGTGTCCTGTATTGTGTCCTGTTATCGCAGAAGCAGGAATATGGCGTCAACATGCATGGCGCTCAAGCCAATGGTTGCGTGGTAAGCCTGATGAATACTACTACATTACACTGCTACTGCAGGAAAAAAAAAATGTTAGTCAGGAAAGACAAAGCTGAGAATTACACAAGAGCTAGCTGGGTAGCTGAACTATCTTACCTACCTACCTATGTTACATTAATCTATCGAGATCACAAGGCTGAGATTATAGGGCTATTGCTTACTTCGTCTCAGACATAGTAGTTTTAGAACTTCGAAGAGTCTAAGAGATTACCGTGTTAGGGAGGTTGAAATGCAACTAATATCAACTGACACTGCTTGGTAGATCTAGTTGATTACCAGATGACGTCAAAAGCACATAAGCGTAATCAATAAATTTCGAAGCTCAGTCAGAACTACTGTTGTTTTGGTCGGTGTGTATATCAGCTAGCTAGTGTGTTCGTATGGCCTTCAGGGTAGATGCCGAGGTTGTTTTACCAATGTCTTGCGGTGACAGGATATTTTACGATCGTATATACAGGCATAGCCGAACGAGGCTGGGGCTAGGGGATTGTATTAAATTCATTGGCATCTAGTAGCCTCACCGTAGTAGTTGCTATGGGTTATCGGCATAAGGTTTTGAGGAAATTATCGTAGAGTAGCGCAAGCATAGCGACTCCCTAGATGGTTTGTACCAAGCCACAAGCTCTTTCTGATGTGTTCGGACCGGATCGTAACATCTTGTATTGCTGAACATCAAGATGCAACTTCCAGGTATCGTAGCAGGAAACTTACACGTGGGAATAGATGTTGAGTCGTAGTTCTACCATTCTGTTAAGCTATCATATTCGTCAAACAACATTAGATACCTATCTACAATACAAGCACTGATCTATATATTATTCATCACTTATTGATATCACTAAGCATCAACAACACATAAGCAATCCTATCAATCGCCATGGCAAGCGTAACCCTAGAAGTTATCTCCGACGTTGACCGTACCGGGTACTTCAGCATCACCATCACACTTAACGAAGACCTATGCCGGGACAAAATGTGCTTTATGGTCCTCCAGGCAACTCTACCAAATAGGAAGCACTACTTTGCGTTCAATCGGATTAGCAGATGGGCCTGCGGACGAACCACACACGTCCTGGGAGATGTCTATCTCGCCGCACCCGGACATTTTAGATTCAGCGTCACCGTAACGAGGTCGGATAGCGATCCGCTTATCGTATATACCGACGTGTATGAAGTTCGCTCAGAGTGAGGCCATACGGTATACGGTATACGGTATACGGTGAAGACTTCGACTAAGCCAGACGCTTGACGCTGTGCCGTTATGCCATTTGTGCCAGGTCTAATAATGGGTTGGACTTACTTGGGGGAGGCTGATTCTAGGATGATGGGGACTAGGTAATGCTTCAAGCGTCTGAAGCTTATGACCCTATGTATAAATTTCCAACAGGGGGAGGATTATAATTACTAGCGGTGGCTTTCGTTTAGGGTAGGCTGGGTTAGGTTTGCGCTGGCGTGGGAGTTGACCGACTATTATAAGATGAGGACTTATAAGCTAGCATTCCAATAAGACTTCTATCTCGATTAGGTAGGTAGCGAGATTTCTCTTACAGACTAGCACGGATTCTGATATTAAGGCCCTTGAATTAGGTAATCTTGTTTCTGAAAACTGCCCGAAGCCAAGAGTTTTGGGATTTTTGTTAGCCGAGTGGGCTTGATGGTATTTATATCAGATATCCACCGTACTAACAGCTCGGGACCGCTAAGCCATTGGCCATGTTGATGTATGGTCTTTTGTAAGCGCAATTGGATAGTCAATTAGGTAGACAAATAATATTATTATTGAGTCGATATTATTATTAACAACTATATTGAAAGATTATTGGAACTATAGAAACGTGTCAGTACTAATTTAGATACGAATAATTGACTAATAGTTACAACATGACAAAAAAGAAAGAAAAAGAAAAATATGACTGCCGTGGATGAGTGGAGAATAAGTACCTAATGAGTAGGTAGCTTGCGTGATCTGACAATGATCAATGTATTACCTAGGTATCTTAAGGTAAACCTAGTACCTAATGTAGCTTGACAGGCTTGACAGGCTTGACAGGCTTGACGGGCTGGACGGGCTGGACGGAAGAAGGCTGAGCCACTGAAAAGCTCAAGATGCATATGAGGTAAGGCGGCCAGAAATCTAAGCGCCGCACCCTATGACCTATGTTAATCTGGAGGGCAGTGTTTAATTAATCAGCTTACAGATGCAGAAAGCAGAAAGTAGACGAAAGACACAAAACACGGGACGCAACCGTACGAATTAGTGAATGATTATTGATTAGTGAGATGCGAGCTATGGAATTCTCTTTTAACATGACTCGATCAATACTGACGTGACCTTATCCTTTCTGGTCGTATTCGGCGTGATCGGAATGGTCTGGTCATATGGATTAGAAAGAAAAAAAGAGAAAAAAAGAGAAAAGATCGATGCTGATTGATTATTACGCGTCCAACAGGAATTGATTATTTTGTTACGAGGGTATCACGGCTTTTTGCTCGTAAGGATATACAAGATACATATTGCGATAGGCGCTTGGTTAAAGATTTTTTCTGTATTGATGATTGTGGGGTAGTACCGTGAACCTGTGCACATTGCGTTGCTCTTCTCTGGGATGGCTTCTGGGATGGCTTCTGGGATTTCTTGTGTCGGCCTCGGCAAACGGATAGACTACGGCCTCAATTCGCACGGCCGCGTCTGCTATGGCCCACGGCCCACGGCCCACGGCCCATGGCCAAGCTTGGATAACTTGGGTAGCGGCCTATCGTATGGTTCGGCCCCCACGTTCGTCAGCTCTCCTTGGCGCTTATCTCCAAGAAACCCTCAGATTGTCGTTCGCATCTAAGTGGACGAACGAGCACGGCAATGAAAGACGCCGAACGGAAACAGGCAGCATAAGGCGGCCCGTTACGATGAGCCACTTTAACTCATGTGCGTGTGTAGTTCAGATTGCTGCTGTTGGGAGTCATTAATGAGCGGATGTGCGATGACTTACCGAAAATCGATAGATATTCCGTCAGAGGTTGTTGTTAGGTATGTGTGTAAAAATGGTGGTGGCTCAGATGCCAATGCGAAAGTCTGCAGCGAATTATGTCAATTCCCTTTCTTAGTTCGCTTTCTGTCGTCCCGAGCATCAGGTATCCCTATACGAAAAAAAACGAAAAGGGCGGAACATGATGAAATGGTTGTCTCGTGCCATGTGCTTACTATAGGTTGATGTTTTATGTGTGTAGCTACATGACAATATATGTAGACGTGTTAGGTATTACATCAATTGTATCAATTGTATCAATGTATGATCAATTCTATGTACTACCTTAGGTAAAATATTACATACATGTACCTTTGGATGTAAGGTATGTACGTAGCCTAGCGGCAGACAGGTAAGGCTGGTTGTACATATTTAGGTACATATTGTACATCTTGTACCTACTATGTAATATACACTATTGTATTAGGTTAGGTAGGTTAGGTATTGTCAGATTTATATGCGAAGGGCTGTTGGAATCACGTGTGATTGGCAAATGGATAATGGGTCATGGACTTGGCTTCCAGATCTGTAAGTGTCTACCTGGTACTAAACTGTAATTGCAAAACAAAAGGTGGAGAAACCAGGTATAGAAAATACACTAGCGAAAAGGCAGCAGAAAAAAAAAAAAAAAAAAAAAAAAGGTTCGCTGAAAGTTGCGCTAAAAACTCGAGGTAGTTCAACTTTAGTACTTACATACCTAGTAGGAGGGGCTGGAGGGGTATGTTCAATTCCCGTCCTTCATCATCAACCCTTCAACCCTTCAACCCTTCACTCACACTCCTCACACACTCTCTCAACCCTTGTAAACCCCAGCCAGTACATCCAAATTCTGCCCACCCCAATCCTATGTGCTTCAGATGCATCTACCCTTTTGTCTCTCACAAGATTGCTTCCGCCTTTTCGATACGTTACACCTGGGTGATTTTCCGTTACGACCCTCTACATCGCACTCTCTTTTCTCTCGCTCCTCAGATTTTGTGTAGCCTTTATTTCCAATTCAATTGGTTTAACCTTGTCCCGTCTGCCTGGTTTGTACCGGCGCAGCTGAAATATCCATCTTGAAAAGACTCGGCGTTGGTAGGAACGCCGTTCTAGTACGTCTTAGATTCTCAGACAATTTATTAGGTGGCTTCCCGTAACGGATGCGGTTTTATGAATTTGGGAAGATTGCGCGAGTCAAACGTCTCTATTAGGTACAATACCTAATAAAGATACCTCAGCACCAGTATCTTAGGTATTGTTCCAGGGGGGCATTCGATTCCTTGGCTATCTTACGTAGCATCCTACTTTACCTTTCTACATCAGTTAGAGAGTTTCGTCCCCTGGTCAGTACCGTATCTCGACTCTGCCAACACCAGCTCATGTCACCATCTACCCCTCAAATGGGAAGTTCCCAATGTGGGCGGTGCCGATAGTACCTAATGGTACACACAGGAAAACGATACCGGCCTCCTCTTTGGTTTTATTTTATTTTGCACAATGGAGAGTTCGCTAGGTACTCTGCAGTTCGGTAGCCCATCGAGTATCGCGCTCATAGAGCGTCTTCTCGGGTGTATTCTCACTATCACCATTCTCCAAAAACACTGAAGTGTCCTGCTATCCGGTTCTGTATTACCGCAACACAGGCGCACATGCAATGGAGAGATGAACCCTGGCTGCCTAGCAGGTCTTTGCCTAGCAGGAAACACCGCAGGTCGCCCGCTAGTTGAAAAAGAACTAACCAAATAGCGAGGCATAATAATCATCATTTCAAAATATGCCTATCTTGTCCGTTTTACGACACTGTTAGATCCACTTCCCCCGTAGGGATGTAACCTCACGATAGCATTCCTAGCTATGGTAGTTGGACTTCCACTTTGATGCTCGCCTGGCGTGTCATGAGCAGTCGTTAATCCCCTGCTGCCCTGCTGCCCTGATCCAGATCGGCTCACGGGGTACGTATCGTCACCAATATCCCGGCCGATCCGTATCGAGCAGGGACTAAAAGCCCATACAGAAACATGACTTGCGCAACAAGTAATTCCCGAGTGGACCAATGATTGATAAAAATAACAAGGTCCCTGTTGAACGTCCCCCCTTGCTCCAAACTGGGCTGTCCAGGCTTGTCTCTTTTCTGCAGGACCCCCATTGTTTCCCGCTCCGCAGGCTGGCAGGGCCTCCTTCACACACAGAGCCACATTCGCGTACGCCGTACAAGAGTACTCTAAGTGAGATACGCAGCGGAGAAGCTAAGTGACCAGGGTCGTCCGCCGCATTCCGTCAAGATGCCTTCCTTTCTCATGTATACTACCTAAGTACATGTGCCACCACAGAGCGTCGAATGACAAGATGCTCAGTAATAATCACCATGTAGCGTATGTAGCATATGTAGCATGCAGCTGGCCCTTTTTCTTGGTTGCAGAGCCTTGTGCCACCCACCAAACGTAGATCCCACCTCAATATATGTCGAGTCCTCTCCCCCAGATGCTGGTTCCCTTCTGCTTGTTCTAAATTTCCTTGCGTCTGCCTCCACACACGATGCTATCCAGATCGGGCGTTAGCATTCGGAGGCTCATATCTCCAAGGCGAGTTCAAGATGAATTTGAGGATGGGGTTTCGGTTGATACCGACAGATTTGATCAAAGGGCGGGACGGAAAGACAGCAGTACAATACCTAAGAGGCGGACAACCTATAGTAAGAGACGGCCGCCGCCACCGATTATAGTTAGTAGGGAACAAAGCATTCATGACATACTGGATCCTCTACCACCGTTGCCGCCATACGATACGCCTCCGCGGTCCAGGTCTAGTTCCTTGAATAGTTTTGAACGCCACAACGACTCTTACTTATCACAATCAATCGACTCAAAGAGGTCAAAGTCACCTCTTTGTTCTATAACGTCAAAGGAAGATAGGAGTGAAGAATCGCTCCAGCTTTCGAACGTGACCAGCTATGGAGGCGACGACTTCGCACCGCCGCCTCCTCCTAAAAGCTATACCGACTCGCCAGATTCCCTCAGGCGTCAGGCGGAACTATCAAGTTCGAATTTGGATTACATAGAAACATTATCTTTACGGCCAGACAGCAGAGCAACATTACACCTGCGACGGCAGGAATCATTCTCAAGCATTACAGATAACATCCAGCAACTTATACAAGAGGCAGATGAGGCATTCAGGGCAGTCGGCAACGCTCTCGTTGAAGTGCAAGTCACGAACAACTCGACAAAAGCACTACCCTCGCTTCCCACACCTGAATCGTCACCTGTTCTCAAGCCAGCACCCTTGGTTTCGCACACTCGAGTAGAGAGTCCGCAACCTCAGTTAGCCGCTTCTCCGAAAATCATCGCTTCTCCTAAGGCAGCTGCATCCCTAAACCCGTCTCTGCCCCGTCTACTCCCTCGACGGAATCCGTCCTTGAACAACGGAGTAAAGAGGAAGAGGTCGAAGAAGTCTAAGAAGACAAAGGCAATGAAGCCAAATCGGAAGCCTGCCGTGGCTAAGTCCACGGGGAAGAGCGGGCCAGGATGGGGCTTCTCGGATAGTATGACTGATCTGTTTAGTGGGAAGCTTTTTCAGAAAATCGAGGTGGACGAAATGCTCACACCTGACCAGCTTGAGGAGTATAGGTTGCGAAGGATGTCGATAATGCAGTCAGAGAAATCGGCTAAGTCGACCCAATCTATCCAATCTACCCAGCCCACCCAGTCCACTCAATCAATTCAGTCTACCCAGTCTACCCAGTCTGAGAAGTCGGTCGAGACGATTGACATTGAGTCAACCGATACGCCGATTGAACCCTTTCATCTCGAAGATCTTTCTTCCCGACTTGGATCGGCTGGTGTCTCACTCGACCTTGACACACCAACGGAAGACAAACCTATGCCAGCACCATTTAACCCTGTTGACTGGCGAAATGAGCATAATCCCGTTGAGCTTCCAGCATCGCTGTTAGCGGCGGCAGTACAGATGGACATAGGTGAAGAACCGGCACAGAATAAAAATGCCACTTTTCAAACACCACCAATGAGGCAGGCAGCACGGTTTGCTGCGCGAAGCCAGAAGGTATCGTTGCCCAGCATCCCAGAAACAGCAGCCATCTCGACACCCAAAACTGAATTTTTTACCGGCCAAGATCTCAGGTATTCCCGAGACATGGTCGCGGATTCCAACTATATTTTCCTTCAATCATCACCATGTTCTATGACCAGCCCCATTTTCCGACACGGCCCGATCCGATTAGCCAAATCTGATCTAATGGCAGATGTTAAAATTGGGGCGGATGATGGCCTAGACTGGACAGCATTCCAGATGGCTATTTCCGGAGGCGCCGGAGACTGGTTCTCCGAAAGCGACGACACGATTCGCCGTAGGGAGGCGGAAGAGGCGGAAGAGATTGCAGAATGGTTTGGATCATGGAACCCCAGCGGTCCTGGAGAGCTTCTAGACCACTCGATCGAAGCCGATAGTCCCATGAGCATGACATCAGGCGAAGATTGCTCAGAAGTATCAGATAACGGGACCGAGAAGGATAGTACCTCATTGAATCAGCATTACCACTGGCAGTCACCTGAACAGAAGATAGTGCCTGAGATCCACCAGTCCGACTACGATATGTCAGGACTCGAACTGGATACTACGAGGATGGGCTTGGACGATAACATCTTTGGTCCACCCAAGGAATACAATAGCCGAGAGAGCTATGCTAGTCTTCCACAGAGCCCGATGCTGGACCTCCGAGTTATTCGAAGCCCGGACGGAGACGATGTGGACGTGGTTCCAATGGGATATAACCTTGGACACGACCTGGGAGATTTCCTTAAATGGGAGGCAGAGCATGCGTACGCCGGCGACTTTTACTAAGGCGTCGATTTGGGTTTCGCTGTTCGCAACGTTTTGCATTATAAGCTATCATAAGCAATGGATCATGCCATGCTTCGAAAGATTAACCTGCAGGCGAGGATACTGCATGGATTAGAAATGAGTTTTACGTCGGTCTGACTACCTGTTCATTTGTCGTTATACCATTGATTTTCATCGAGGGCGTTTGGGAGGCACGCTCTCTATTCAAAATGAGTTGTTTTTAGGGAATTAGGGATTTATTGGACTAAGCGGAGCGCGGCGCTGGGAACGATTGGTTATTCTTTTTTTATGCTTACACAATTGGATTTACTTTACCGTTGTGCAACCAGGAACTGTAAATGTTATACTGGGAACCCACGATGGTGGGTACAGCAAGAACTTACGTTAAAGGGGGTTTATCTAAGGAGGAGGGAAAGAGAAGGGGCGGAAGGAGAAGGGAAGGAGAAGGGAAAGAGAAGAAGATGGGGAAGGGGGAAAGCTCGGGGGAAACTTACGCGGTCATGCTCGGGCAGTTACGATACCGTCCGTTACACTTAAATTTGGAATTTTGTTAAATATCGAGTCATCTTCCAAATCAAAACTTCATGTCTGCTTTACATCCTGGACTCGTGAAACTGGATCCATCGCTTGTTGGTGGCACAATCCACCTCGACCTCCAAAATACTAGCTGTGATCTTGTCTTGTCTCTCCACTCGCGTCGTCATCTACCACCACGAAACGACTTTTGGTTTTCCACAATAGAGCTCTTAGTGATAACCTTACAGCAGTCGGAGACCCAACGATAGCAAACGTTTCTCACCCAGTTCGTACCTTGACTTCCTTCTTTTTCGTCTTAGCTACAACTTTTAGCCTTTTCTTATCTTTCAAATGGAACCTAATTTCGCACTTGCAGATCGAACATACTGAAACGAAGCACACGTTTTGAAAATACGTCACCCACCGAAAAGTCTACCAAGAGGAGCAGATGCTCTATATCTTCCTCCGGGACGCCCTAGCGGGTGCGAGCCGCGCATTAGCCTCCATCTTGTCGCTGGAGAATCCCGCAGCTATGCAATACGATAATTCGACCCTTACCATCACTTCTATCGGCACTCCGGACCCTTTCGTGACCCTCTTCAGAGGCCGCTACTATCTTGTAGGCCACCGACACCACCGCCATCAGATATCTGCTTGATGGGGAAAACCTTACTGACTTTATACCAAGACCTTTACCGCCGGAAATAGGGTCGAGATATGGTCGTCTCGCAGTCTGGCCGAGATTGAGAACTCTGCTGCTAGACACGTAATTTGGTATAAGCTGCCTCCCTTTAAGGTGTATGTCTTTTAGTTGGCCATGGCGCTGACTTTAACGTCAGGACTCCTCCACAAGGCACCGACCACTCCGCCGAGCTCTGGGCTCCCGAGCTTCACGCCCTACATGGCCGATGGTACGTCTACTATGCCGCCGCGAACCCATCCCACGGGAACAAGAGCCACCGGATGTACGTTCTGGGCGGACCCCCGGCATCGGAGGATCCTTGCCGGGGTCAGTGGGAATTCTTAGGTCGTATCAATGAGATGCCTGACCATTGGGCGATCGACGGTACTGTATTCGAGATGAATGGCCAACTGTACTTTGTTTATTCGGGCTGGCCACTCGACGACCCTGATCACTCGTCGGACCTCATACAGCAACTCTATATTATGAAACTCGAGGATCCGACTAGCGCTGCTAGTCCTGCTATCGTCATCTCCCGCCCGCAACACCCCTGGGAAATTACGCGTGAAGGTAACGGCACAGACCATGGCATCAACGAAGGACCCCAATTTCTGAGTTCTCCTGACGGAGGTATCTCTTGGCAAGGTTTGGTCTACTCGTGTGCCGGCAGCTGGACTCATGAATATAAAATGGGGCTTTTACAGTATATAGGAGGTGACCCATTAGACCCGGCTTCATGGCGAAAAGGGGAGGAGCCTCTTGTCCAGACTCGAAGACACGGCACTGGCCCCTTTGGACCGGGACACGGGTCATTTCTGAATATAGGAGGACAAGTAGTGGCTATCTACCACGCAACTGATAGTCCAACAGACGGATGGGAGAACCGCAGAGCGAGAGCGCAAAGGGTAGCATTTACAGACGAGGGTCCATACATGGGCAGATCATTTGGAATAGAACCTCCCCGTCAAGAGGGTAGCAGCTTGGTCCGCCGATTGAAGCAGAGACTAGGGAGGAGCGGTCGCGGCAAGCAGGAATTGGCCGGCGAGAAGAGTTTGAAGGCTCTGCTGGGGAATAGGGCGACATATACTTAGAAGATGAGAGATAAAAGGGCGGGATCAAGTGTGAAAGGCAAGATAGATTAGATGGAATTATACACGGTTAAGAGATTGAATTGCGGCAATGGCTAGCATGAGACTGGGGCTTTTCGATGTATTACGAGATAAATGAGTTACATTCTTTGGGTTATTGAGAATTTTAAGTTATAAATTTTGTGTTCTATACGTATATCTTACCTTGAGTATCTGGGCGGGCGGATTAATAGGTTTATATTTTAAAGGGCTTTGCAAGGTAAGCAAGTAGTCTGAGAAATGGCAATTTTATTATTGAGCTTTGATGTCTGCCATGGTTTTTTATCTTATACTTGATAAAGCAATGGCATTAGATACGGTTATGTCTTAGTGCTTCAGGTATGGCTTACAGGAAATCGTAGTTGACGGGGCATGGTTCATGTTGCAAGATCACTAGTGAATTGGTTATCTCGTAACAAGACCTCTTTTTCCCTAGATACGTACTTGACTGCGATCTTGCTACCTACGTCTAAGTATTCAGATTACCGCACAGAAAGAAAGGAAATCACGGATAACATGGAGCCAAGCGTGTGAATATAGTGCGACAGGAAGCCCAACTACAATGTTCAGAATAACACGACATAGTTGCTCTTGCATGAAGCTCATCTCGTATATCATTCCTACAAAGGCCACAGCCAGATCTCTCTCTCATTCTTTTCTTTTCTTTTTCTTTTTCTGCTACTATAAGTACAAGGAAGAAAAAAAAGGACACTGTCTGTTTATTCGGAGGAGTGTCCTTAGGGAGCTGGAAAACAAGCAAACAAGCATGCAAGTATTGGTGTAGTGTGCAAAATGCCTCCGTTCCCCTGTCCAGTTCCTATTACGTTCATGTGTGCATTTGTATTTCTTATGTGTTCGTCTTCATGTTCATCACCCCTCTGTCCGCCTCCTCCCTAACGTCCCGGTCGTTGTTCATCCTATCGTTTCATCCAGGCAAAGCAGATGCTCAAAAGGGTACCGTACGTAAGCAGGGTCTCCTCAAGTCAAGATGGAAACCAATTATCAAATGTGCTGTGATATCATATCGTGTGCCTCCCCTAGTGTTTACCACCGTTTCCGACACTCGTTCTCTCACTTGCGCCTCCTGCCGCGACCTTTTCCTCGTATTAAACATTACTAGTGAATTACCGTCAGCCACCGAAACTGGAGCCGGAGATGGGTGTTTAGGCCTACTAGGCGGCCATCTCCGGGGCGCGACCTCGGTGCTGCTGTTCACCGTTCAGGCCGCTGTCGGAATCCAGCACGGAATGGGCCTGATCATCCTCCGGCTCTTCCTCATCCTCATACTCGTGGTTTCGGTGCTCTCCAGCTGCGACCCAGGACTCACGGTCGTTAAGCGGCACGTCTTGGGCGGACAGATCTAGACCTTCTGATCGGGCTTTGATGTTGTTGCGGCGGCGCATGGAGAGTGTGCGGGCCCTAGTGGATAGCTTCGGGTTCACGGCTGCGTTTGATGACACCCAGTTAGTTAGCGCATCTTCACAGTCCTGAATAATAGCCTTGCTGGCCTCGTAGCCGTCATATGCGGCACGTGTCTCGCCAGGGGTCACGGGCGTATCGTCGATCAATTCAAGTAAGTGCTTTCCGTAGCCGGCGATGATTGCGACTTTCTCACAGTGCTCTTGCAGGGCGTCGAACTGGTAGGAATATGCTGCCTTTAGCTTCTCGCGGGTAATGTTGGATAGCTGAGCCTCAGCAACAAGTGACTCGGCTTCCGCGCGAACAAGTTCCTGCTCTAGAACAACGATCTTAGGCGAGTTGGGCTCTTTGTATTTGAGCTGGGCGATCTGATCGGCAATCTTCTGCTTTCCTACTAAGGTGTTAGCTGACGTGGGTCCCTATAGTGGGTTCTTTTAACGGCACCTACGGTCTCGGCTAGGTTGTACAGATGCCTCGATGTTCCTGATACTCTTCATGGTCACACGGTATTGATCATAGCGATCGACGTACTGGTCCTCAAGTTCGCCGATTTCATAGATGAGTACACCAAGCTTGTCGGTGACGTCAGAGACGTCTTCGTCGCCAGCTTCACCCCAGAGAGAGAGTTGTTGCTGGAGAGAACATATTAGCAGGCGTGGGTATCCGAAGAAAAGCTCTACATACAGCAACTTCCATGCGTTCCTTTGCGACAAGTTCCAAACTCCTCATCACGTTCTTTTCCATCTTGACGAGTTGGGTTAACTTCTTGGCTAGGTCGGGCCCGAAAGCGCCAGCGGCATTCCGGCGGAGCGCATGTCCTTGATACATCTGTTAGTGGATTGGTTTCTTCCCCAAAATACCCGGTTGCTACTATGGACGAGGTTGTCGCATTGTCAAGATGATGCTGGAGAAACTTACCAAACCCGCCTCTTCCGAATAGCCTACCTGACTTAGTGGACGATGGCGGGGGAGGGGGGTTCTGCGGTGATGAGGTTAACGTTATGTGTCTGCCTTAAGGCGCATTGACTAGAACGACATGGGCTTACTTGGATCTGCGAGGCGGTTGGCGCCCGAGTCTGTCGCATAGAATACGTCCGATGCATTGTGATATACGGATTGGTGATAAATGACTAGTTGACTAGTTAATTACGGTGATGCTAGAAAAAAGGTGGCTCGGAGGTCACAGCTCTGATGCTAAGGATGGTGTGAGAGTCTCGGCGACTTTGGTGGAGAATGCGATGAGACGGTTGATGGTTGATGGTTAATGGTTAATGGTTAATGGGCTCTGCTATATTCGTATTAGGAAGACTGGAGCTGATAAACGGGAATGTGGCGGAATGCGGAAATGCGATACTCCAAAAAGGTAAGGGAATTGATGAAAGTGTGGATGTAACTTTTTAGTTCTTGCGATCTTCGTTTTTAAAAGAGACGGACGAATTTGGGTCTTGGGCGATCACATACGTAAGGTACACACACCTTTTTTTTTTTCTTTTTTTTTTTTACTATTTAAGAATTTAAGAATGGAAGATGGGTTGGATGGTTGGATGGTAAGATGGGGGATGATGTTCCAGTGGCCCCATGGGTGCATTGGGGCTCTAATGAGGTTTGGGCTGTCTGGCTGCTCTGGTTGTAAGGAGCCAAAGAGCTTAGACAATGGGAAAAGTGGGAATAAAAAGAGAGCTGGTCCCTTACTGCTACGTCATCACTGCCAAATTGTGTTTTTCCAGCTCGTAGCGTCATGCGCTAATACTAATATGGTAAACGAGCTAACGGGTAGCGTATCTCTAGCTCCGATCTTGTTCTTTGGGGCACACAAGTCTTGAGCTCACACCCGTCTTCAAAAGGGTGCTTCCACTTAAACATTCATTACGGATCGCATGCGTACAAATTAGCTATTGTCTAAGAAACGCACTAGTACATATGTAGCTCTCTTAGAGCTGAACATGTGCTGTTGCTTGACTCGGAAGGAAAGTTTAATCAGCGGATTGCATAGGTAGTAGCAATGAATTTTTAGTCCGGTTACTATTATGTATATAACATCACTACATCACTTATAGTAATTGATTGATGAATGATAAATATGAATTCCAACACCAATAGTGCCAATCAGTAGATACGGTTTACGTAAGACTGCTCTTTGGATATAGAAGTCTGAGATTTGTACTCTCTGGCATAAGTATTTAACAATATCATTATTAGGTAACTAACTGGTACTAACTTTAAGTAACTATGTACTTAAGGAGGGTCCTTATTATAATCCAGCTACATGTAGTTAATAAATAGAGCGCGGGCCTAATTAATATAATTCAATAGGTTGTAGGTCTTTAACGCCTTGTCGTTATGGTGGCAGTTGCAATGAGCAATCGCCAATTGGATGGCTCTTATAGGGGCGAGAGGTACGTACTAGCCACAAGGGTGGAAGCCACACTCCTATTACATAGAAGCGATTAGATAAGGATAGCAGTACCTTAGCTCATCTCGTGTCGTCTCATCTTATCGACGCGTCAATCAGGACTTATAAAATTCACAATTTCTCATAACTATTAATTAATTCAATATCATCTCGACTTTTCAAAGCTTCTATAGTAAGTTTCTCTATTGAATGGTTTATTTTACTTGTGATTCATACCACCTGGGGCCCTAGTTTTCCATTGTAACTATTGGATCCAACCCCTTTTTAAGATATTCTTATTAAGATATTCTTATAATCATTTGAGACGCGTTTACATCTAGGTCCCAACAGCCACAACCCTCATCTTCGGGACCATATTCACTCACTCATAATAGACAGGAGGAAATGGGTGGAGTACTGTCATATCAGCAGCGTCCTTGGTAGACTCGAGGACGAAGACAAGGGCAAGAGCTAGGGTCCTGGGAGCATACCAGTCTAAGATTGGGAAGTGAAGGCGAGGACAAAGCTGAGGGCGTTTCGCCTGACAGCGGGTGTTTCACCGAGATGGAGACGGAGACGGAGAAGAAGAGGGCTTTCATTGACTTAATCGCTGTTATTTCGGATTCTGATGAATCCAATGCCTTGGAAGCTATGTCTCAAGACCAGTCGCAGTCACACTTGCCCTCGCAACTATCGCAACCATCGCGGCCTGAATCTCAATCTGGAACACATACGTTGGGAAGGTCACCCGAACAGCAAGAGCCCGCATCTATAGAGGAACGTTCTATGTCTATGTCTATTCGTGCTGCAACTCCTCCCACCTCCGCTAGGGGGTCTGCATCAAAGCATGGGGACCAAGATGGCAGAACTGCTTCGTTACCAGTTAGATCAAGCGGCGGCTCCAGGAATGGCTTAGATGCTACGCCTTCGTCAAGTCAGCGGCATGCGCCTGCAACTCATCGAACACCTAAAATTCAGACTCCGAGAAAATCTTCCTGGTCCATCGACGAGGTTGTGACGGCTTTACGCGGCTTCTCGGAAGAGATTGGTACAGACGGAGCAAAACTCACTGCTCGTCTAATTCATATGGCTTGGAAGAAGGAAGCGCCTAAACAGCAGTTCACGAGTAAGAAGGATTGGTTTGCAGATATGAAACGCGCCCCGTTAGAAGGCATTGGAAAGCCATCAGATACGATAAAAATCAAGTATAAGGTTTGTCCCCAAGGACTTATTGTTCACATCACCCAAGATCCTAGAGTCCGGATCTCATCCAGAATAGATAGCAGAGGCTAACAAACGTATAGCAATTTGGTCATGGAAGGTCCGGGAAACAAGAGAAGAAAGAGAACCATCAGGTTATATGCATCAAGACCGATGCCGAGAAGGTCCCGTCTTACAGCTTCCATCACGTTGAAATTAGGAAGAATATCCTTTCCCCAAATACCATGCTTACTTACGTTCCCCATCTACGAGATCTAGCAGATAATGAAGAAGGCGTCTACCGCCGCTGGCTGGAAAATTTGGAAAACATGGACAAGACATCTGGGTTTGCTACCCTAAGTAGACATCAAAAGGTAACTAAAACCATCCAAAAAGAGCGCGCGACTACCTTACTATTATATCTTGATTCTTGGCTCGATAGGCTTGGCCTTAATGTTGAGAGTTGTACCAAGACTACCCTCATCCGGTACATGGCCAGTCAGAGTGATAATGTCACTCCTCAGCAAAAGTCGAGTATCTTGAACTCATACAACGATGAGCCTGGGTCTCCGCGGTCGGCCAAGGCCGTCAGAATTTTCACGGAGGCATTTGATCGGGTCTTTAACTCGCCTCTTCTGCGCGAGCGCGCCGTGCCCCTTCGTGACGTCCTCCTACTAGATAAATCGGTTGATACCATTGTCGATTCTAAGAAATGGATGAAGGACACTCCGAGCCAATCGAAAGTCACCGAAGAGCAGGCAACAGTTGAATCTTTTCTCGAGACGTACGCACTACTTGGTTGCTTAATATGCACTAGCCATTCCTGCGAGCATGGCGAATACGGTGTCGATAACGAACGGAAGCGATTCTCTATCGAGGTAGTTGGCGGCTTATCCCCTATGATTCGCCAACAGCTTGCACAGAAACCCAAGGAAAAAATCGAAGGTAGCCCTACATCTCGCAAAACAATAAAACCTTGCGGTGCCGACTGCTATCTGAATGGACGTCCGGGAACACGAGCCCGTGCATGGAATGAGAGCGAAATAATGCTCCTTAGGTCGTTCTTCTCTACGTTGAGCAACACGAATATACCGGTCCAATGCGCTGCTTCTGTAGCCACTGGACGACCCTGCTGGGATGTTAGCCGCCAGCTCGATAAGCTTGACCTGTCCATTTCTAGTGCAGACCCGGTACCACAGGTTCAGGTGAAACCGCTGCCTTGGTATGACAGGAAAAAGAAAATGCTCATAGGGGATTGGCAAGATCATACCAATACCCATGAGCACCAGAGGAAGGACTGTTTCGACCCATGTAACCACGAAGGTCCTTGCACAATGAAGAACTGTAGGTGCGTCCAGAACCGTTTGATGTGTGAGCGCTTCTGTCGATGTACAGCAGCAACCTGTGCTAGCAAGTTCACCGGTTGCGCCTGTCACTCTCATGGGAAGACGTGCGTCTCAAAGCAAAAAGACCGGCCTTGCATCTGTGTGCAGCTCAATCGCGAATGCGATCCTGTTCTATGTGGAAGCTGTGGCGCTTCCGAGAGAGCCAACCCAGCAAACGCGGATAATGATGCTTTACATGCCACTGGATGCCAAAACTGCGCGCTTCAGCGAGGCAGGTCAAAGTCAGTCATGCTTGGGAAATCTAAGATTGCCGGCTATGGACTTTTCGCTACCGAGGATATTGCCCAAGATGAGTTTGTCATCGAATATGTCGGTGAGCTTATCAGTCAGGACGAAGGTGTTCGCCGCGAGGCGCGTCGTGGAGACGTATTTGACGAGTCATCTAATTCATCATACCTCTTTACCTTGCTAGAACAGGAAGGCATCTGGGTTGATGCAGCTATTTACGGCAATCTCAGTCGGTATATCAACCACCAGGAGACCAACTGTAATGTCACTCCGAGAATTCTCTACGTTAATGGTGAATATCGCATCAAATTTACATCTTTGCGGGACATAAAGGCTGGAGAAGAGTTGTTTTTTCATTACGGCGAGAACTTCCCAAATCTGACTAAGAAGCTTTTACAAGAAGAAAAGGCCGAGAAAAAGCGACGTAAAGCTAAAGAACAAGCCCGCAAAAAGGCCCAGGATGACATTGAAAAGCCGAGGAAGAAACCTGGTCGCAAGCCAGGCAGAAAGCCAGGGCGTAAACCAGGCCGGAAACCAAAGAAGACATTTGCTAAAGTCGATTCAGAACCGGAAGACGATGACGAAGCTCTTGAACCCTCGGAAGAGCCACTCCCCAGCATCAATATTGCTAAGGGACGTAAGCGTAAGCGTGGTATTTTCGACGAAGAAGACTTAGATGAGCGCGAGTATCGCCCTGGGACTGATTCTCAAAACGATGTAATGGCGAACGTTGGTGAGGGATCGCCCACTCGTAAACCGTCGCGCTTAAGAAAGCGACTGGGAGCGGCGCCAAAGGCTAGGAAGAGTTTCCCAGCACCGGCTGCCAGGCGCGAAGAGACTGAGGAAGCGTTGGACGAAGACAATGAACTTGAGTTAACGCCGAAGCGGCAACGTAAGAAGCCACGAAGACTCCTTGACGATGCTACACTAGAAGAAATTGACAAAGCGTTGGTGGTAGAGAGCAAACCCGTACACACGCCAAAGCGCCGTGGCCGGAAGCCGAAGCATATTAAAGAAAAAGAGATGCGCGAAAAAGAAATGCAGGAGAAGGCAATGCGTGAGAAAGAAGCTAATATCGGGGCCAAAGGAGGCGAAGGGGACACGGTTGTCATAGGGGGCGCACAGAATGCTGTCCAGGACAGCGTTCCAGGTAGCGCACAAGGGAGCAGCCGGTTTAAGCACACGGAAGCTAGGCTCGAGCTCGATTCAGGCTCTGCCGCCGGCGAAAGTACCCCATCCCTGATGCGAACACGAAGACAAGCCAAAGACATGGTAGAATCCAGCCCATTGTCAACACCGGATTCGGGCATCATATACCCCGGGCTCGACTTATCCGACTCGGACATGAGGCCAACGTCTAGAAGAGAACGCGGAAGGAAAGGTGCAAGTGGTGATGACGAATATAACGGCGGAAGTTGGGAGGATAGCGACGGAGTCAGGCACGCCGGTGGTGGTTCCGATGATAGCGATGACGAATTACCGATTGACCGCTCACGAACCAGGCGTAGACCTGCTAGGTACGACGACTAGGCCGAGGTCTTCTCTTAATGATTATTCTATTCAGTATGGCTGAACCAGTTTCATAGGTCCTCCATTGAGACCGCGAAGCTTCTCCCACCCACTATCCGATTCGGTTCAGGATAACATCCACGGTACAAGCAAGCTCCTACCTACTTCCCATGTATCATAATCTCCAACTTATTGCTCTTAGGGAGATGTATAATAGCGTTCACAGGCGCGACTAGTAGACGTGGCATTTGTATAGCATCATGGAGCTACTCGCAAACATAGTCTAATGTTCTGTTCTGTTTTGTTCGCTACGAGGTCCTTAAGCACTCTTAATACCAAGTTAGTACAGTAATTCAACAATGCATTTATCTAATTTGGTGCTATAGTTGAGAACTCGGATGTAACTATTGAACAGTGAACTGTTTTCGACAATTAAATCCAATTGTAATTTTCTAGTCCTAGAATCGAACCTCTACCCACCCAATCTTCCATAACACATATCTCCCCTTTTTTCATCCCCCCCTGTGTTTACCTGCGACGTAGGAAATCAAATAGATTTTCTCGGCTTTGGATTCTACCTACCTACTATACTAGATGCAACCTTTTCAACTTGTGGTATTATATGCCTAGGCTAGATCAAAACCGAATAGCATAAGCCACGGAAGAAACAAGGCAAACTCCCTAATTTGTACCTCAGCGAATATCGAATACTAGAATGATTACTTGAATTTTCAACACATTTATCATGGTCCACGTTACTTGACTTTGTTCAGAATACATAGCAGTTATAACTAAACACCATATCAATCCCATAAGAAACAACCTCCAACATACAGATGCATTTAATACAACAAAAAAAAACCACCCGAGTTTTCATTAACTACCTAATCCTAGTAATTGCTTGATTTGCTTTGCATTGTTTGCCTGGGACCATCTGGCCCTCAATAACTCATGCGCGGACTCCGAGCATACTTGATTCGTAGTAATTAACCAAACCGAAACCTTGATACTGTACACAATAACATCAAGGACTGTACTAATTAGCAACGCGCCATCCAACCTTTCATGAACCCCCTTTTCCTTCCTAAAGAATATGGGAAGGAATCAGATTGCTTCCTAGACTCCCTTAGCTATCGGGACATAGGTAAATAATAAGACTTTCCCGAGCTCCAGCGAATTTTCGACAGCTATTCTTCCTCGAGCAGAACCGTTTCTGGCTTGCTCTCGTTTGCAAGGATTGCTACACCCTTGCCTCCCATTCCCACGGCACAGACTGCCTTGAGGTTGGTTTGACCGGGCTAAGTTTGACTCTGGTGTCAGGGCTTGCCACTAAATCCTGTCCCTTCCCTCACACACGGCAATTCTTGATTGTCTTCTAGGGTGTCATGATTTGAAACGAGAGAAGGCCCGTAGGCGTAAGGATGCATCTCTGGTCCATACTTTAACCCTTGGGGTTCTTCAACTCGTTTCTATGTGAAATGAATTTATCGGTATGGTTACTTCACAAAGGCCTTCTCTTGTGAAGCCATCCGGTGAAGATTTTATACGCTCTGAGGATATACGGCAGCCGGCTAGTGAAGAGTAGTGTCAGTTATAATGTAAGCGCATAGGAATGGCTTTAAGATGTGAATTATCACGTACCGGACTGTTCAGCAGGTTGTTCCGCTTGTTTCGGCCTTTCTTGATATGACTCTTAAGCGCAGAGGAGTCGAGTGGCTTCAAAAGCTCGAAACTGCACAAAAGCTCCGAAGATACAGACATGACAGCTCCCCAGTTATCAAATTCGCCGCAATACTAGCATAAAAATAGTTAGTATATAGTATTATGGATGGACGGGGTACTCTTACGTTTGGTGCACTGAAGACGGTGACTAAAACTCTATCATTAAAAAACTCGTAGCCGTCTTCGACGACCATATGTGCTCTGCAAACGAGGTCGAAGTCGTGCGTGGCTAGGAAGTCAGTGATAACCCTCTTGCCAAAACAGTAGCTAACGCCTCTCTCATTGGCCTCCCAGTCTGCTTCCATGTCGGCTGGATCGGACCATAGCAAGTCGTTAAGGAGACCATAATCAGGGACATCAGTAGGACGAGCGATGTTACGGATATCGTCCATATGACTTAGGGCCGGGGACAGCCCACCGTGAACACAGAATATCTTTCCAGCGACAATGGCAGCGATCGGAAGGGTATTGAAGCAGTCGATGAACGTCTTCCAAATCTTGACGTTGCACCTTCGCTTGCATTCGTCGTAAAATCCGTAGACCCTCGTAACGTTGGCACATTCGTGGTTCCCCCTCAGTAGGAAGAAATTTTCGGGATACTTGAGTTTGTAGCATAGCAGAAGTAGGATCGTCTCCAAGGATTGCTTGCCCCTATCGACGTAGTCTCCGAGGAAAAGGTAGTTCGCACTCGGCGGAAAGCCGCACATCTCGAACATTCTAATTAGGTCGGTATACTGGCCGTGAACGTCGCCAACAATCTTGACCGGCGCATCAAGCTCTAGGAGAGCGGGCTGGGATAGAAAACATTCCCGGGCCCTCTGGCAGATAGCAACGATCTCGGCGTTCTTGAGGCACACACTCTTCGTCACCTTCCCGGCGTATGCAGCGTCTAGGAGCCGCTTAATGAAATCATCAAGGTCGATATCCTTGATATCACTCATAGCAACTCCGGTGGGCGAATCATCCTTCGAGGGTGTTCCCGGCACAGATATAATGGGGTTAATAGTATTCTCTTTCTTGACCAAGATAGGCGCTCCAGGCTGCTGCTGTATATGCGGGTTCGGGTTCACGACTCCGGAGGGTGGTTGATCGGAGACATGGTCCACCTCGCCACAGGCCTGAGCAGCGTGTATGTCGCCATGGCCAGCTCTAATGGAAGCAGATTGGACAGGAGAAGGGGGTGGTTGGTTATCATCTAAGTCTGGTGATCGCGGGGATGTTGGGGAAGTGACTGAGTCAGCACGGCCACTCCTCGATCTACTGCTCCGCGCAGATTTTACCGAAGCTGCGTCCGACTTGTCTCCGACGGCATCTCCGTTAGATATGATCGCCGAGCTTCGTGGACTATCCGTCCTGCTACCACCAGGGATTTTTGATCGGAGGTTCTTAAATGAGCGGGTGGAATCCTTGGTCTCCGATTTTCCAAAAGAGGGATACGATTGCAAGTTTTCGGCGCGGTCTCCGGAGGATGCGCCTGAGCTCTTGCTCCCCCCCTCTTTGGACGCTTGGTTTCCCATCGTCTCGTGCCCAGTGTCGACAGTGCTCAGTAAATATCAATCCAGCCTTGCGATGCAAAATATTGTAAATTTTTCTTGTTGATCTACGCGGAAGCAGAAAACTTGGATAGAAAGCCCAGGCGCCCGCCGATATGTCGGTCGTAAGTCAACGTTAGGTTAGATAGTATTCTTCGTCAATGTCCAGCTCGCTGCTAGGGAGGATGGAACAGTCGGTCAAGGACAGAGAGGAGGAGGGCGGCGGAGGAAGTGGGAGCCGTTTTGTTCTCCGTCTTTGTAGCTAGGGCGTAGAGTGAGCGCCAGTCTTTCGTAGGTGTCGGGGAGTTGCGGGAGAGGACGACGAGATGGAGGATGGGGTAGGATGCTGTCGCAGTCAAACGGACACGTCGGGAATCGAAGGTAGGACTAGCAGTGTTGCGTAAGAGGCTATGCTGGCGAGGTTGAGGCTGGAGGCAATGCAATTAATCTAAATTGTATGTCGGAAGAATCAGCGACGGGGCCCATGCGGATTGAAGTTGTACATGTATGAGGGTCGGCAGTTGATCAGTTGAATCCGGCGGGGGGGTTGGAAGCTGGGGAAATTGATTGCAACTCTTCAGGTAGGCCGGGGAGTTGCGGAGGAGAGGATGAGGTAAGAGATGTGCGAAGGGAGGGAAGTTGATAATGATGACGATCGCGAAGGTTTGGGGCCGTCTATTATTATTTTGGTCCGTCTAATAATTTTTTCCCCTTTTCTCCTCTCTTTTTGGGGGTAATACATACACCAAAGCAAAAGAAAAATGCGGGGAGAAGCTGTTCGTCTACTTCGTCTGAGATGCGGCAAACGGTGATGAGTAAGGTTAAAAAAGGGAAGATAAGACATGGGACATATCCCAAGAGAAGGGCCCTGGGGCCAAGGAAGAGGTCAGAAGAACGTGCTAGACTCTGGTGGAGCTTTTGGTAGCGGCGCCAAGAAACGAGGGTTGCCGTCTCACCGTACATACATACAGTATTAGGGTACCTAGGTAGTATTAGGGTAGTAGTAGATACATGCGTGAGTACGGATACTTCCTGTAAGGTAAAAAATGGTATGGGTATTGGATGTGATAAGTATGGGGGATATGTACGAGTGATGTATGACTATATGTAGGTAGGTAGGTATATGTATGTAGGTATGTATATATGTAGGTACCTATGGTAGTAGGCGATGGGTGATGGGTGATAAAGAACAAGTATGGAAGTATAGAAGCCTAGAAGCATAGAAGCATAGAAGCATCGAGGTATGGAACACCCTTACCTGGCATATGAAGAGTAACCTGATCTGATTGTTATACAACGTCAGGCTACCTATGCACTAGGTCGCAAGGTCGCAGGGCCGTAAGGTTCGTTCTTTTTATTTTATGTGCGCGCGACGAGCGTGCGTGCGTACGATGTAGAACGTAGGACGAGGGGCACGGGCACGTCCCGCTATACTTGTTAATGATCCAAGGTTCTAAGGTCCTTGGTGACGGTGACGACAGGTGTCGGGCTATATTGGCCTGACAGTCGCTAGGCACGATTTGTGATTTGTAAATAGAAATGTGGCTTTATTTAGGGGAGGTTCCGGGTATGTGCGCTCAAAGGAGAAAGCCGGTTGGATCAGGGTTGGACAATGGATGCAGCACGTTGGAATTCTGAGCTTCGTGATAAGTTGGAAGAAGGGGTGAAGGGGGTGAAGGGAAGAAAAAAAAAAGAAGGAAGAGAGCAATGCGCAAGTTGTCCAAGATTTGTTCAGGCGTACCAAGTAGCGAATAAGAAATTAGGGAGGGAAGTTGTAGTCGACGTCGGACAGATCATTGATAAAAAATGCCTAGATGCCCAGATGTTTAGGTCGTGACTACCTCTTTTTTTACTTATGTTGACTACCTAGGTACTTGTAGTAACTGCCTCTTAAGATGGTTGTTTTATTTCTATTGTCTATCTTAATAGGTAGGTATGTGTAGTAAGTAGGTACATTATCTACTTTGTATTGGTATTCTTAGTTGGGAGCCGCTGCTTCCACTTTGAATAGTCCGCGACGCCGTCCGACTGGCGGCCGGATACCTTGCAGCGAGCTTTTAGCGGGAAAGTGTACCTAACCTAACCTTCCAGACCGCTATATAATCTTTTGGCGGGGCTTCTTCACTCCGGTCCGAGTCAAGTTATTCAAGGTTACCCAACTCCATACTCGTACGTATATTGTATGTATGAGAGTGGATTCCCTCGTCCTACTGGTAACAAAGGAACCTCGGAGTCGATGGTCAGTTGTTTATTATACTCGGTTCATCTACGACAAAATAACAATAAATTGTTCGTGTGGGGTTAAATTGGTCAATATTAACGATAATACGTCCGACTCGACAACCAACCTGCCAGGTACGGTAGGAGGTCAGGCTTTTTCCACCCTCCATACCGCTTACAACTTACATCGAACGGTTGTATATGGTGCCCAAGACCTTGCAGAATATATGATATTTACGGACGGACAACTTCGAATGGAACGACAGAGCGGGCATTTCAAGTAGATCAAGGTGACATGCAGGCGGGAGCAATCTAGTAAAATTTACTAAACTTCCAATAAGAAAGAGCAAAACTCGTCGATCAGGCAACGCGATGGTACCTACTGCAAAGATCTCATATTCGAGCCCGGCTTTTGTTCGTTACTTTGATTTGTATTGCCTAAACCGGACAGTGGCAGTTGATTCTCGATGTCCGATAGGCACAAACACCTTAATCATCCATGTCCGCGTTTCTGGTTGCTGACCATGTCTTATTTGCATTAGTAGCGATATACAAAAAAAACAAGTTCGTATCTCTCCACACTAAGAACGGTAGTAAACCTCGACATCACGATCCTTGGCGGTGGCGACTTCAGGCAACCCGGTAACGTTGGTAGCATTGGTGCATCACAAGCAGCCATTGTAGTCTTTTCGGCCGTCTTGGCTTTTGCTTGTCAGGTCTGCTTACTTGGCACTTATCATTCTAACTTCGGCTGCCGTTTCTATTGGAGTCTACTGAAAGCTTGACACTGCAATTAATACCGGTATCGTGGCAGTTGCATACACGCCAGGCCGTTAGCAAGTCTAGATTGATTAGCCAAGAGCGCGTCCTGAATATGTAACACCTAATCAGTATATTTTCGAGTAGATAAGTGAAAGGTCCAATAGGAATCTATTGCGTTGGGTCGTCTCGCGTGTCACAAAGTCATTAGACGTCTATATAATACGCAGTATAATACTATAAGAATACATCAACCTGCCGCTCAATCCGAGTTCCAAGCATTCTTCAGGTATCACTGGTATGCACGCGACAGCTCGACGGTAAGGGACCGGACTATATATCATATCTTTCGGCGTGAATCCCTCCGGCAACGGAAAGGCAGACCTTCAGATATTGATAGTGCACGGCCATCTTAACGTAGCACTATGTCGGGTTGAGCAACACCATGAGCCCTACGCTCTCAACATTCGTGGGCCAATACCTCGCGTCATCTACGTCTTCCGTCATCAGGCCATCGTGGCAGCAGTCAGATCCTTCGAGGAATACTGATTGGGTCGTCGGGTAGGGCGACTAAGAGCAAGTATCACAGCAGCCGCAACGGAGAGACACAGCTTGACATCTTCTAGGTTGAGGAGCTCAATCATTGATGGATGATGGACGATAGTGAAGTGTTGAGACGGCTTCGGCTCGCTGGTGCCATCGCCCATACCCGCAAACGGCTCCGATGTGACCCGGTCCGTCGGTGTATTCCGGATCGGGCAAGGTCGAGGTCGAAATTCTAGAACCCTTCCACCTTTTAACCACAACGGGTAGGGCTGAGGAGTTGGTAACTCCGGCTCAAACTCCTTCCTCGGGTCCGGAGGTCGATAACGGAAGAACCATTACTTACTATATAAAATTCAGTTGCCCGGAGAATTTATTCTACTTGCTTCAACCTTGGAAGAGATTCTTAGAGAGGTACGTATTTGATGCTAGCCACAATGTGGAACTTCTAGTCTTCCTATTTTTAGAGGTACCCTTGAGATCTGCCCCGCGACCTACCCTAGGGAGCCTAGCTGGACCCCGCCAAGGCCCACTAGCTATCCCAGCCACAACTAAAGAGCTGATAAGTGCTAGTAGTAAGTAACAGTTCGGCTGGTAATAGCCTTTTGCACCGGTTTCAATTAAGTTGGACTTGACGGATCCCCCTTTCAATCCTTCTTATTTCCATCTTCAAAGACACCATCCTTTTTTGTTAATATATGGTCAAACATCTATGATCTAGACTCTCGCATCATATTTTTTTTTCTAGTTATCAAGATGCAAAGCCGTTTTTGGTTTGATGCTTTCCAAGAAGAATAATCGGTAGGCTTTATATGTCTTGCTAATCGTGTGGGATCTCGGTATGGATGATGTCTTAGTGTGGTGGAGAGACAAAGACGCGTCAAGAGCATCGCCTCCTCACCGGAACCTTGTGTGTTAACGCCACAACGCCCACGTATTCGAACACGCGGGATGCACACAACTTGGGGAACAATACGTACAATACGCCCAATCTGAAGAAATCGATCTTCACGGGACCACTAGCCACCACGCTGATCAGCATTTCCAACCAAGGGCTTTTCTTATGACTGTACGCGGCCTCGTCCACTTTATGCCTCTCTGTATTCTCCTCTTTTTGTTTCATTCGTGTCACCACGTCAAACTGCACAAATTGTGTTTGATTGCTGCGGCAGACAAGCGAAATGGTTCTCGTAAGCCATTACTTTGTTTTTTCCCTTCGTCTTGCCGGACTACCGGGGCCATATGCAACCTCTATGTGATAGAGTCGCAGTTAGGAATACAGCGTATCTGCGGGAGTTTGAGGTTTACTAGGGCCCCAGTCAATGGCCCTGGGCCCGGAATTGTGATTTGCCTAACTGGTTGCTCTGTAGCTGTAGCGAAATGTTTAGCGTCGTGTCCGATTCCAGCTGCACTTATCAGACTTATGCCTTGTGTTGTGAAACTGCATTTCTAGTGCTTCTGAGGTACTTTGGTGCTCGAGAATCATCCTGATGAAAAAGAACGTTGGTAGCGTTGGGCATAAACGGTAGGGAATGGATGATTTCCAACTAATTAAAAAAAATAAAAAATAAAAAAACGAATTCGTGATTCTCCCTATGTCCTACTAAGGGACTTAGGTAGGACTAATTGTACGTCGGGTATTAAAACAAACAGTTACCATAGTACCTGACTTTGGTATTACGACAATACGGTTAATAGATGTCACTTTTTATTTTTCGCATTTGTAGTGGGGTGACATCCCGTCCCATTGGCTTGCTTTGTGGGGCTGAGCATCCCCTGGACAACTTTTAGTGCATCGACCAGGTGAGCTGACGTCGACTGGAAGGGTCCCCCCCCTCCGCCCCATGTTTAGAAGGACCGGAGGGCTGGTTTGTGCAGCCAAAAAACTGCGCCACGCTTTGCTTAGATTTGATCAGTCAGTCCCTTCTGATCGTCCCTCCCATGCGTAATAAATACAACCGTCTTACGCACTTTGTTTCCTTTCGGGTGTCTTTTGTTCACGTACTGTTGTTACGAATTTATTTTATTTATTTATTGACCCTTCGCGTAACTGGGTCGGTTGTTGTTTTTTCCCATCTTCATCAACCATATATCAAATCCATATAAGCCTATCTACTTTCGTTTGGATCTCGGATCAACGGGCTTGCACTCGTTAATACTACAATAACCCGCAAATAAATTAGTTTCCTCTCGGTCGCACATAGGCTGGTAAACATCATGGGCGTTGGAAGATATGTTTGCGTGGCTCTGCCATTCATATTGACCATAGGCAGCATCATTTCTATGCTGATTGCTGGTCTCACCGGTGTTACCAACAACGGTCTATACCTTTTCGAAATCGATACCAGAAACGTTTCTATCGATGCCTCAACCCTTCAAAGTATCATCGGTAACATTACCAACGCCGAAAACATAGGGGATAAGATTGACAGCGCCCTGACCAGCACTCACAAAGCTGTCAGCCAAAATGTTCACAATCACGACAATCAAATAAACTCCCGCTCGCCCGCCCCGCAAGATACCTCAGATATCTCCGGCATCCTTGGCAGTCTTACCGGTTCCGGCGACAACATCACCGCCGCTGAGCTCGGCATCGATAAGATCTATCAGTTTACCCTCTGGAACTACTGCGCTATTTCGTCCGATGGTGCTAAGAACTGCACTAAGGCTAAGTTCAACTGGGCTGAAGAAGACCTTAACACCTCGTGGGTGGACGAATTTGGCAACCAGCTTGGTTCTAACATTACCATCCCCGATGAGGTGGACGACACTTTGAACACTTTTAAAACCCTCGTCAAGTGGACCGAAGTTGTCTATGTCATTGCCATGATTGGACTCGGCCTTGAGTTGGTCGTTGGTCTGTTCACCGCTTGCTCTCGTCTGGTCTCATGCTTGACTTGGGTCATTTCTGGTATTGCTACTGCCTTTGTTATTGCTGCCGCATCCATGATGACTGCGCTAGCTGTTATCGTGGTCGGTGTAGCCAAGGGCGCCACGTCGAAATATGGTGGAGACGCCAGCTGGAGCAACAACTTCTTGGCTTGCATCTGGATCGGTGTTGCCTTCGCACTCGGCTCTAGCTTCTTCTGGCTCTTCTCCATCTGCTGCTGCAAGCCTGAGAACCGTCCTTACAATCGGAACTCGGGATACGGCGGGGGCGAGAAGTTCGTCCCTAGTGGCTCGTACGCGCCGCTTGGTGAGAACCGCAACTCCGGCTACAACTACGGAGCGCCCCAGCGTGGCGGTGCTCGCTCGGACCTGGCCTACGAGCCCTACTCTCACGCGCACTAAATATAGAGGATATCAGTCGATCTACAATGAAATGGATGGTTACAGGTCTGTAATTTTTGCGTTCTGCTGGCGTTTGGGCCTGGGTATGACAAGACTGGATGGATGATGGTGGTATCCGTAAAGGTTATTGGTGATACCTACGTACAGGGGGTAGATAAGATGGTTTCCCGTTGCTGGGGACGTTACAAATTATTATTATGATATCACTTCGGAATATAATGACCTAGGATGGGGATGCCTTCAATATAGGAGACAAATATTTCGCGCATTTATTAAAATACCGTTTCCCATTCGTATCATGCTCTTATGTTGAGATATCGTGAGTCGCTCTTCAGTACTAAGTACTGAATCCAGCTGCAGTGTGCATATGTCCCTGAACCATTCTAGACTGAGCGGTGTGGTTGAATTGGAGCTGAGAGCACGTGGCACAAATGATGTGCGGGTGGTAGATACTTCATGCTGTCGACCCAATTTGGCCAACGTCTGGCTGCTACGCTGCATACTTAATAGGTAGAGTAAGCTTCAAGAATCATCTTACTTTAGCGTTGGTATATGTGGCACGCATGCATTTCTATAATAGAGTGGTCGCCATCAATTGTGAGACCCATATCAAAAACATAACAGAAGGCAATTATATGAGCATCCCCGTTTTGCTAGTTGATATCCCAGCCCATGTGGCTTAGTTCATGCTATCCCATTAGTCATATCCAAGCCAAGTCTATGAAGCTCCTAAATCTTTGTAACTTGCTATATAGGATAGGTATTGTGTTATCTCTGTTCCTTACCCAAGCCTCATTCTGACCTACTTTTTCGGAATCCCATCATGTTGAGAAACGCCCTGAATCGAGATTTATGCACCTCTGTACTGTCATTTCGGATGGCGGGTATATGAAGCTCGGGAGGTCTCTCTTCTACTCCTTCCACGGGTTCGAGAATCGGAGGAGCCGCTAAGAAAAGCTCTACAGCATTCATAAACCCAAAACTCCAAACAGACGTCGAATCTGACCAATAGTGTTGGCAAGCGGCACAACAAATACTCTACCGAGAGGATCCACTGCGATAACGTGACCGTATGCTTCATGAGTCTCCTCGTCAACTACAAGAGACCCAGAATCGCCAGTCTCGAGTTCTAGAAACCTACGTTAGTCGCACGATGGTCACATTGCAAAATATTGTTCATACCTCGTCCACGAGTCCGTGAGACGGTCCAGACTCCACAGAGGGCAGGGCTAGATTTCGCATTGGATAGATACGTAGGTACTGGGTCAATAGTCCCAAGCCACTCTGCGTTGTGGGACAATATAATTCGGACTCGGCGCCGCATTGGAAACGGTTCCTTCCTGATCATATCGCCCCTATAGTATACGGGAATACGCCTTTGTCCAGGATCTGCCATCCGGAACTGGTTGACGTCCGGAGTATCCAAGTCTAGTAGCCTTATGAGAGACCAGTCGAGATTTGGCCTCCTCGTTATCCAACTCAAGCCACTGGACTTTATTGTCACAGGGCAGTTAGAGAACCGGCCCTGATACATATGGTTAGGGGATGGGCGACTGTTTTTACCATCGGCCGCAGACCTCCCAGGCGAAGGAGTCTCTGCAAAATCATATTCGATACCCCCAAGCATTATAGGTTCGTGATCTCTGTCTTCCGAGGGTTCGGGATCATTCCGTGACTCTACCCTAGAGTCGAAGGAATTGGCCGAAGTAAGTGGATAGAGCTTGGAGCCTACTACGAGTATGCAGGTGACGGTAGAGAGGCGAACTTCCCCAGAAACGTCGGTAACCGGAGAGCCACACAGAGAGTATTCTTTATTAAAGAGGATATCAACGTGTTTCTGTGTCCATCCAACGTATCGAAATGCCTCTCTCCAGATATACAGCTCGTAGGATACTTCGGCACGCCCGGACGCATATTCGTCGAGAATATGCTCCTGGGACAGAGTTGATATGAGTTCTTTCACTAGTCTATTATCGTTGCCAGGGCAGAAGATGACTATGGATCGTTTAGCGCTGGTGACGTCGGTACCGCATATCTCAAGGCTATATGCTATTTTCTCGAACCAATCTCTTGTCGTGGACAATCTAGGATTCGACCCGATCGACCCCTGAGTATATTGACAACCCCACGGTATCTCTCTTTATGTGCAGGACCGATAAGTTCCTTGGCGTGTTGATATATATAAATCGGGCCTGGCTTTTTGATATATGGTATCATTACTGGAGCTTGGAAGGCATCAGGGAGGATCTTCGGATGCTCGCCCTCTTTGGCTAGACCTGTTAGCATATATATACCTAGGTAAGGGTTATTTCCAGATAGTCACCTAGTATTTCTTCTGTGACAAAAGGAACATTTGTATCTCCTTTAAATCGTCGCGTCGTTTTTCCAAATACCTTTTGGCTATATACCACCATCTGCCTCCCACTGAACTCGCAATGTGACCAGGTTCTCTGACTTCGGTAGCTTGACCCCTGTCTATCTGAACCTCGGTATTTTCGTGGTCGGTTTGCACAATTTCATTGCTGTGTCTACCCCCCTGGGTTTCGGTACGATAAAGAGCATAATGGCTTCGCCTTTACCTGGGTTGGTCTGATACGATTATTGTGAAGTGTAAAAACGACCAAGGGCATAGTCATAAGATTTGTGGTGGATATTGATAAGGGGGGGGTATCGTTTGAGAGAAATGGGATGGCTATGATGGCTATGCTGGCTGCCTCAGCCGCACAGGCGACCTATACAATATCTGGCTCGTTGAGCGCCATTATTAGTCGGCAGAGTAATGTATCTCTACCTCATTGTTGCCGCCCATGTTGAGGCTTGGAGTGCGGGGTGCGAGAGCGTTTCAATGGGTATATCCCTATGGGATTCTATGTAGTTAGCAAAGCGATCTTCGTTCACTACCAACCCTCCATAGCCATTATCTACCATGAATTGACTCCCGAGGTAGTTATAATGAATAATAACTACGTCCCACCAGAGTTACTCATCGATAAGGATGTTCTCGAGACTCTTTGCCATAGCCGGTAATCACCTCATGATCAATTTGCCTCTTTCTCTCGTTTTTATCATAATACTCTGCATGCCGACTTAATTCCTATTGGCCCGCTTACTGATTCTTTCAGGCACCCCTTAGCATCGCCTATAAGTGTCATTGAGGCCGTTAAAATATTGAGGTCCCAATGTGAAATACCTAAGGAGAAACTTATTGGACAATTATTTCCCGGTATACCAAGAGATAAGCAAGAGCAATGTTTACGAACGCTCGTAAAGATTGTCTTCATGTTAGACGCCGCATCTTACAAGAGCTTTTCTGACGACTTCCAACTTCGCTTCGGGGAAGCTTTCCCAGTAAATTGGAAAGACAACCAGAGTTTAGTTGAATTCATCCAATCGACTTTATCTCACTCACTATACCGAGCTTCAGAGTCTCACAGCAAACTCAAAGCCTGAAAACTTAGAAAACGATATGGGATTGCTATTGTGCCAACAAATGACCTGGTCCAGCACTTGCTGTATGATACCAGGAGCCGAACCCTGAGCGTGTTCCACCAGGTTGCCTGGCTGAAAGCCCAACTGAGATATGCAACTGAGTGCAAGGATATAGGAACGGATACGGAACATATAATAGAAAGGTACCTAGTATTGATCGATCGAAGCTATGCTTGATCGGGCTGACAATGTGATCAGGGGCGTCTTACCTCCACGAATCTTGCGCGAGACACTGTACTCGATTTATCGGATTTTATTTCCACTCGACGAGAAATCGGCCAAGTTCGCTCGACAACTAATCAATGAACAGAATGGACGCTTCGATTATAAGCTTGTTGCTGGATCTTGGCGCTGTTCATCCTATGTCGGAACCATTCGAATTTGCTTTCTGCTTTCTGGGGAAAGCGACTGCGGCGATTGGAAGATGTTGTAGCTCATCCACCGCCCACCAATACACTTATTTCCTGGATGGAAAGACATACATCCGAAAGGAGTGCCTTGACTGTAGCGATCGCGGGTTTATTCTTTGCAGCACTTTTTGATCTTTTAGGTGTTATAGTTGGTATTGCGCAACTGGTACTTTCTTATTACGCATGGAAATATCCAACTTGAGCTTTTATTTATACGAAAAATTTTGATATGAATGCAATAAGAAGTGATTGTTTATGTAAAGGGGGTTTTAGCTTATCCGCGTCTAGTGTAACAACCTAAAAATTAAACTAAAACCTCAGTTTTATTTTATTATTCACACATGGAAATATTAACGAGGAATCAAACCCGATGTCTCGCGAGGTAAATACAAATCTAATTGGTCTTGCTCCTTCTTAATCTCTTCATGTACACCACCGAACTACGGCTTTACACCAGGGTTTTTTTTTTTTTTTTTTTTTGATAGCAAATTTAATATACATACATACTAACCCCTAATACAGCTGGTTGCTCTCAGCAACATCCACAGGGAATATGTGCTGAATCCTATTACGGCTCTGGCCTTCTATACGTCACAGGCCAATGGACAGCAATACCTCCTAGCTGGAGAAGACACGAACATAAAGATATATCATGTCCAAACCGCCCGCTTTTGCGGCCAGCTACCCATATTCCAAGCCCAATCTATCCACGGAATCTCTGTGCCGTCGCTGGATACACCCCAACAGCCTCATCTGATCCTCATATGGGGCGGGCACCATGTTAAGGTCCTATCTAGTGACACAGTCGAAGATATTATCCTGGGTCACGATTGCAAGCTAGGTCCGACAAAAAATGTCGAAGCCAGGGCCCCTGATTGGATTTTCGACGGGAGAATCTCGCCCTTTGGAGATGGGCGTATTGTTCTGCTTACTGCACATAACGAAGTCATCCAGGCCCATGTAAACCGAGATCAGGATTCTCTCATATTAGATAGTATCCAATCACCTTCAAGGCCCATTTTATATTCGGGCAACTTCTTCTGGGAGTCGAAGGAGCACGTACTCGTGGCTGCTGGAACAGTATTTGGAGAGATACTCATCTGGAAATGTTACCTAGAAACTTCAGAACGGGAGCGAGATTGCGAGGTCCTCTTCGTATTCACCGGCCATGAAGGTTCAATATTTGGGGTCCATATTTCCCCTGAGATCCAAACTTCACAGGGAGAGATACTAAGGCTCCTAGCGAGCTGCAGTGACGATAGGACTATTCGAGTCTGGGATATCACTGAAAGACGTGGGAAGTCCGGACAACGAACCCAGAACAGGTATGAGGATCGTATCACAGAAGCGCGAGAGACAGGATTCGGTAACAATGTTGAAGACACAACTCACAACGACCAGTCGGAAAGATGCTTGGCTACGGTCATGGGGCATGCATCAAGGATATGGCAGGTCGAATTTCCACGAATCCAGCCATTATCCAAGGCTTCCAATATCATTGAGCTGTACTCGTTTGGGGAAGACGCCACGGCGCAGAAATGGAATCTCTCCCTGAATACACAAGCTCAGGGCACCCACATCTCTAGTGCCTCCATTAAGGCCGCTAAGTTGACTCACCAATCTACCGCCTCAAACCACAGCGGGAAACACATTTGGTCTCACGCAATAACATTTAAGGGCGATGATCTTCTCATTGCAACTGGCGGTGCCGATGGACAGATTGCTCTAATAGGGGCTGGCGTGAGATCCCTATCATCAGGAATGACTGGCGGTGACCAGATAAAGCCTACTAGTAAATTATTAGATGAGAGTAAGAGCACTACGTGGTCCCTCTTCGACGTGATACAGTCTTCTCAGACAATTAGTGCGACGAATGGCCTAGAGAAATCAAACGGCGTCTCGGCCGGTCTAGCCTTGCCTCCGCAGGGTGCCAAACCAAAAAACGCAAAGGAGGGTTTCAACCGTTATACGTTCATCTCTGACAGTCGGATACTCGCTGCCACGAATTCAGGCCGAATATTTGTTGGAATTTTCGAGGACGGACTCACATGGACAGAGCTATCCTTCCCAAGCGAGATTGGCCAGGTAGTCTTCTCCCACTCTTTCCTCGGAACACCTGCGACTGATCCTATAGCTCTTATTGGCACGAATCATGGCGAAATATACTATTACAGCGAATCGGGAAGTGCGTCTCTCCAACTAATGACTAAAGTAAATGGAAAGATTGCGGATATATTCTGCCTCTCCAACGCCAACGTAACGGCCGGTCACGAGCACGTAGATTTCCTCACTACTATTCTACGGAGTACCAAAGCTATCCTCACCCAATTTGATTCTCATAATTCAGCGCTAAGACATATTGAAGTAGCGTTAGAACCAGGCTTTATGGTTACTGCTGCTACATTCACTCAGGGGTATCTCGTCCTCGGGTCCAGGAAAGGAGTTATTGTTGTCCTTAAACAAGGCGATAGTGGCAAATATTCCACCGTTTTTACTATAGAGGTTCAGAGAGATGAAGCAATCACATCAATACTCCCACTTGGCAATAGCGACGGCCAACCACACAACTACGTATTGAGCACGTGTCGGGATGGAAGATACAGGATCCATGAAATCCCAACAACGGCTAACCAACTGAACGCCGTATTGGTCCACGAGATATCGCCGCCGTTTGTGTCATCCATCGAGGGGCTTGGTTCTCCGATAACGGCGATGGATCCAAGGATCTTATGCTCTGCGGGTTTCGGAGTAGCAATCTAGTGGTCTGGAACGAGACCCTGCGTCACGAGGTCGCCAATGTCGATTGCGGAGGCTCGTCACGAAGCTACGCTTGGACTCCCTTGAGATACCGACATGATGGATTTCGATTTGTATTTACCAAGGCGGGGCAGATGCACGTCTTCTCGCAGAACTGTGCACCTCACAAGACCCTCAAACCAGGGGGTCATGGTCGAGAAATTAAGGCGGTGAGCGCCTCGACGGGGCGCTACATTGCCACAGCCGCTGAAGATACTGTAATACGGATATGGGAGTATGATGACCGCGGCCATCAGCACAGTGATCGCAATGGTAGCGACCCGAACCTACGTTGTGTCGCGGCTCTAGAGAGACATGCCACGGGTATTCAAGCTCTAAAATGGTACAAAAATGAGTATCTATTTAGTAGTGGCGGCAACGAGGAATTCTTCGTATGGAAGATCAATCAGCTTCAATGTAGCGACTTCGGCGGGCTTGCCGTTGTATGCGAAGCTGTGTTCCCTGACAGGTCTGAAGTGGGAGACGCACGCATTACGGATTTTGACATCACTTGCTCTGCGGGCGATAGTGAAAGCGGATATGAATTTATCATATCTATGGTTCTATCGAACTCAACGCTACAAACGTATACCTACAGCCGCGTATCGGGGTTCCGTTTACTAAGGAGGTCAACATACACGGGAGCCTGTCTTACGCAAGCACGACAGTTAGGTAACGACTATGTCTTGACTGCAGCTACAGATGGATACTTGGCTATCTACTCTAAAACGAGCCCTCAAGCCGATGGCGAAAGACTAGGTGATACTGATGCTGCACTCGCTGTCACGAAATTACACCAAAATACTATTAAGTCCCTGGGCGTGCGCCAAGTAGCCACCCTCCAAGATGATGGATCCTCGGAATACCTCATCGTAACAGGCGGCGATGACAACGCGCTAGGCGTTACACATATCCGTATCTCTACCGCCCTTTCTTCCCCCGAATCTCAAGGAGACGGTGCAGCGACCATCACAGTCAAGAGTAAATCCCTCGTCCGCTCCGCTCACGCCGCGGCTATCACGGGCGTGTCCTTCGCGCATCTGGACGAAAACAGCGCGCTCGTAGTCACGGGGAGCAATGACCAGCGCGTTAGGACCTGGCGGTTGCTCGGGTGGCAGAAGCAGCAGGTGAGGGTGCAGTTACTTGATGAGAGGTATAGCTCTGTTGCTGATGCGGGGGATTTGGATGTCTTTGAGGATGAGCATGAGGATGAGGGTGGAGAAGGAAAGGGGAGGGAAAAGAATAGGAAAAAGGTAATAGTAGTCGGCGTTGGCCTTGAGATATGGGATGTGGAGGTATAAGGTATAGGGGCATAGGTGTTTGCCAGTGTAGAAAAGAGGCTAGACTAGGCCTGGCACATAGACTCATAGCAATAAGCCTTGTTAGTTTCCATACCACCTTCTGTCTGATCGTGCCCTTTGAGAAGATACTAGACAATATGAAACCTCCTACGCTGGATAGATCATAGACCACGAGAATCATGTTTAGATTCTTAAGATCTCCTGAGGTTTTGATTAAACATAACATATGCTTTTAGAAGTGTCTATTTGATATATCCCGACTATCTCACTCCCCTTGTCTTCATTAAATCTTTCATCCAAAGTTAATTAACCATGCGCTCGCATCCGAAGGTAAGACATTAAAAACCCTGCTGTAGTTTAAATCTCTGATTTCACTGGTTTCGATTACTACATATATGTGTGCGTGAGCGGGTAGATACCAGGACATAGATCTATGTATGCTCAACATGACTTTCATATCCCGTCACCGTCTCCGTCTTCCTATTTATCTCCATCCCCAACCTACCTCATCTCATCTTCCCATCATCATCATCATCATCATGGGGCTATCATAACCACGACCCTCTTTAATCCCCCTCAATCTCTCTGCGAGCCCCGAAGCGAAGTAAAAATAAAAACCGCAGATAGTAGTAGCGCGGCGTAATAAAGAGAGATACTGATAATAAGAATAATAATAAAAATATGTATAAAACGGACCCGGGGAAGAGCCGCACATCCCGTATGCCAAATCCTCGTGTATATATGCGTGTCTCCGTGTTCGCCGATAAACTCCCTTACATCTATATAATGTGAAAAGATGTCAAAAAAAAAATAAAATAAAAAAAAATAAAACCATAAAATATGGAGTCTTGCCAGCCCGAGCTGCTGTGTCGGGGGTAGATGATAAATAGATGCCTAAGTTAAATGTAAAAAAAAATGAGTAATAACGTCAACAACCCCCCTGAACTTTTATGATGATGATCTCTGCCCTTGTCATGATGATTTAAACAGGCCTTCCACCCGGCCTGATGGAGCCGTAAACGCCTTGCGAGATGGGATGAAACGTAGAATGAATTGCAAGCTAATAATTATAGTTACGGGGTTTATAAAAGTAATCTTGGATAATTATATGTTCGAAGTTCGATTCTCAGATCGGAGAAGTTCGGGTACTGGGTACTACGCCGCCGCGACTTCGGTATAACACGGCGTGTGTATTGCGACCAACTGCTCTATCCTCGGTATCAGTTCGGGCATGCGGAATGGTTTGGAGATGACATCGTCCTATGTAGCCAGTTAGCAACTTAACCCTTATAGGATAATATATTTTGAGTAGGAAACACGTACAACTCCTGCGGCTTTAGCATTCTCAATTTGCTCGGGCCGCGCATATGCCGTAACGGCGATGATGGGAATGTGGCTGACAATCGTTCCATTCCTTTCGAGCTCGCGAATTTTGCGAGCACAAGTCATGCCGTCCATTACCGGCATCTCAAGATCCATCAGGATGACCGAAATGTCATCCCCAGACTCTTCCTTTCCAGTCCAATATCGTGACTGTTGTAACACTTCCAAGGCCTCGCCGCCATGATTAGCCACTTTGGTGCTATTTCCAACATTACGAAGTGATCTCTGTAACACCTTCTGGTTTACAAGGTTGTCCTCAACAATGAGGACATCGAATAAACGACGGCCATCTTCTGAAAATCGGGGTTTAGAAGCAATGTGCTTGGTGGAACGAGCAAGGCTGTCGGAAGAAGCCGTTTTAGGGTGTCGGGTCTCGATCGTCGTTGAGGACCCTGGTGCTCGCGTAAGAGGAGGAGCGGTTGGTAGCCCGTGCGCATCAGGTCCCGGACCGGTCGTCTTTCTACTCTGAATATAGAAAGAAAATGTACTACCGATACCCTTCTGGGAGGTCACGCCGATTTGACCCCTTGCAGCTCGGTTAGAATTCGGGATATGAACAGGCCTAAGCCTGAACCACCGTACTGGACGTGGGTTCGGGGAGTGGCCTGAGAGAAGCGCTGGAAAAGGAGTTTTCTTTCATGTTCATCTAGGCCTCTACCCGTATCCTGAACGGAGAAATGGAGATGGATCTTCTCTCCATTACCCCAGTCGCTAGAATCCGTTATCTCATCTTTATCGGCGCGGTCGCTAGGGAAATATTCGATGCCGGCCTCAGACCTGTCTGATACCTCACTGGAAGCATCGAGCGTCACCACAATCGACCGTTCGGGGCGACTTTGCGTGAATTTGATTGCGTTGGTCATCAAGTTGATCAGCACTTGTAGAAGCCGTGAAGGATCAAGCTTAACCCAGTCGATACCCATATCAATATAGCGGTTCTTGACTTGAAATTTCAACTCGATACTATTCGTGTTCAGCTCGCTCTCAAACATCTTCAGGACACGTTGCACAACAGCCAGAGGCTGCACATCAACTGGCGTCACAAGTAAGAGCTGAGAATCTAGTTTTGAGAGCGTAAGTATGTCATCTACTATTCGCTTTTGGTGACTTGCACAGAGCGTGATGGTATTTGCTGCTTCCATGCAACCCTCTATCGAAAGCTTGAGGCTCTCGCGTCGCTGCTCGGTCTCCCCGGACAGTTTGACATTCGCTAGAGTACCCGCGATCTCATCTGCACATTGAAGGATGGCACTAAGAGGATTACGCATCTCGTGACTCGTTATATCGATGAAATTCTCCTGTTGCCGTTTAAGTTCGACTGCTTCCTCCCGTCGCTGCATTTGGATCTGTTCGGCCAACTTCTGTTGCGATATGTTTGTAACACAGCCAAAGATTCCTTTTATACCACCAATCTCATCCTTTTCCGGGTATGCGCTCATTAAAACCCAGGTATCGATCAGAGTTTCGCCTTCATGCCGGGAGCATTTAAAACGGAATTCGTGGGTGATTGCAACCTTATCCGCAAGTAGACAATGCCATATCGATTCTAGAGCAGGCCGGTCCTCGTCCTTGACGCTATCCATCCACGAGTCTACGCCCTGTGACCTATTATGTCTCGAGATATCCCACCACATATCATTGCAATAAGTGATATGGCCTAAATGGTCAGCGATGAACATCCCGACGGGGGCGAATTCGGCCATTCTTGTAAATCTGAGTTCGCTTTCTTCAACTTCTTGCGTCCTTAAATGTAGCTGCTTGGTCAACTCTTGACGATCTGCAGCAGCCATTTGCGCCGCTTTCTGGCCTCGACGTATTTCTTCTTCAAACAGGACGACAGACGCAAGTGAGGTCGCGAGTTGCCGAGATAATAGGTTGATAAAGAGCTTATAATCCTCGTCGTAGGGCCGCCGTGGGTTAACACCCATAACAATGAAACCTACCACACTCTCGCTGCCAGTAGTTGGATGCACAGGGAAAATAACAATGGATTTGCACGCATCGCCTGGGCCTCTCCAGGCTAATCCGTTCAGGAGCCCTTCAGGGAGGCTGCCGTCACTTGCAGACAAGACAATAGGCTGCCCCGCGTTCGACATAGATTCCCGCATATATGGAGCAAACCCTTCGCTACTCGTCCTCAAGTTAAGCGATTCAATCAGTAAGGGATGACCTTGAGGTACCCCTAGAGAAGCCTCGAGCATCAATAGAGGGGGGTTTACCCAGCTTCCTGAATGCATTGACGACACATCGCTTTCAGACTCCTCTGTGACTGAATAAACTAGACTGAATGGTATGTCATCTTCGTTAGACTCGAGGCCTTCGTTGAACCGGCTCCAAAAGCTCTTAACATCGCGGGCTAAGGCTGTCTTCTCTCCCACGTCGCGTAATGTTATCATTCTCCTCTCAGCGACTTTCCGCCGAGTATTTTCAAAAGAAGGGTTAAATAACCCAACAACGGAACCGTCACTGCCAACAAGAGGCACAATAGACCACGAAAAGAACGTTTCCTCATCGAAACCATTGCGTCGTAAAATGAGACGATCATCGTTTTTCATCGTCGCTTGGCCGGACTTCCAGGCACTTTCCAGTATAGGTTGTAAATCTGGCCAGAGCTCGCCCCAAGCGTCTTTATAAGGTTGACCCATGAGCTTCGGGTGTTTTGCTCCTGCCAATGCAACATACGCTTCATTGTACATAGTAGTGAACTCTGGACCCCAGTACATCGCCGCAGGATTAGGACTACCCATGACTAAATTCGCCATTGAGCGCAACTCCGACGACCAATTTTCGATAGGGCCAAGAGGCGTTGCTGCCCAGTCTATATTACGAGTGAATTTTATATGCTCCGGGAGTTCCTCAGTGAAAGGTATTTGGGTCCAGTCGAAAGAATGCTGCAATGCAGGCTGAGGGATGGCTTCCGGCGTTAGACCATCATCGCTGTATAAGGGCAGATTAGCTTCACCGTCGTTACTTACGCCTTGCTGCATTTGGACATCGGAATCGATGGGATTAGCGAGTCCGAAGTAATCTCGATCAGGTAATATGATATCACTTGGTGTTTTAACCTGAGTAGTCGGCGACAAGTCGCGAGCTCGAGAATCGACACTGGATTCTCGCTCTAAGAGGGGTTCGGGAGAGGCTCGCGCGATCGACGCTGCGCTGGTATTCGTGCTAACGAAACGGAATCTATTCCTTATAGTTGAGCAAGTCCAGCCGTAACCACCATAGCGAAATGAAGGCAAGAAAACGTCAATCCCATCCGTATTGTTACCGCCGGCATTCACCCACGTCTTGAAATTAAGAAATTCATCCCGCGCCTCGACATTGTCGTGGAATTCCCCGGAAAGCAAGTGCCGAATGGAGTCGGAGACTTGAAGAGCTGGATTTGCATAGATTATAGGGAGAGGATCGGGGTTGCTGGTGGCCGTATTCAAGCTGTCAACGATAAAAGTCGGTCTATCATCACGTTCTAACAATTCGAGGACACCGATTCCTTGTAATGCCTGTAGTCCTGGAGTGGCAGTCATAGACTCGGGACTTCGCACCAAACCCCCGGCTTCGATAGAGGTCCAACTGCCCGGCGTGCTGGAGGATCTCGCCGGGCTCGCCGAGTGCACGGTGCCCCGGGCAAGCTTCAGGGTGGTCACCTCCGCACCATCATGCACATTCTTCAACATGGTTGCTCCCTCGGACCCGGAAAAGCTTGGAGGTCTGGCAATGAGTGGTCGATGCTTATGTGAGAAGAACAGCGGAGATGTGAGACCATCAACAAGCTTCGGAGGGAATACGGTGGGCCTTGCGAAGGGGCCGAGGTCGATTTTACGCGGGGGTGTAAGTCGCGCGCGCGGTTTCTTCGGCGCACGCCGGCTTGTTTCCGGGTCGTCAGGTTCGTTATCTGATAACCTCTTTCCTTTTCCCCGCGTCGACGGGATGCAATGCGACTGTTGAATTAGGGTGCTGCTGTTTGCCCTGCTTGCCCTGCTTTCCCTCAATCTCGTGCCTGGCTCGTTCGGCGACCGCACTGTCGGGTCCCCTAAAATCGACTGCTGATTAGGGGGCACCGTAGGTGTCAAACCATAATGTCCTATTTCGGTGGAATACTCTTCTAGAATACGATTTACAGGGCCAGCGGTGTCATTAGCGAGCGTACAATGACGTTGCCGCACCGCTCGTGCGAAGGGACGAGAGGTATGGGAAGCGGCAGGCGAAGTTGGTTCGGAGCAGTTGTTATCATCAAAGGTGAAGTTCGAATGGTTGCCCGGGATGGCTGGGAGATTAGGCTTGTCCGAATTACTTTGCAGAGTCATAGAGAAATATTCCGGTTTAGAAATAAGACGCCGGCGCCAACGTCAAACTCCTCACTCGAGAATAGTCCCGAATTACCTACTAGCAACAAATGAGAAGTGGAGAAGGGACGGGCTGTGGCCATTGATGGCGTAGACCCGTAGAGGAGTAGGAGGAAGAAGGGGAAGGTGGCGACGATGAGTATGGGATGTGGATACGAATAGTTGAGCCGAAGGGCCTCATACAGCATTGAGGATCCCGGATTTTTTTTTCCAAGCCAGCGCGTTCTAGACCAGAAGTCAAGGAAGCTTGTGGTCTACACAGAATGCTCCCCGTTCCAAGCACCTATTCCCTCTACCTAATAAATGCGAGAGCTTCCCCTCCGCAAATCCAGTTGACGAAGATATATAGTAAACAAGAGGAGAGAATAGGAAAGAGGAACGTAAAAAAACACAGTTGACAGAACGTTTCAGCGGTATAAGCAAGCAAAAGCCCAGCCCACCGCAGATGATCAGAATTGCGGGAGAAGTGATGCGTGGTTTAGGTACTCGGCCGTCTATGGAGCCTGTACCATGCGAGTACATGCACCGGATGCTGATAGAGATGGATCTATCGACAGGGTTGAGTGGCCTCAGTGGGATGATGAGCTTAGGTAAGAGATTATTACAAAAGATTTCGCGTGGACCGGAGCTAATGGGTTTTATAAGAGTTAGTAGTAGTACTGTATGTATGTACCAGTGAAGTAGTCGGCAACTATTAGTAGTATCAATCGTAGTATTAGATGTAGTAGTAGTGGTGGTAATGGTAATGGTAATGGTAGTGGTAAGTGGTAAGTGGTAGCAGTAGTAGTAGCGGCAAAGTCGTAAGTTAGGTTGGTATTTTTGCTGGTAGGGTAGCAGCGTGGAAACTGTATTTCTTTTTTCATGGATGGACCAACGTGGATGAAGATTGTTCGGTATAGGTCGCGTTTCTACTGCGTCGTGTCTCTGCGTGTTCTGTGTGTGTGTGTGTGTGTGTTGTATTGTGTTATGCGGTTGTATGGTTGTATGGTTGTATGAGTGTATGAGTGTTTGGTAAGAGAGTCCTGTTCGGTTTCTTTTGGTTTGTGGTTTGTGGTTTGAGGTAAAACATTCGCGTGGGAGAAGTACCGTCGAATCCAGATCCGAAAGAAATTGGGATTACAAGGGTCTAATTGATTTTCACGTTCCAGACCCTCGAGTAGACCTTGGAACTCCAGCAGTCCGGGTGACGGTTTGGGGAAAGTATCACCGACGATCTCCCCTACCAGACAGGGGGGCTGAAGCTTGTTGATCACTTAAACTTAACTCGGCCACCGCTGAGAATTCCGTGCAGGCAGCCATAATATTCTACTGTATTATGTCGTACGTCTCAGAAAAACAAAAGTAGAGTTGATCGCCAAAGGCGGAATACCTTCATTCATTATTCGAATTATTCCAATGCAAATTAGTGTAAGTCTATATGTAAGTTAAAAAAGGATGCAGAAGAAAAAAAAAGAGAGAAAAATTTCAGGATGACAATTTTACGTCAAGTAGTACATGCAGCTATGGGAAGCTAACGTACTAGTAGTGTGTACTTTGCTGGATAAGTATATCTGAGTACCGAGGTGTCGCATTTCGGAGCCAATCAATCCTACCGGCACCTAAACTCGACGTCGTATAACATAGCCGAATTAAGGCCAGAAACTTCTAGTTACATATATCACAACTCTTACATGTCGTGTTACACGGAATTGCCCTATCGCTCGGGTACAAAACCTTATATGACCAGGTTTTTAAGAAACGGGTGTACTATATAAGTAACGCCTTGACGCGGAAGGCATACTATAAGTATATAAACGATGCCTATAAATGACGAGACACACATATGGAAGTGCTACCTGGATGCGCATCTACACGAAGCGAGTAGCGTATACATATACATATACGTATACGTATGTAAATGACAACACATTTCCCCATTTCCCCCACATAGATCATGACATACATACACACATACATACTACTACGTAGCAGGCATGGCTTACACTGGCCGATCAATGCGGCAAACAAGATCCTCGGTTTTCGCAATGGAGTAAGAGGCCGAATTGTACTTAATTGTCTATATAATAGTAGCAGGTATATAGGTAGGTACGCATGTAAGCAATCTTATAAATAAGGTAGGGTTATCAAAGCCTAAATCCTTTTTGAGTTCAAGACGACGTAAGTCATAAACCCTAAGTTAGGTACATGAGAGATTCGCTATACTGCATGTACATAATACATGAGATTGTAGGCTGTACCTAGGTTTCAACGATCAAGAGCCTTTGTGCTACAAGCACATGTCTCTACCTTCCATCCGTACCTGTATCTATATAGGTTAGGTACTTTAACTATAAGGTAGTTATACATCTACCTAGTTACATGTATTCACCTTTAGCCTTCCCTCCTAACCCCAATTCATGTTGCTCCAGGACCTTTATGCCCCGCCCACCATAATGTATGTACTCTAGTGTGGAGGGGCGGGATGCGATATTGTTTCGATATTATTGTACCATGTGCTAGGTACCGCACATGTGGCCATTCGTAAACTCTTTACCCTCAGGAAAGTGCAAACTATGTCATAGTGGCCTGTCTAAAGAGCCCCATGCAGGTGGTTAGGTCGGCTTACATTAGCAATTTATCTACTGGCAACGTGACAAGGCAACCACCAATCCTTTGAGTTGATTTTTATTTTTTATTTTCTTTCTCTTCCTCTTCAGATTCAACGCATAAGTGTGGGCTTCGGTATTGTGTAGAGCTAGAGATAAAGCTAGAGCTAGAGCCTTGTGCTTCTCACACCACGTGCCCCGTGCCCTAGCTAAACCCCTACGCTGATCTAATTGTTCTCTCAGATTTATCTTGCATCATTATGCTGGCACTAACGTGGCCGCTCGATTCAGATCGTCAATCTCCTAGATTCAATCTAGTAGATTGTTCTCCACGCTAGTCCGATGAGAACTTGTATAAAAGACCTTGCTTGTCGTCAACGAAGAATCTTCCCTGATGTTCCTGATATTGATGACGACGGTGATGAGAAGATCCAACCTGACTGAGCCGACCCCATGTGAGCAATGCATTGGCGGATCACGTCGATCTGTGAGTCTAGACCAGCCTGAATCGCAAAAAGTCGCAAGCCTGGTGGCTTGTTAGAGGGTCCTTGTTACGCAAGTCACGAGCTCGGAACGCATTCATGAATCCCGAGCTTACTGGCTAACCAACAGCAATCGTCGATCCTCCATCACGTCGGCTTATTTTCGGGGATGAGGCTTGTTGGCTTGGTGTTAGGAAGCGAAGGCTGTAGTATCAGTTCAAATATCAATGTGAATGTCCTAATCAGGGTACCCGAGATTCAACTATTCAACGCCATCAACCAGCCATCAACCAGCCATCTCGGGAATCCTTTAAGGATGAAGATGATAAATGTGAGAGATGATCCCGGTCCCTTGCATCGATATACTCGACCTAGAATAGAATTATTTTCGGCTCAACATCACGACCTATCCTTCATTCCATTGGTTTTTTATATTCCGCAATTATTCAGGCCGTCAATTACTATTCGAACAGCCTCAAAACTAAGCGATAAGTCTTAATCTGTGAAGGAATATTTTCAGGCTTAGGACTCTTCACAGACTTCTCCATATAATCTCACGAGTCAGAATTAAATATTACAGTTCTCTCCATATTCAAGGATGATTGGGTAATGGCTCATAACCCAATCGCGACTTCATTTACCTAACGCTCCGAAGCAATGGGTATACTATTACTACCTTAGCTTCTCGCAATATTTCACCGGGGATATTCATTTCGCTCGTCTTGTCGCATATATCGTCTAGCTTAACATGATGAGGTGTTCGGTAAGAGCACTTATCTTACGATTAAAGGCAAGAATCGCATAGTTAAAGCATCGCTTTATATCATACCACGGCTATTTTACAGATATAAATGGCCGATGATCGTATGTTATGGACAGATCAACGCCGTATTTGATAAAGATAGATACTTATCAAGTGAGTGCCTCAACAGAAGGTGGCTAGACGGTCGGACCCCTATGTTACTGTAGCCTTTAGGGGCGCGAAATTCATCAAAACGGAACAGTCTCTACTGCCAAGACCCGAGAGGGAGACTCTAAGCTGGGAGCACAAGCCAATAAGAATCCTAGTTATCAGATGCATCGCCCAGCCGGCGTCTCGCACAGCCATTGGCTCATGTAACTGGGGGGTGGGTGATGTATCCCACCAATCTTGATGCAGCATACGATCGTAAGCCAAAGGTGAGCCAGGGCGAAGCGCCCAGCGACGAACCACAAGCCGGCGCTTACAACTGTTCAACGTCGCTGTCACCTCTCTCATTGGCCTCTATTTCCCGTACAAGCATATCACCATGCACACTTGTGATTGACCTGCAGCCGCCCTCCCGACACCATTTGGGGGTGTTGGCGCCCACTTCCTTAAAAATGACCGACCGACCGTCAACTAAACTCCTCCTAATCTTGAGCTATTTCGTGAGTTTCGACGTAGGTTTTCTTCGCCCACGACAAAGATTCAGGTTCAATTCCTACGAACAATCGCCATCGTAGGCCTTCCGATGTAAAATACTAGTACGGCTTGCTGGTTACCAGCGACGCGATATCAGCCAGCTTCGCGAAATCTGCGCATTTAGCCGACTTACGTGAAGTTGGTTTTTTTCACCGATTCTAAAAGCCCAGCTTCTCTTAGAGCTGCAGTTGGAGGATCCTTCGTGGCGCGGCCTGTTTCATCATGGGCTATAAACTTTTACATCGAAAATGGAGGTCGACGAGGGGCATGTACTATATGATGATTCCAGAGCTGCTGGGGACCGTAGGCGCATTAGTTGTCACAGCCCTCGCTCAACCAGATCTGTATCGGACTAAGCTATGGCGAGCCGGCAGCGAACTGGGCTTCAACTCGAGTCCTAGCGTTACCCTATGGGCGTACGCCAACTACGAGCCGTTACCGAAAATACCGCTCGTGTGGTCGCAGACGTACGTGACGAGAAGGCTCTATCCTATCTATCCGAGCAGAAGGCTGACTGTGCATGTAGATTAACCGATTTCCAAGTCGCCATAGCCGTTCTCAGTCTATTCCTCCTCCTCACAAAGCTCATTGCATTTATTATGCACGTCTGGTATCCAATTCTAGCACTCGTCATCAATATCTCACTTGTAGCACTCTACGCGACGAGTATAGGTGGTCAAGCGGGACCCGACTACCTCGACCCAGACCACCCAAGCCCGGTAGCCTGGTATATCGCTAAGCCTTGTACTGTGGCAGCAAACCAGAAAATACAGGGCTACTGCAAGTTAGCTAAAGGTTCTTTTGCCGTAGCATGCATTTTGCTGTAAGTATAAACCGAAGTACGCCCGTATCCCTGGGATTCCATTTAACTAATTACTGCGATAGCGGCATCTACGTGATCAACCTGGGTATGAATATTTGGGCCATGCTACCAAATCCGAAGAACGACCTAAAAGACGAGGAGGACAATGAGACTTCACCTGCCGCTCTAAAACGAGGAGGTAGCTGGGAAATGCACGGCATTCCGCCGACGCCAAGGACAGGTACGCTTCCGTATACACCACGGACGATGGCTTTCAATACGCTTGAACGCAAACTCCCGTTGCGAAATCAATATTCGTAAAAATATATGGTCGCTTTAGGGAGGGGGATATTGAGGGGACACGGTCTATACTCAACCGTGCGCCGAATAAGTGGTGGACTTCTTCATCTCGCTCCGGAAGCGGATGTTATTAGAAGATACCCATACGACTTTCGTCAATAATGTGAGACGGGGAGGCGTATTTGAGACTCATCCTATAAGGTAATTCGAGGATATAGTCGGGATGAGTCGATGTAGATTATGAAATTGGGACGCAAGGCCTACTACTCGGAAGGCGGAATGATACCAAGAAAAAGGAGGCTATACCCCCCCTTTTTCCCTTATAGTGTATACTAACTATATGATCCTATGTGGTCAATCTCTTGCGATTTCCTTTATCGTTGTCAAAGAGACTTTCTAGTCTGAAAATTCGATGACTATAGTAAGCCTGATCATGTGCCTCTGACTTCGTCTTCTGCTAGTTGCAGCGTTGCGACCTCATGCTGTTACAACCCCGGTGGGAGGTAGTACTGTGAAATAGACATAAAGATGTATATATAAGTACTCTCTATATATGAATCAAGTATACAAGATCTCAGGGTAAAATACAGAGCCCACGCTGCGTATTTAACCCCCTATTAATCGCATGACAAGTACGATATAATGACGTTTACGCACGTGTCCGTCGTGGGGAGAGAACAGAACCGAATCGTTACACTACCTAAGCCTACATACGGGCGTATCGTAATCTCAAATAAGGTATGAGATCGTAAATTCTTGTGAACCAAGCCCAACAAAAAAAAAAATTTCCTCAAATTCCCTCAATCCTCAAAATCCAAAATCACAGCTTCGGAATCCGGAACCTGCACCTCGACAACCCCGTCCACTACCCCCACCCTCTCGCCCACTGTCACGTTGTCCAGCTTCACGGGCCTCCCGCCGTCCAGCTCGTAGTTATAGCTCCACCCATCCCACGTGATCCCCGTGATCGCGTCGCTGCCGTTCGCATGCAGCCGTCTGACCGTCGCTCCCGTCGCCAGCGCCGGGACCCCTGCGAACCGGTACGCGCGCACCGGTCGGGGCGCTGGGTTCAGGACTGCGGCGTCCCCTGTGCCGTTGAGCGTGTAGTTGTACGCGCGCAGGTTGAGGACCAGCAGGCGTGCGAGAGAGCCGGAAGTTGGTGAGAAGGAGGCGTATGCGACGTCTGTGGCGGGGTCGCCGGATAAAGCGACGGGCGCGATAAGAGAGGAGGAAGAGGGGGAGGAGAGGAACGCGGCGGTCGCGATGTTCCCGTAGTACGGCGGCTTGGTGCCGATGGAGGTCTTGTTGGTGGCGATGGGCTGCCAGGAGGCGTAGCGGTAGTTGGTCTGTTAGATCGGGGACGTGTGTGTTAGCGAGAAAACAGGAGAAAGATATATAGATAGATAGATAGATAGACAATTAGGCAGGTAGGTAAGTGGGTATCTAGAGGTTGTATATAGGTAGGTTAGGTTACGTACGCCCATGTGGAAATGCACCCGGCCTATTCCCACGGCGGCGCTGTGAAGCGCGAAGTCGATAGCCCACAGCGCGGCGCCGAACGAGTTCGATAGGCCGGGCCGGCCCTGGCGGTATAGCGAGTTGGTCTCGCCGAGGATGTACGGGATGCCGGGCTGGATGGTTGCGTTCTCGGCGACGTGGATGCCGATACTGAGGGCTGTGCGTGTGTGGTTCAGGAGTGTGTTCTGCAAGGTGACGCCTGGAGTGTCGGCGCCGGATATGTAGCTATTTGATTTAAGCGGATGATAATGTAAGAGTATGGAAGAGAGGAAAAAAGAAAAAAGGACCTACTTGTGGGAAGAGAAGAACTTGATATTATTGTCTGCATTGATACCATCGGCCCAGGTCTCAGGCTGTTTTAAGTGGTTCGTGGTGCCGGCGAACGATGGTGCCAGATACTTGTATGTGTCGTCTAGGAGCTCCGGACAGTTTTCCTCAAGTGCAGTCCTAATAGCTCTCGTCCCCTTCAGCCACTCTGCTACGTAGTCCGATTCGTTATAATCAGTAGTCCTAACGATAGGAACGAAGAGATCAGGCTCATTTCCGTATTCCCACAAGTACAGCTTGTCCTTGCCCAAGGCTTTGCAGGCTAGTGGCACAGTCTGCAGGAGCGTCTCCCATTGCCTGTCGTCGTGATTCCCGCCCATATTAAAGCCATGTGAGAACTTGACATCGGGCCACGTGCTGTACGATTCAAAGTACGATGGTCCAATCTCGATAGTAGTTGGGTAATCCTCAGACCTTGAGAGGTTCCAAGTGCCGTTAAGAGCAAAGGATAGCTCGGGGTTGTATATAGCGAAGTCTTGCGTGTTTCCGCCAACCCGTATATACGGCTTTATTCCAGAAAAAGCCTTGAGGTTATCTAGTAAGTTGTTTGAGTAGTCATTGGGGTTGGACTTATTGCCTGTTCTACGTCTTAGTTTTGGGTCTGGTTGAGTTGGTTACTGTGTAGGTAAGAGTTCTTACCAGCGAAATCGGGAAATGATGCAAACTCGATCGAATAGCTTATAAAACCATCCAAGGGCTGGATGGCGTTTGCAGAGCTTGATATACTGCCGACGGAATATATCGTGGGTTCCGCCATAGACAGGGTTGTCTGGACTAACAGCATTATAAGACTATACATGGTTGTGTCCATATACTTGGTCTTCACCCTCACTGGCCTCTTTAGATGTATAAGTATCTTAAGACATGAGCTGAATTTGTAAATAAACTCTTACACTAGAGATATCTAACTAGGTATAAGTTAAGCTTTATATATTCTATATGGATAATATCAATGTAAATACTAAGCGGGTATGTTATCCTCTAAAGAGACCCTCTTATTTCCGTCGTTAAGCCGAGCTCCTTATTTATATAGGGATCTCCTCACTTATACGAGGATGTCGCATCATCGGTATAACTTAAGAACGAGTCACAGTCAAAAGCCAATGGTAGCCATTGGCCTGGTAGCAGATTGGCGGAATATCTCTGCCGATACCATTTGCCATTCACGAATAGGTATAGGTTCTCTTGATGATTACCTTATTTGGAGGTGAAAGTTCGACTTGGAGATGATCCTCGCCCGGGGTGCATCATGTAAGAGATGCGGGGGATACATGGGTATGGTATGGGTTGCATGCCGAGGGTTTCTTTGCTTCTTTAGCTTGTTGTCTCGTAAAATGAACAACATAAAATCTAGAGACTTATATTTCATTACATAATTTGGCTTAATACTGTTCCAGCCGAGAAGTGTTTCGATATTATATAAGCTATTGTGTAAGTGAGAAAGGTGATAAAGCTAGGCGTTCTATAAACTCGGCTGGACATGCTTAAATAGGACTATAAGCTACCTATCTTCAGCGATTGCTATTATCTTTTAGTACATAGGCACTTAGTATAGCACAAGTACCCCACAATGAAGCCCCCCCCCCCCCCTGGGTACGGTGCCTAAGGGATTAGTGCCCCTCTAAAACGCCGATGTCGTCAGTGTTATCAAGCCGACGTCACTTAAGCGTCTTTAATCTATTGAATTTTAGAATCATTTCGATGAATAAGCGTAAACATCGGGGATTATTGAAGTTAACATAACCCCTGATGACTTTACAAATCGATTGGTTTCTCCTGGAATTTCTCTAGTCTCTTTATGCTAGCTTAGAATTCAATCAACTACTATATCCCTCCTCTCAAGATGAGTTTCTTAAGGAGCATACAGAGGAGCGTAACATCTCAATCGCGATTTGCTGTGAGGTCGAGCTTTCAAAGAACAAACCTACCACTTATAATGACGCGGTTAGCATCTAGCAGAGCACCAAAGGTAGGTTTGCATGAATAACTATTTGCCTTTTACTAGAAATATTCATACTGATTCTACTCCAGCTTAATGACCTCTCCCTCTTCAAGACGGATGTCTGTTATGTAAACGGTGAATGGGTCAAAGCAGCGTCGGGTAAGACCTTCGAGGTCTATGACCCAGCCACGGGAGATCTCATTGGAACCTGTCCTGAATTCACCGGCAAGGACACCGAGACTGCCATTGCCGCAGCCGCCGCGGCATTCCCTAGTTTCCGGACAAAAACTGGCCGCGAGAAGGCTAGGTTACTTCGCAAATGGTATGATCTGGTAATAGAGAACTCCGAGGATCTCGCGAAACTTATCACATGGGAAAACGGAAAGCCGTTTGCGGACGCGAAGGGCGAGGTAGCCTACGCTGCCAGCTTCTTCGAGTGGTTTAGTGAGGAGGCGCCCAGGATTTACGGCGATTCGATACCAGCTACCGTACCCGGGAACAGGGTTGTGACTATCAAGCAACCCGTCGGTGTCTGCGGTCTGATTACGCCTTGGAACTTCCCCGCCGCCATGGTAACTCGCAAGCTCGGACCTGCTCTAGCCGCTGGTTGCACAGTTGTCGTTAAGACGCCGGGAGAGACTCCATTTACCGCTCTGGCCTTAGCTGAGCTAGCACACAGGGCTGGAATTCCGAAAGGTGTGGTCAACTTCGTGACGACTCTAAAGAACACACCCGAGGTTGGAGAGACGCTGGCGACTCATCCAACCGTACGAAAGGTGTCGTTTACAGGGTCGACGGCTGTAGGAAGACTCCTCATGAAGCAGGCATCCCCAACTTTGAAGATCCTGTCTATGGAACTGGGAGGTAACGCGCCATTCATCGTATTTGACGATGCCGACGTCGACGCCGCTGTTGCAGGTGCCATCGCCTCTAAATTCCGCTCATCCGGTCAGACTTGCGTGTGCGCCAATAGGATATACATCCAAAAGGGTATTTACGACGAGTTTGCACAGAAGTTTGCGGAGAAGGTCAAGGAGTTCAAGGTTGGCAACGGATTCGATGAAGGCATTACCCACGGCCCTCTGATTCACGACCGAGCTATCTCGAAAGTAGAAGCTCACATTAAAGATGCTGAGGGAAGGGTGGCAAAGTGGTTGTTGGCGGGCAGAAACTACCGGATTTGGGGCCAATTTCTATCAACCTACCGTTATCACGGGCATGACCAAGGACATGGCTATCGCGGGCGAGGAAACCTTTGGGCCCGTGGCCGGTCTATTCCCATTCGCTACAGAGCAAGAAGTAGTAGATTTAGCAAACTCTGCCGAGGTCGGTCTGGCAGGTTATTTCTTCTCTCGGGATCTAGAGCGGATTACAAGAGTGGCCGAAGCGCTGGAAGTGGGAATGGTAGGCATTAACACAGGCCTAATTTCAGACACGGCCTCGCCTTTTGGTGGCGTGAAGCAATCCGGATTTGGCCGGGAAGGGTCTAAGTATGGTATCGACGAGTACTTGAACATCAAGACGATAACATGGGGAGGCATGAATAAGCCACTACAAAGTTGAGATGTTTACTATGGATGTAATCTATAATACTAGCGCTGAGGGTTTAGAAAAAGGAAATTGAACGACATGATTAGACAACCTTGGGTGAATTTAATTAATGTTAGTAACATGAAGCCAGACTACCTAGGTAGCTTGTTGACTGTTTGGACTGGACTTTAAAAAAGGAGAAGTTGAAAGTGGGTATCGCATACAGTCATATTCCACTTCAAACCCCGCTTAAACACATTATCCAATTAACGCAATCACCGCCAAAGCTTCGGGAGAATTTCTAAATCTCGAAAATTTGAAAGAGAGAAACCTCGAAACCTCGAAACCAAACCGGGGGGGCTTTCCAAAAAACCATTTCACATTCCCGCAATTGGGTCCGTCACGCCATGATCCGGCACCCATTACACTCCGCCGTCGGCCGCACCAGGCCAGACCTCAACCGAGTCACCGACGGCATCGCCGCGTCCCTGCGGCAATTCTCCGTCTCCGCTTCCCGGTGCAACGATGACGACAACGACAACGACAACGACAACAACAACTCCGACAGACCGACCGGTCGCCAGCGTTCCTTCGCCGCTGCGAACGAGCTGTTTGCGACCATAGACAGCAATACCAGACCAAACCGGAATCCTGCGGAAGCTCCCACTCCCAACCCCGCCCCCGCTCAGTCGCAAGGCTCGAATATCATCACTATGAAGAACATACCCGGCGGCTTCACGGGCATCACGCGGACTGCGTCTTTCACCCCGCCGCCTCAATTCGCCGCAAGCGGCGGCCCGAATATCATAAGAGGCGGGTTCGTCGGCCGCGGGCGCGGTGGCCCTATTGGCTTCCCGTCTCGTGGTGGATTTGGTGGATTTGGTGGACCTGGCGGACCTGGTGGATTCCCCGGATCTCGAGGCGGACCCCCAAGACAAGGAAGGGGAGGGGGGCCAATGATGCGTGGTTCCGACGACCGGCCGCGGCGAGGGAGAGGGAGAGGAGGCGGAGGGGGACGTGGACGGGGACGAGGACGACGCCGTGGGCGAGATGGCGAGGAGGAAGGCGGTAGGAGGCGCAAGACGCGAGAGCAGCAGGAACAAGAGGACGAGGAAGCAATAACGAATAATTTCCGAATCAAGACGTACCTGGAAGACAAGGAGACCGGCACGACCATGGCCTTCAACCCCAGCCTCTCGCTAGACACCCTCGCGGGCTGGGGCCCCTCGGTACCCATGTCCTCGACGCCCTTCGGCCAGGGCGAGACGGTGCTGCGGCAGGCGCGCATCCTCGGCGGCGGCCAGGCGTACCACCCGGAGTATCTGCAGACGCCGTTCACCATGGTGGAGGCGTGGAAGAAGGGGAATGGAGTGTTCGTGCCGCCGTCGGACGAGGGCCGGCTGTGGAAGAAGCAGGCCCTCAAGAAGAAGCCGTTCCACGCTCCCGCCGAGGTCAAGACCGCCGTGTTGGAGGACGCGCTGCTCGGCAAGTACGGCGAGGGCCCCAAGTACGCGGATCCCAACGACACGATTGGCACTCTGCGCAGCTATGTCCGCAGGGACGGCACGTGGAACGCGCACGCGGAGAGGAGTATCGAGGCTAAGGTTCGGAGTATATTGGGCCAGCCGGCGGCTGCGGCTAATAGCAATGCTGCAGAATCAGAGGCGAAGCCATGATTTATCTGATACTTGTACGTTATCCTGGTGGGAATTCGGATGTAAATATATAATTCCACGCCTTTAGATTCAGGCTTGGGACGTAAAATGTACCGTTACTACGCGACGCATGTAACAATAAGTAGTCTATTATACATCTAGGCCATGCGACTATGCACACCTCTGCTGATGAAGCCGGACCACATTATACCCCTATATATTCCAAGGCAATAATGTCCGTATACATAATAGCCATCAAGTTCTCCTGACCCCCTTAAACAGGCAGAGTCTTAATCGTATCCTTCTCCAGGTTATCAATCTCCGTCATCTTAGCCTTAATAATCTTATCCAGCTCCTTATCCGCGGTCCTCTTGAGATCGGGACCGATCTCGCCTCCCTTCTGCCAGGTGACATGCTGCTTATCGCGTTTCTGGCGGACGCTCCTGACCCTATCCCTCCAGTCGTTGCACACGGCCTTAGCCCTCTTGAGCAGATCGTCGCGCGTCTCGGGCTCGATCTTGAGGATCAGCTCCAGCTCGTTGTCCGGGTCGCGCTGCGGCTGCTGGTTGAAGTCGGCGCTGGCCTGGACCGCGCTCATGATGGGCTTGACGTACGCCGCCTCGTGCGCGATCAGGCTGATGGTCCGCCCGCCCCGCGCGACTACCTGCGCCACTTCCCGCAGCGGGTACGTCGTCCCCGCGTCCTTGCGGTCCGGCTGCACGCGCAGCGCCCCCACCACGTCCGGGTTGAAGCGCCCGCCCACCCGCAGCTTCTTGAGCAGCTCGCGGTGGTGCTCGTCGTGGCGGCGCACGCGCGACTCCACGTCGGCGAAGTTGAGGGGTTCCTCCGGGTTCGCGGTCGGGTGTTTGGGCCCGTTGGGGTCGTCGCCCTCGTCTGCTGCTGCTGTGGTGTTGCTGCTGGTGGTAGTAGCAGAGGCTTGTTTCTTGTGGTTCTTGTCCTTGGACGCTTTGGCCTTCCACACGGCGGACGTCGTGTGAAGGGCACGAAGAGGGCTGTTACCCGCGGGGTATAAAGGGGGTGGTAGAGGTAGAGGTAGTATGCATGGGCGAAGGAGGGATGGCGGGGTGATGGTGTCTGTGTGCGACCGAGTTACGTCCGGGCTGGTTTGGAGAGAAGCGTCAGTATATATATATACCTACGGTTGGGCGAATGTGTTTCAAATTTAAGTCAATTGGGAAGACTGACACTCTCCCAAGCTGGGAATGAGCTCGGCTTTGACGTAGCAGTGCTCTGGTAGCCGTGATTCGCATTGTGTTTCTCTTTTTATTTTATTTTTTTATTCTTATCTTATAAGAGTTGAACAGTTTCGCAAGCTAAATCTTAAAGTTGAGCTTGCGTAGAGTTTCTACTATGTAGTATCTAGCTCAGTTATCGATAAGGACTTTGCTATTTTCTTGCTTGCCGTAATTACCGATTGTGATTGAGATGGAAGGTGAAGTCCGGGACTTTTACATGGAGAGGGAAGAGCAAACGGGTTCTGAGGTATCATTTTATATAGCAGTTACAATCAACCTGCAGGTCTGTTGGTTGATCAACATGGTAAACTTAGTAAACTTGGTAAACTTCCACCCTTTACCCTCTCTTGGGAGCCTTAACTATACACAGTCCTTAAACATGTTTCATCCATTTACTTTTACTTTTTGTGAATTCTAAAAAATACCTACTTATATATACCTCTAGTAATTGTAAATAGGCATCTTAGACATAAGACATACTATATAACTGCCACGTTGAGGGGAAACAAATGAAATAGTGAAGCCAAGAAGTTTTATTTCATACCTACATGCGATCCAAACCACCAATCAAAAAAGTTTAAGCCCAAAGTTTCTGTAGTCTCTTCCTAGCGCCATTATTCTACAGTGTATTTCCATTCTACCAGGTTGGAATGGGGAACCCAAGTGCGCTAATTACACAAAGGTCGTCCGCTAACGCTCAAAGCAATATAACGCATTGTACGACGCCGAATTTCCATTCGAGGTTGTGAGCAATCACATCTCAAGGTCAACTGGTGTAGTGGTTATCACGTCTGTCTTACAACTCCACTGTACAGTGCTATTGTGAGGACACAGAAGGTCGCAGGTTCGATCCCTGCGTTGATCAAACTTTTGCGTATATTCCATCTAGATTTTGCTAAATGTAAAATAATGATATCTTTTTTGTCAAAAATAGCCTAGGGTAGCTTTTTTTTTTTTTTTTCATTTCGTCTCGCTACGACTATCGTTTTCCTTAATGCTTCACACAAAATCTATTTAGTTCGATCGTACCTTAATAGCAGGCAACTCAGTTTTATGAAGTTCTTATCAGTAAGACTAGAACCAGACAAATATGTCTCAGTCATAACAAAATCACACGCTTAAATAATAGACTTCTTACGATGCATAGAAATCTCCATCCTGTTTCTAGTATAATATTTTTAACATCGATTATATGTACAGACACCTATCAAGGCCTAGGCCCTCTAAAAATAATTCTACAGTATCACGGTCTAGTTAGGAGAAAAAGACAATTATGTAGACGCCTTAGATCTCTTCCCCTCTTCGCGCCCTTACCCTTTTGCCTACTCCTAGTTTTCTTAACGCCATTATCTTGACTCTTATTTGCCTCGCCGCCATCGGCGTATTCATCATCATCATCATTGTCGTCGTCGTCGTCGTCAATCGTAATCTTCCTCTTCCTCCGTCCGATCTGCTGTGGGGTGGCGCGGGACTCTCGTCTTCTACTTCCGCATCTGCGGTGGTGGTAGAGATACCCTCAACTACGGCGTTTGCGCGCAGCTTATTAACCGCTTCGGCCATGCGCTTGCTTCCCTGGACCCTTTGTCTCGGCGCAAACGCTTCCTTCGCTCCGACGCCTACGGCGCCCTCGAAAAACCTCGTGATGTTGCTCTGCGTACCTTCGGCCTCGCGGCGGTTCATGTCCCTGACTACCGGGACGAGGACTTCGTCTGTACGGTCCTCGCTCCACCCGATCGTGCTCATTAGGAACTGTCGTAGGCCTGCCACGTCGGGAACGCCCCATTGGAACTGGTCCGGTGTGCTGTCGACCTCCGGGTGTAGGTAAGCATCGTATACAGCTAGATTGGGGAAGCCGGGAGGTAAAAATAGCTTCGTAGCTTGTGATTTGCGGAATTTTCTTCGGAAAGTTGATCCCTGATCTGCTTCCTTTGGTCGGTTGTTTATCTGGACGTCTTGCCACCATTCGCGAAACTTCACGAGCCCGTCTCTACCGGGAAACTCGGAAAGGATCTCGACGGCAGTTACGGGTCCGACCCCCGGGAGACCTTCTGTGTAATCGGAACCGAGCAATTGGGCTAAAGATATAAGTTGCTCGCGAGAGAGTGATAGCTCCTTCTCAAGATCGGATCCAAGATAACATTCCACCAACTTGTTGCTGTTGAACATGTTCTTGTATACCCGTGTGCCACCAAATAAGAATATATCCGAATCGTCTGTCACTATACCGTCAACCAAGCCAAGTTTTACTAGCTCAGCACATTGGGCTTCTGCTTCCATTGGCGCGGTGATATAAGGAATACCAAAATATCGTAATAAAGCCTGACATTCGGTAATCATTATTTGGGTAACTTCGTCTGCATCTCTTCGGTCTTTCTTCTGCTGTGTCCGCAGTGCCTTAAGTTCTCGCTCATAAGCTTCCTGATTCTCCTTTTCAGATTTGTTATTCAGTTGACTAGCAAAGCGGGCATGCTCTTCAGCTTCTTCGGCCATCTGAGCAAGTAGCTCTTCTTCCTCAGGATCGCTAAATTCGTCATCGTCGAACTCGGCATCACCGAAAATCTCATCGTTAGTAGTATCGGCTACGGGATTCGATCTGACAGGTGACTCAAAAGCTTCTGGCGCGGGTGCATCAACATCCTCGAAAGTAGGTTCAGGAGATGCTGACTGTGGGGCAACATCATTACTGACGGGCTCTTCCGGTGGTTGTAAAATTTCGACTTCTTCAAAATCCGGTTCTGGTGAAGCTGATTTGGATGCCGGCTTAGGACTAAGCACTGTATCATTAATGGCCTCAATTTGGGAAGTAATTTGCTCCTGTACAATATCTGCACGGCGCGTATCTTCACTCTGAGTTTCCTTGTCGGCAACTGGAGGATTTACTCTTGTTAAAGTAGCAGGAGATAGTCGTGGTGCACTGCGATCTTCTGCTACATGCATAGGACTCTTCTGAGGCGTTAATACGGATGCATCGACAATTTGAACATCGCTTTCGTCGTCTGAGGACTCGATCTCAATAATCGCATCCTTACGCCGCCGTCTTTCCTCTTCGAGCGCAGCTTCTCGATCTGCTTCATTAATTTCATGCTCGATGGCTCGTTGTGCCTTTAAGGATTCACGGATATCCGATTCATCCTGTATCATCCATGGTGGTAGTGGACGCGCTGCTTCGCTTTCTTGTACCTTCTCATCATCGTCGGCGTCTTCGTCGCCCTCTCGTATGAAACCACCTGCAAGCTCATCAGACGCTGGTTCTTGTTCCACTTCCTTCTCAACAACTTTAGCAGGAGCCTTTTTCTCTTTATTTGCAAAGATACTAGACTTCCAATCCAGTTTCTCAAACGGCAAAGGTCCATCAAATGGGTTCTTCACGTTTGGAACAGTTGGAACAGACTGGGATTTAAAGACTGGTGCTTTCTTTTTCCTTTTTGTTAGAGCAGCGCGTAGATCGACTTCGCTATCACTACTCTCGTTGCTATCCCGTCGTGCTGGTGCAGGCTTGGATATTGCTGCATTGGCTCTGTTGTTCACGATGTGCGCGATCATATTCCCGCTGGTGGAGGCTATCGGCTTTGCCTCTTCAGTGGCCTTTTGAGTCCACCGGGGAGCAGGAACGTCTTCGAATTCTTCTTCCTCTTCCTCTCCTTTTTCCGGTCCCGATGAGGTCACTCCATGCTGATTCCTTAGGGATAAAGCAATAGCTCGGTTAACATCCTCTTCTTCGTCGTCAATAAGAACGTCCTCCCCATTACGAGACTCGAAGAGGTCGTTGAAATTATCTTCCAAGCCCCCCTCAACGAATAGTGATTCATCTTCGTCATCAGCAAAAATTTGTTGATCATTCTGCAATCTAGCTTCATATCCAGACTGGACTTTCGGTAGCCGATTTACACCTTCAATGGGTACATCCTCAAAATCGTCATCTTCCCAATCCTCATCGTCTTCCTCTTTAGCCTGGTACTGGAAATCCAGGGCGTCAACATCGATAGGTTTGTGTATCTCGCCGCGATCTTTCTCTTTACTGACAACACCAAGGGCCCATCCACCCTCGGCCCCCTCATTCTTGACCAATATATATTCGCGATCTTTCTCGCCCGCTATACGCGCGTTTTTCGCCAGGGTCAGATCAGTTCCAGTCATTCCGGCTTCCTGCATAAGCCTTTGTGTTAAGTGGTTTCTCTCCCGCACTCTCTCGATTTGAAATCGAGAAAATGCCATCCTATCGGGAAACATGCCATCCAATTGCTCTTTACTCAATCCCATCCTTAATCGGCTTCGTATTCTCGCTGCGTTGAGAATATTATATCTATCGACAGGCGGTAAACTCTTGAAAAACTCGCCTTCAAAGTCGATCTTGCTGAAGTCGTAAACGTTAATATCCTCGCCACTGTTAAATTGCCTTGCATATTCCTCCAACTCCTCAATGCTCATAATGCGCGGATCCTCAGGCCGTCCCATCCCTTCAATTCCCCTGTCCAGGTCTGGTAAGTGATAGGCGTCTTGCTTGTAAAACTTCCTGTTTTTTTGCCGTTCGGCTTGGCTCATCCCTAGCTCGTCTACATAAACCAGCTGGTCTGCATCCGGAAGTTCTTCCGCAGGTTCGTCTACGTCGGGTCTCTCCCCCTCTTCACGTTCCACTCGTCTCCGACGCTTCTCGTCCTCTTCCTCCGCTATCCGCTGCATCTGCACAGCCAGAAGTTTTCCCGCCGTGCGAACCGCATCTTCTCTTCGGCCCTCCCGCCTCCGCTTTCGGTTCGTAATAGTCTGGCGTTTCAGAGCGGGGGCGCCACCATCGAACACAAAGACGGGTTGAATACCGAACCATAGCAGTTTACATATGCGGCGGAAGAAGCCGACAACGTGCGAGTTGCGCAGAGCATTCCCTTCCTTATCACGGACGGCCTTGAGAAACTGATATATCCAGATAGATGCATCGACAGCGAGACGTTTACGATTTAGTGTGGCGAGGTTCGTCGGGCGAGCGCAGGGCTGCACCACGGTCCAGAGCCCGTTAACACCCATGACGACGCAGGGTTAACACGATCAGTGAGCGTTGTTTTAACGTTGTTTTATTTCTTGATGCTATAGGATTGAAGTGCAACCTTCATATACAATGGAGATTTATCCGCATGGTTAGCGGCGTCCATCGGAGCGTCGTGGATTTAATTTTGATTAGATAAGAGATAGAAAGCTTGTTGTTGCCTGGAAATAATATGAAGAGGTAGAAATGATGATGACGATGACTCGACGCCGCACCGCGCCGCGACAGCGACCGCGTCTAGACTTGACTTACAGGGTGATCCCTGTCAGTTCATTAACCTAGGTGGTGGCAGCTGCAAGTTGCAAGGGTCGAGCTTATCAAAGGTGTAGCTCTCTATCGATAAGCCCTATACGCCTTGCCCCTCTTCGCAGCTCTTCCCTTCAGCACAAACACACGCTTCGTAGTCGCGCACGACCAAATGAGAAAGCGAACTATACTCAATCCAATTCCACCTTAAAATACTTAAGACTACCTAGTTAGCTTGAAGGTATATCCGCTATAAGGCTATGGGGGATAACACGGAACCCGCAGAGGCGGAAACGTTCCTCAAGTCACTACTCGGCAAGAACCTGCGTATTTACACAACAGACGGGCGCATTTTCATAGGAATGTTCAAATGCACAGATACGGTTTGTCGTCGCCCTCTCTACCCGATCACGTCTCGATTTCAGCATATTAACACGCGTGATCTCCCTAGCATAGCAACATAGTCCTAGCGCTCACCTACGAGTACCGCGAGCCGCCGCAGCAAAAACGAGCCGAAGCCGCCGCCACCACCGCGAGCTCCGCTTCCGGCGCAGACAAGGTAGCGCTAGACATGACGTCGCGGTACCTGGGCCTGGTCGTCGTTCCCGGGGAGCACATCGTCAAGATGGAAGTCGAGGAGTTCACAAGCCAGATTAGGAGTCGGTCGATACTCGAGAGGCAGGACATCTACGGTGGTCGATGAGGTGAGATGGGGGTCTGCGAAGCGCCGGAAATACGAAGGTCTTATGTTCGAACATCTGTTCGTCCAATTATCGCGCGGTCCGTAAAGAGTAACGGGATTAAGAGCTAGCCTTGAGGCTCGGGTACATCGGGGCCAATCATCTGAGCTTCCGATGTTGATCCCGAATAGTGTTCCACAGTGATACCCGACGGTACGGGTTGGTATGGGTTGATTTTCGCGGCGTATCCGGGGGTTTGGGTCATAACGCGGGCGAAGGCATAATCCGCAAACTATGGCGACGCTCAGTTATCATGAGTAATCGAAGATGGAGTGGGTTGTGTTGGTTAATTCGTCAACGAAGCATAGGGCGTGGCTCAATATAGACAACTCTAGACAGTAGAAATATTAGAGTTCTTAAGTAGTATATTTTAATACTACAGGAGATCATTAGCTAACAGAGTAGGTTTCTACTTGATACTACCTATTCAACACGATTTAATTAGTAATGAAGCTATCTAAAACGTCTCCTCTACATAAACTTATTATAGTAAGATTGCCGGCTAGTTTGTTCTATTCTTAACTCATCTTATGACGCAAGACAACATCGAGTCATTCTAATATCGCTACACTATATTTGAGTCAGTATATAACTTTGCATATTAATTCTTGTAAGATAGCAGCATCGGACTTAAGACAAGACTCGTATAACTAATCGAATTCCTATATTCTAGAAATAGCTAAAGCTCAGCTAGTGTCCTCGTCGAGTTTCACGACATGTTGTTCTGCTGATCACATGAAAGCCGTTAGAAATGGCTTGGTCTCATGTGCAACGAAACACGACTGATGCACACATAAAGATCTAGCCCGCATTGTAGTTCAGATCTCTCTGGTTTTCTACTGCGGCGGTAAGGAAGGTCGGCTTTTGTTATAATCGCATAAGCTTTAGATATAATGCGAAGCTCCTATAGTAGCTTAAGCCTGACTGTGCTGGTATCGAGATAGTACTAGATATCTGTGCGCATATGTAAAATATAAATACGCAGGATAGGAAACCAATAATACTTATATGTGGGTGTCCTAAAAGCTATCTATATTGGATACGGAATAGTCTATGTAATTCATTATTCATCATCTCCCGGTGAAGATACTAGTGTAACGAACAAATTACCGATTACACTAGCAACGATATATGCGACCGAGGTGGGGTTAACAGGAAGCGAACTCATGTAGGTTAGGTACTTACATACGTAGGTACGTAGGTGGTGGCCAAGTATTACCAGGGTGGTAAGGGGAATGAGGGGCATGAAGTTCGGTATTAGAGACGAGATTCATAAGTTCAACCCGATCCTTGGGATGCAAGGCTCTCGGGGATGATACACTACCGTTTCTTTCAAAACGTCCCAACCATCTCATGCTCCACAGATTTACTGGTTTCGAACAGGATCATATCTCGGCGCGCTACTAAAGCGTCTTACCCCGTCGTTAGTGTCATAGTATAACCGACAGGGCATTACCGGTGATTTAGAATTAAACCGGTTCAGCGCCGCCCACAACTCTAGTTGACGTTGCCCATTCATCAAGACTCCGCAAATATGTCAACATACACAGTACCCTTTGTCATTGGCGGCGAGGACCGCCTCGTCGATAAGACCTTCGACGTGATATCGCCTGGCACCGGCAAGGTCTTGCATAAATGCGGTGTAGCAACGGAAGAAGATGCTCTTGCAGCTATTGAGGCAGCTGCAGCTGCTGGTCAGCAATGGCGAAACACCTCAGTAGCAGAGCGTCGAGATATCATTCTCAGAGCAGCCGAGATCATGACCAAGAGAAAGGAGGAACTAGCCACATATCTCCTTGACGAAGTGGGGGCTGAACGCGGCCTTGCCGACTTCAATCTCAACAACGGCATTGATATGTTTAAGGATGTAGCCGGGCGAGTGAGTGCTATAGAAGGTAGCATTCCTCCGTGTTCGCCGGGCCGCACGGCTTTACTTGTAAAGGAACCGTATGGAGTTGTGTTAGCATTGGCACCTTGGTAAATATCCCTTAACCAACTGGCAGAACTCGGGCTCACCACAGTAAAGGAACGCGCCGTATATCCTAGGCATCCGCTCGGTACTCTTCCCCATTGCAGCGGGCAATACAGTTGTTTTCAAGGGATCCGAATTATCGCCACGTAGCCATCACGCAGTCGTATCCATCCTCAATGAGGCCGGCCTACCCAAAGGAGTAGTGAACTACATAGTAACCGACCCGGCCCACGCGCCATCCGTTACGGAGTCCCTAATCTCAAACCCACATATCAAAAAGATCAACTTCACCGGAAGCACTGCGGTGGGGAAGATCATCGCAAAGATAGCAGGCCAGCACCTCAAACCACTCGTCTTGGAACTAGGCGGCAAAGCACCAGCTATCGTGTGGGAAGATGCTAACTTAGACATTGCTGCAGAGCAATGTACCCTGGGGGCATTCGTTTTCTCTGGGCAAGTTTGTATGAGCACAGAAAGGATCATCGTGCATAAGAAGGTCAGCGAGGCATTCAAAGAGAAGTTGGTCGCAACCATCGAGACCATATTCCCATCAAAAGGCGATGCTGCGATCTTAGTCAGCTCTCGAGGCGTTGATAAGAATAAGACTCTCCTAAAGGATGCGATCAGTAAAGGTGCCGTTCTCATTCACGGAGATCCAGATGCCATAGAGAGCTCAAAGACAAGAATGAGGCCAATAGTCGCCGGTAAGGTGACATCTGACATGGACCTGTACAAACAGGAATCATTCGGCACGTCAGTTAGTCTTATTGAGGTTGAAACTGAGGAAGAAGCGCTGCGAATAGCTAACGACACTGAATATGGCCTCGCATCTGCTGTGTTCACTGAGGATCTAAAGGTTGGCCTGCGGTTTGCACGAGGTATAGAGACTGGCGCGGTTCATATTAATAATATGACGATTCACGACGAGTCCACATTGCCGCATGGGGGAACCAAGGAGAGCGGATACGGGCGATTCAACTCGTCAACTGGCTTAGAAGAATGGGTTAGAACGAAGACCATCACTTGGAGAAACTAGAAGCTTTACGTAGTATACAAAGGGATAGTACGGGAATAACGAAATATAAATGATATATCAGAGGATAGTATAGTCTTTTGGCGTTGGATATTTTAACAATATGTAGTTCTTTAAGTTAAAGTGAATGAATGATACGTAAGGGAAGAAAAGCATTAGTTATATTAAGTCCAACATCCAAGAGGAACACCACTATCGTACTATGTACACATGTACCTAGGTACCTATTTAAAGGTATAACCTACCTAGACAGTTGGCCCAAGCTCCAGTCCCTTAAGCTATAAAATTCCAATACTAGGTATTAGTGCTGTTTACACAAGTTCGACGTAGCACTTTTAAGGGGGTGCTGCGCATTAATTAAAGAAACGGGCAGTAATTAGGGATAACGTACCAAACTTTGAATACCAATAAAAATTATTCCAACCTTTACTAATTCTAAAAAAGGAAAAAGAATAATGAAATTTTATAAAATATTATAAGATACATCAAAATACGTGGGAAATACGCTTATTCGGAAGTATTCCGGTTAAATCCCGAATCTTGCCCGTTTCTTTAATCAATGCGCAGCACCTCCTTGGGGGTGCTACGTCGAACTTGTGTAGACAGCACTAATAGTACCTACCGTGCCGTGTGTAACCGATAAGAAGCTCCGACAGCGCGAGCGCAATCGCAACGTCATATCGAAAATTTACCAAAACCCTCAAGGTGTTACAGTCCCATCTTTCTACAAACACCAAATAACATAGGGGATACAGCATCCACAATGGGAGCCAAAGCATCAAAACCAGCCCAATCGGCAACACGCAAATTCCCCACAAGAGCACCCGGCAGTGCCGCTCCTCCCCACGCTCGCCCGCAGCCCGCAGCGCAACAAGCTCGGGATCCGCGAGCGTCGTTTACAAAGGACGACGGTGAGTTACCACCTGCAGCATGCGACCTACCTACCTACCTACCTATGCTGCCTCACAATATCGCCGTACACCTACCTAGCTGACTTCCCGTTCCCGCGCGCCCTAGCAATCAAAGCGGATAGCATAGACCCCGACCCAAACCCATTCACGAACCCGGCGTTCTCGCAACGCCTCAGGCAGATGGGCGTCGCAACGCCCAACCCGACGCTCTCGAACTCGTCCACGGCGTCCCCGCACCCCGGCGCCCCGGACCAGGGGCCGCGGAGCCACGTGTACCCCGCGCCGACGCAGAACCAGACGCTGAGCGCGCTCGAGGCGCGGCAGCGGCTGCAGGAGCGGGCGACGAGCGAGTTCGAGAGCGGGAGCGGGAGCACGGGTAGGGAGTTCTTGGACGTGGGCACGCTGAAGCAGGCGCTGGTGCTGCAGGCGCGGGGGGCGCCGGCGGGAGATATCGAGAGGAGGTTGCGGCTGAAGAGCGGCGTGGTGGAGAGGTTAGGGCCAAGGGGGGTTACGCTGCCTTTGACTTAATCGTCGTATAGTGATAAGAAAGGAAAAGAAGAAAAAGAAAGAAAATAAAAACGAGTCGGGGTTATTGCACAGCGGTCAAGGATGGAGGTTTTTTTGGTGTAGTTATATTATGTGTTTGAGGTATGTAAAGGCGCCGTTTACCGCATCGCTTTGTACTTTTCGGTAATACGCTCATGCGGGATTCATTATCATCAAGTTTCCGCCTTGGGTAACGGATGGGATGTTCCCCAATAGGCAGACGGATATCTTGCCAATCTAGATACAGACACTACATACATATATACCTATGTATATATATCCCTCTCACCGAACCACTCTACCAGGCGGCGTGTCCGCCGTCGATGCGCAGGTCGGCACCAGTCATGAAGCGGCTGGCGTCGCTGAGCAGGAAGACGGCGGCGCCGCGGTAGTCCTCGGGCTTGCTGAGCTTGTTGAGCATGTTCTGCTTGGGCCACTCGACCGCACGGTCGGGGAACTTCTCGAACAGCTTCTGCACCATCTCCGTCACGATGTATCCCGGCGAGATCGTGTTCACCCGGATGTTCTTGACGCCCCATTCCATCGCTAGGTTACGGCCTAACTGGATGACGGCAGCCTTGGACGCGTTGTATACGCTGGGAGGGAGGTTAGCTCGCTGATTGTAGATAGTCATTTGGGGGTGAGGGGCTGTTGGGACTTACGGGCAGATCAACCCGCGGTTCGCGATGGTGCCGCTCATGCTGGCAATCAGCACAATGCTTCCGGGAGTGTCGTTTTGGTACATGTGTTTCGCTACGGCTTGCGCCGTCATAAGCGCGCCGGTAACATTGACGCCCAGCATGCGGTTCGAGTCCTCAGCGGTGTAATCTAAGGCTGGCGTCTCCTGCTGGATGCCAGCGGCCGCGATCAGACCATCGATGTGTCCCTCCTTAGCCACAATATCTCCGGTGATCTTTTGAAGCTTGTCGGCTCCCTCCAGAACGTCGACTTGGTGGTAGCTCAGCGAGGTCCCCAGCTCGTCTCTAGCTCGGCGTGCTACTTTGTCGAAGTTCGAGCCGGCACCAGGTTGGGGTTGTCTATCGAAAACGTGTACTATTATCCGTCGCAGTTAGCACGGCGTTCTTCTTGGGCATGTTGTCTCATTATTCGCACCTGTAGCTCCTGCTTCTAAGAGTGCTTCGGTCTGTACGAGACCGAGTCCTTGTGCGCCGCCCGAAACGACAATCACCTTGCCCTTCAAGCTGAACTCAGGTAATATCCCCGGAGGGCTGCTCTGGGTTAGGTCGACCTTGGTGCCACTGGCCGCAGTGTTGTGAAAAGACCGCCGCGATGGCTCTTGACGACTAGGTACTCTGCATGTTACTATGCCTGCTGCTCTGGCTGTGATATTGCAAACCGGTGCAACACGCGGCGCGGTGCGAGCGAGTCTTCCCACGGAAGGAGCAGCAGCTCGAGATATTCTCGGTGCAAGGTTCGACATTGTGAGTTTGTCTGGTCTATGGAAGGGTTTCTTGGTATAGGATGCCCGAAATGCCTACGTATATATATGTTTCGAGTGACCCAGTTCAACTGAAGACACCTCACTCCTAGTTATGCGGGCCAACGTGTGCCTTGTTTAAGGAAGATAACGATCTGCTAGTCTGGGAGGCGTGGGGTGGGCAATGGCACGGGTTCCCGGGAGCACGAATAAGGAGGATCCGGTCCACGATAGTACGGGAGGAGGAGTAGAGTATAGGCGAGGTATGGATTCCATGTAAACGGAGGGTGAGCTTCCAACGGACGTCATATATAGCGAAGCTTAACTCCCCTGTCCCGGGAGCTATCGTGAGCCGAGAGTGTCAGTTCCGCCAAGGTGTTCGCAATACCCAAGTCTAGGCCCCTCTTTCCCTTGTCTTCTAGGAACAAAGCCGTGGGCATAGCTCCTGGAACTAACAGTGAGGCAAATTAGAGAATAACAGGTCATGAGGGGGCTCCGCTCCCCCCTAGGATATAGAGAGGGGCCTTGGAGCTTTGGACGAGGGTTCGACAGTTCTAGAGCTAAGTATAGTCTTCTCCACAGGCGTAGTAACATATTGTACCATCGTAGAATCGGTCTTAACTAGGCAAGCTGGGGTGAGGGGACCGGTGAAGGTTCGAAAATCCGATATGTGACCAAAGACCGACGGGCATTTCATTGAGTATGAAATTGGTTCTCGGTGACAATGTAAGGCTGGTTACCAGACACATGATGGGAATTTTGGCTTCTCAGAAGCATTACAAACGCAAACACAATATCATACCACACGTGCCTCGCTGGTGAACAAAGAACAATGCTGATGAATCACCGGATGGACCTGCTGGAGGCTATGGTTTAGATGCTTCGGATTACCTATTCAGGCAATCCCACGACTAGGAGCCTACGGGTCGACGGGGTGGAGCTTAATATGGTCCGCTAGCAACGTCAGCTATTCTATAATCCATCGTACAAGGTTGACCGTACCTCGCCAAAAACTTAATGATCACACTTGAGACTAAGAGAACTAGTAAGTAGGAAGCTTAGGCTTGGAGCTCGTTCCGTTCTACTACTACTAACCGGTCGAATCAGCCAAGGTGGTCAGGGGTATAGCATTTGTTCGATATAAACCGACGCCACATGATCGCATCTACATATTCACCTACATATTCGGCTCGCTTTCCATGCATGGCTGTCTCGTTTATGAACATAGCTTAGTACATATGTATGTGATGTGTGTATTGGTATACAAGCTGCGAGGCCCCCCGCATTTCCATGTTTTTTAATAATATTTCTTTTTCCCCGCGAACCCTGCAGGTGGGAGGATTCCTGGGTTCGTCATGGGGTTGGTTGGTTCTGCCCGTCGCCCAATAGTGTAACTCCGAAGAGGTATTCCCAGCTATTAGGGTTAGTTCTGGCGCAGGTTCCGCAGCGTTAGCGTGTTACCAAGGCTATACGACGGCATTGTTGGCTAAGTATTACCTTAAGAAAGATCTGTTTATGTACACTACATATCTGCCCTCTAGTCTTTGTTGTCCCACTCATTCTTCTCTTCCGCGATTGGATAAGTCCGAGTCTGACAAGGTCCTGTCTATTTACTTGAGGTTTATATAGCACAATCCCGGCTCCCCGTTGTTGACTTGTCAACTTCAGAACAAGTTGACAAGATTGCCGGCCCGCCGCCGTCGAGGGAACGCGACAGATCAATTCGGCATTTAGGGGTGGCCATCGGAACACGTCAATGTCTTCACCAATCATCTCACCCTCCCCGGTAGAGTGCCCTTGCTCCGATACATGTCCAACCTGGCAGAAAAGACCCCTACTGCAGGATATTATTGATAAACGACCCAGGATTTCTTCAACTGGGAAGCCGCTCGAAGTGACAGGCCCCGAATCACGCGTCCTTCCTCCAGATGCAGATATCTTGCCACCGAGGACAGATAGAATAGGCGATCTAGCGACAGTAACATTAAGGGTCTTTTCTTAACTTAGCCTGTCTATCACTCAGCCCTATATACCTACCTATGAGGCCACCTAAAATAAAATAGCAGCGGCTACTGCGGATGATGGAATAATGATGTTAGTTGTAAGCAGCCAAGTGGTGATGCTTCTTTTTCTCCGGCCAAAAAAGAGAACAGTACTCCTCATGTGTGCCTAATCCGCGCAATAACCGGCTATGGCCCTTTATTATTAGGCGCACGGAAGCGACCGCAAAGAAGTAAAGCATGAAAATACTAATTGTTGATGAGCGAATTGCCGAGTTAAAGGCGACTAAGGTAATCCAACACTGTCTACTGCCGTCTCATGGCCCCTTCGCAGTGAGCAACTCTTACGAAAGATGCTTGACCGCTTTATTCTTTCGGGGGCATCCAGAAAGAGATCAGTTGGAGCCCAATATGAGGAACTCGAGATATCTAATCCCGAGTGAACGCTACTATGAATTGGACGGCCCTAGGCATGATGAAGGCGCGCCTCTGGAAATAACAATCTACTGCAACATCTCTATCAGGAATTAGACCGAGATTGTCCTCAAAAACGATACCGAATTACTTACCTCTCTGGAATCATTACGGTGTAACCTTCGCGTATCTACCTCTCATTTTTGCTCTTTACAACTCCCGTCACTTCCACATCATACCGCAGAAAGGAGCACAGCAGAGCCTATCTATCTCCTCCTTGGTTAGATATCAGGGTGAACAAATAAAGCTACCTAGACGTAGTTGGTTCATGGTCACATGTTGGCCTGGTAAGCATCAACAGGAATATTCTCGGAGTTACTTGACTATCGCATTCGCCCAGACCTCCCATAGCAAAGCTCGATTAGACCCCATATCTACCATCCGTAGCACAGAAAGCCACTGATCTCAATATGCATGTGACGGTACTCGCTCGGATTTATGAGAGTCGACCCAAAAAAAAAAACCAAATGCCGTCTCAACCCGCGCTTGACGTTATCAGGGTCCTCCCCAGCTGAACGCCCGAAACCCAATAACCGTCACCGCGGATGCCGTCGTCCAATGAAACCCTATCCTAGAAGCCGCAAAAGTGACGGGGATATCGGCATGGCCAGCTAGGTTCGACTGCAACGCTTACGAGCCTAAATTAACTCGCGGGCTCACGCCAAAAACCTGTTTTCGATGACGTATATGGGGGGATATACAGTGGCATCTAGATAAGGTGTACCGTAACGTTGCTTGGTTAGCGGTCGAAGCATGTGGGAGCCAACGTGCTGTTCTAGAGCGCGCCGTTGCTGCATATAGGATATGAGATATATTGCTCTTACGATCTTTGCATACTGTAGAGCGTCCGGTATTACAATACACCGACCTGGTATAGGCTGCTCAGTTAATAGCAAAGTAGAAATGCTGTTAGCACTTTCGCCACCTGCAGTGTGGCTAGCAAGGGCACAACAGGGGAGGAGAGACATATCTTGGGTGGTATTCATCTGACACGTGAGGAGATTCCTTAAGATGCTGCATTATAGGGCAACTATATCGTAGTTTCCATTACCATGCGTGATTCTATAATGGACATTTCGAGACTATTCCGACATCTTCCGGCCAATTACTTGATTACACATGGCTTATATGCCCGAAGGAACTTAAGCACGCGGCAATTATAGACTTGAGGAACTACTGCAACTTGCTAGGTGTAGATTTGGGGAGCGGAGTCCTTGAGGCTAAATTGGTCGACATATCGGATCCTGCTCCTTCTCACGACTCTATTGACTGCAATGTTGATAATGGATGCTGAGAAGAGGAATGGTCGTTAATTCACCCCCCTCTAGCACTAGTTCATATGTTAGTCAACACAACAATCTTATAAACTACCTATCTACACCATATACGACATATAGTCTATCCTTCTCATATATTTTAGTTCAATAAAGGTTCACTGAGTATCCTCACAACGTATCAAGGTTCTGTATGTCACATCTATAATTCTGACACAGCTCTCTTGGCTAGGTGCAAGTATCCATAAGTAATAGCATAATATCAAGCTTAATTTGAATTGTAGCGAGTCTATCCAAGAGCGTATATTAAGATAACTTGGATGAATCGGTCTTCTATAAATTATTATTTAGCATTCTTCTGTCGTCAAGAGCATATAACTATGAGAAATATCATCCAACTAGTTAACACACGTTAGTTTACGAAGAGTCAAGCTTGTAACTATTCGAAAAACAGACATGTGTCTTGGTTTAGTCAACCTACGTTGTAGTTGTCTCATTGACTTTTGAGAACCGACGCATAACTCGATGATCTAATGTCTTCAGCTCTATCTTTTGGTACAAATGTTGTTGCCTGTAGTCTCGTCTTATTGCATAAGTCTACTTGCGTGTTTAACATAAGAAACGATAGTCTCTAATATAATATTAGCACTGTAGAGCGCCCACATAATTTAGCCCAGCTCATACAGTCCATAAGATGATAATCGCACATAGCTCAGCTGCGCCACAGCCAGGGGGGAAATAGGGATCTCCATTTCCTTTTTCAGCGGGTTTTTTGCAGGGCTCCGTTTATGGTTATCATTCATATCAAACCTTCATCGAATTCACTCCTTACTGGAAATAAATTATATGCCGTATCTCCATTGAATGGCTTTGTTCAAACTGGCTTTTATGCAGTCCCAATGGCACGTGATGGAGGCTCGAGGCTGACATCGGTCTGGTAAGTTGTGATGAGCATCTGAACTTTTGGTCCTTGGGTCATTGTGAGTCGTGGCTAACTTGGCGTGTAGCTTTCTCGCCTCTTATATCTGGTTATCATGTTCTTTACAGAGACATTCGTTAATAGGTACGTCTATATACGTAACCTTATATAACTATTTTATATAACTATTAAACACTCAGAGACTTACATACTATATAGATCAACCGCGGTTATCTTCATTTTTGCTCTTGTTCATCTCAGGTGCAGTAGCTTTCATAGCTAGCCTGTTTTCAAAATGGCTTCCCGGCGCAGATGGAAGATTTGGTATGTCCTGACAGCTATTCAGCAGAGAAGCTGGTTCTGATATTATCTGACAGATTCGGAGGCGGTTATAAAGGGAATGCAGTCGTCCCTGCCACACCGCCCCCGTCGTTTTTATGTTCCTTGTATAATACTTCTCATTGTGTTTCGATTGGAGATCGCACATCACGTCGTCACTTACTTTCAATGTGCTTCTGAAGGCATAGAGGTAACAATACACTTACTCCTAACAACTGTAGCGACGAACTTATGTCTAATATATCCTAGGCTTTTCTTCCCGTACTCTTAGCTGCCTATGAATTCTTTTCACATCGTTCGCCTGACTCCGTATCTGACGAGCTTGAGGATATGTGGGGCAACCCGTTAAACGACTTGAAGAATTGGCTCATAAGCTCCCCTATCCATGTTCTCACTAGTACTATCGTGTTTAGTTATGGTGTTTTTATGACAGGCGATTTCACTTTAAGGTCTACTTACTTTTGCACGACTCGTGGAAACGGGAGCATCTTCATTCCAATATGGCAGTGGGTCGGCGTTTTCACTGATGCTGTTATTATAATCATGCTATGGAGGGTGCTTTCATGGGCGCGGACTACCAAGGGTCGCCTTCGAACGCTCGGCGGAATCCTACTCATGGCGTCCGTTGGTGTCTTGCTTCTATGCCTGGAAACACGAATATCTCAGCATCGCGAGATCATTAACCATCACCCTTTCAAGGGAATCGGTTCCCTCTACTTTTTCGATATTTTCAGCACAGGATTGCTGGTTTCCACATTCATCATTTCGATGGTGCTTTGGGCTTGTGAAACTTCCGTATTGGAACCCACGGCCGTCGCAACCTTCACCTCTGGTATTATAGCTAGTGTTCAGAGTGTCACGTCAATTGGAACGTACCAGCAAACCTCAGGAAGTCAGCCGCTAATAGTGCTATCTATCATCTCGTTGGGTTTTGTTGCTTTCACATACGCAAACAGTATGAGATGGATCGTCGTTTTCAAGCGAGTTATTCTCCTGTGCCTACTTCTCTATATTTTATTTACATCAACGATTTATGCTATATTCAAGACCGGCCAGGTGGACCGCCATCCTGTCGACGAGCTTGTTTATAGGAGAAGAGTAGAAGCAGACCGCTGGCTTCGACATGCAACTGTTAGCACTACACTGAAACTTGCCGTCCAAGAATACAAAGAGCGTCATCAGGGGCGCGACCCACCGCCAAATTTCGACAAGTGGTTTGCATACGCACAGCAACGGAAGTCGGTTATCATCGACAAATTCGATCAGATCGAGAAAGATGTACGGCCTTTCTGGGGTATGAAGCCACAACAGATACAGGAAGGTCTAGAAAAGCTATACGGGCTACCGGATATTGCGATTATCAAAATTGGTGATGGTCAAGTATCTCACAACCTGCCCGCCCAGTCGCTGCATCTGCCAGTATTAGACTATGCGGTTGCAATGATTTCGACATTCGCCGAACACCTCCCTCCTATGTCTATTGCTATCAATCTTAACGAGCGACCAAGGATTCTAGTTCCTTGGGATGATGTTCATAGGTTGACTATGGCTGGAAGTAGGAGTGGGTTTCAGCTTCTCCCCCATCGTACACATAAACGTGGGGAGGAGTTTACTCTGGCAGGGAGAAGCCCTATAGATACGACTAACGCTGCTCTCGGATCGGATACCCAAACGTACGTATCTCCGACGAAATTTCGGCAGCTCGAAGCTTTAGCCTGCCCTCCGGGCTCAGCTGCCCGTGGAGGTGTACATTGGGATGTGAGGGACTTCTGCCCCTCATGCGTGAGACCTCACTCCCAAGGCCAATTCTTGGAAGACTGGGAGATGTATCTCGATCCGTGTCATCAGCCGGACATATTCAACCTCCACGACTTTCACACGACGCCTCATCTCTATGATCTACAGCAAGACCTTTTACCGATCTTTAGTAGATCAAAGACGGATAGTTTCAATGATATCCTCTTCCCGCTCATTAGTCCTAACTTACAGGGGGCAGACGACGTGGGATTTGAGAAGAAGAAGGACATTATCTTCTGGCAGGGGGATACCAGTGACTCGAGAGTCATAACGCCCTCTTCACTTTACGGCGGACATCGACATCGGTTGGTCCACCTCGCAAATAACGCGAGTGCCAGTGATGTGTTATCTGTACTTCTTGGTGACACAATTGACGGGAAGGATAAATTTAAATACGAAAAGACATTACTGGAAGAGGCTAATGGACCTCTACCGTTCCAGTTTTCCTTTACAGATAACGAATCCTGCACGGACGCAAAACATTGCCAGCTTCTTCGAATGGAGTTTGGCTTCAAAGAGCCAGCCAAAGCGTTTGATAACCGATATGTCATGGTCCTTGACAGCGCAGATGGACCGTCCCCCGATCTACTTCCAATTCTTCGATCTAATAGCGTACCGGTATTATCGACTATCTTCCGTGAATGGTATACAGAGCGACTGCTGCCTTGGGTGCACTTTGTGCCGGTCGACCTGCGTTACCATGGCCTACACAGCACTTTGGCATACTTCATCGGACTCAAAAATCGAGGTCCCATAAACGGGCGATCACGTCTCACCCAAGGACGGCTGGAGGACGCGCGTTGGATTGCAGAGGAGGGTCGCAAATGGACTGATAAAGCTATTAGAAGGGAGGATATGGAAGTGTATATGTTCAGGTTACTATTGGAATGGGGACGAGTTATTAATGAGGATAGGGACAATTTGGGATTTACATTATAAGAATAACGGCGGCTTTAGGAAAACTTTGGCATTATATAATGAACATACATAGAATAAATTCATAAATCTTATTGATAGAAAAAAAAAGGTATGACCCTGTCATATAAGCTGATAACTCGTGATTTGCATAAAGCTTAACTTTAATTATTGCATGATGTGACGTAGTCATGTCAGCCCTCGAAGGTACTTAGGCTAGGTACCTGATAGGCAGCTCTCCGATTTCCATGCTCCCCCACCTAAATCAACTGAACCAATCCCATCCCTACATCATCAACTTCAGCACCTCTACATCGACGACAGCGACCTTAGCCCTCTAGGAATAATAGCGCATTTTACCTCAGATAATCGAGAATAGATTCAGAAACCAGAAACTATTTACAAATTAAATTTTAACAACAGGATCTCTACTATTCGAACAGTGGGCTAAGCTGTGGTAGGATCGGACTGAGACCCCACCGACGATGGCGGTTATCGACGAAGACACATTCTCCAACATCCCGTGGAATAACAGTAACAATGATAGCGGAATGTCTGGTTCTAGCTCTTCTGCGCCTACTATAGAAGCGGAGCCTCCTAGCGCACAAGCTCAACATCATGGTGCCGACCTAGAACGCCTGGATCCCGGCCTGTCCGGTGACATTCTCGAGTGTACCGTCTCAGAGCCTCGTAAGGAACAAGACGGTACTAAAGATGCATTTGTATCGTATTTGATTACAACTCATGTAAGGCTATACCCACGCTAATATTTTGTTATATGATAACTATATACTAAATCACCAATATAGTCAACATTCCCCTCCTTTCAGAAATCAACCTTCACCTCCCGCCGTCGCTTCACAGATTTCGTCTTCCTCTACAAGTCCCTTTCTAAGGACTACCCAGCATGCGCGGTACCGCCGCTACCAGATAAGCAACGTATGGAATATGTACGAGGCGATCGCTTCGGCCCAGACTTCACCAACCGACGAGGCTTCTCCTTACAACGTTTCCTCGCGCGCATCACCCTACATCCTATCCTCCGCCGAGCGCCTATTTTCCACACCTTCCTAGAATCTCCCGACTGGAATGCGACCATGAAGTCCCGTGCCTCTAGGACTAGCACAACTTCCGACCAAGGGAGCGGCGGCGTCTTTGACAACTTCGCCGACACCTTCATCAACGCTTTCACTAAGGTCCATAAACACGACAAGCGGTTCGTCGAAGTTCGCGAGAAGAGCGATAAACTGGACGAAGACCTGGGACATGTGGAAAAGGTCGTGGCGCGGGTCGCCCGGCGGGAAGTAGACCTCGAGACGGACCTGCGAGACCTTACTGAGCAATTCCAAAAACTAATCACATTAGAGCCGGGCGTCGAAAGCGCAGTGCACGGATTCGCAGCAAGCGTGGAGGACACGGCGACAGGGCTGAAGAAGCTGCGCGAGCACACGGACCAGGACTACTTAGGCAGTCTGCGGGACATGCAAGCGTACAGCCAAGCGCTGAAGAACCTGCTCAAGGCGCGCGAGCAGAAGCAGCTAGACCACGAGCAGCTCACCGAGTACCTGAACAAATCGACGGCGGATCGCGACTCGCTGGCCTCGGGGTACGGGTACGGGAGCGCAGGCGCGCTGGGCGGCGCGGGGGCTTCATCCGGTCCAAGATCGAAGACGTGCGGGGGTGGACCACGAGGCGAGCCGACGCGAACGCCTGCGCAAGCTCGAGATGCGCATCGACGAGCTGACGACGGAGGCGGAGCGCGCCAAGAAGACGAGCGAGGCCTTCGACGAGGAGGTCGTCAAGGAGGTCGTCGACTTCGAGCGCATCAAGCGCATCGAGCTCAAGCGGCAGCTGGGCGGCCTGGCTGATGCGCATGTTGAGTTTTACGGCTCCGTCGTGGATGTCTGGGAGCAGTACGTCAGGGATATGGAGAAGGAGGGGCTGAGCTCGTCGGCGTATACGGGATGAGCGTTATCCTGGCGCTGTATGGGAATGGGAATGGGAATGGGAATGGGATGGGATGGAAAGAAAGAAAGAAAGAAAATAAGGGTAGAGGGAAGGGGGGTGTCAGGAGAGGGATGTGGGCGTTAGGTCGAATCGACAGTATGGTTCTCACGTCTATGCATACACACCTACATACATGCATTTCCTCCAAAGCTAGGCCGGGACAGGACGGGACGAGAAAGTCGCTCGAAGCCGGGGGATACAGACAGGCAGGCACGTGTTATAAGATTCAACTCTCGTCCCTTTGGCAGGGCCTGAGTATATTGCATTACGACACTGTTGTTGAAGGAGACATCAGACCGGGGCCGTAAGTGGTATATGTAACGTATGCATGCATGTAACTTCGAAGTGGAAGTGGTTTTAAGGAACATTCACACATTGGGGCAAGTTATGGCGTTTCTGGGACAATTCGAGTTTGATTCGAATCCGTTTCTGTGTAGAACGGGATGGGTTAAGAAGAAGAAAGACGAGAAGAGGAGGGGGGATTCTGCTTCTTGTTCTCGGATTGATGCTGAGCATTTTATTATCTATCTAACTACCTGGTACCAATTCATCCATCCTAATTCGCCATCCATCCATCCATTCATGCCTCTCGTTGTGGATAACTCGCCAGATAATCACCAGCCAATGAATATCTGTTGTGCTTGGCCCAACCTGATTTTACACCTTGAAAATTCTATTACTCCAAACCATCTGCTTAAATGCAAATCAGCAAAAATAGTAGATATAAATGTTCAACTGCAAAACAAGGTAAAAAAATTAAAAAAGTAAACCGTTGCGACGTGGGCCTGATTCGAACAGACGCTCCCGAAGGAACAAGATTTCTAGTCTTGCGCATTAGACCACTCTGCCACCACGCCTCAGATGGTTAGACGGCCGAGTGGATAGCCTTATAAAACCTTCTCCTCTTCACGATCCACCAGGGAACAACATTCGTTGGCTCAGGTAGGAAATTTACTTTACGAATCATCTATGCAGCTATGTAGTAGATGCATTCATATGTATAAGGTAGGTAGGTAGGTGTGTCCAGTATATGTATATTAATTCGCAATCCCCAAACGCCTTACGAACCATGCGATATGCCGATATTGGTAGGGTTATATATACAGGGAGAGCAGCGGTAACCGTAGCACCATGCTATGCCGATTCTAATTTCGAAGGTTCGAAGAGACATCTCATCTAATACCTCGAGGAGGCAATTTCTACAGTTCTTTGTCCCATTTGAGACTCTTATCTCCTCTCGCTTAAAAGCCTTGAGCTTTGCTTCTCGTTGTTAGCTCCTCTCCCTTCCTCATCATCGCTGTCGTCATCATCACGGCTGGCGATGTCGAAACGATCCCTTTCCATTTCATTTTCGTCTTCATCCTCGCTACCGCCCGCAAAGGCGTCATAGAGCTCACCAGCGCGTCGCTTCTGGTTGCCCTTCTCGCCAGCAGCGCCCAGGCCGTCACCGCCGTCGTCAGCGTTAAGCGGCTCAAACTCGTAGTCGTCGCGAGGGTTGTTAAGGCGTTGCTTGCGGCGCATGAACCAGAACCAAGCGCCGAGTCCGCAGCAGAAGGCGACAATAAGACCGAGAGAACCGTAGATCCAGGCTTGAGTGCTAGAGGAAACGCCGAAGGTGGGGAGGAATGAAGGTAACCAAGAACTTTCAGCGGCAGTTGTCTCCGCAGTTGCAGCCTCGGTACCCGTCTCAGTAGCAACACTGTCGCCCGCTGTTTTACTAGGCTTGATGGGGCGCTCAGGGTGGTCCGATGGAACAGCAGTAGTTTCTGCTGGTTTGGTAGCATCGGGGTTTGGAGGGAGACTGGTTGTGGCGGCGGGCGGAGTAGCTGTACTTGTCACATCGTGGTCTGCATCATCGTCTTCCTCTGGCATGGGCAGTAAAGTAGCCTTGGAGGCATCGATACTCTCACCCCATAGTTTCAGATGCCAGTCGATAAATTTGCCAGAGTCGTCATTCACAATGCTGTCGCGCACAATGAGTGTCCATTTTCCAATTCCAGACTCGCCCCTATAATACCATTAGCTATGAAAAACATTACATTTAAACTTAGTACACTTACCAGTGAACCACGCTCATGAAAGTCCAGTCGTTGTAACCTTCCTTGCTAACATCGTGTTTGCGTGTAGCCGAGATGTGGCTTACGACGTTATCCGGGCTGATGAGATCGACGCTCAAGTCACCTCGGCGGGTATGCTCGACGTTCATAGTAACGGTAACATGCTCGAGACGCTCTAGGTTCGCTTCCTTGAGCATATCTTTGGTCACTTCGAACGTAACTGACAGTCCCTTGTCGCCTTGAGGAATATCCTTGTGGACGTGAAGCCATGGGGAGTAAAACCAGGCCTGGGGTTTGACATTTTTCCAAGACTTTGCCGTCTCCACAAGAGCGTAGCTGTCAACCTTGCCGTAACCGAACGTGTGGCTGAAATTCTTGCCAATAGTGGTGGGTTGCCAATCCCCGGTGTCGAGGTCGACAGGTACCGCGCTCTGCATTGCGATATATTGCATATCTCTCCAGGTTAGGTCGGGTCGAACTTCGAGAGCCAAAGCAAAGATGCCAGCAGCTAGAGGTGCAGCAGCAGAGGTGCCTCCATGTCCGTTATAACATTGATTCTCTCCAACGTCGGTGGTGTGTATGGCGTCACCGCTGCCGCTGCTGTAGGTAACGACGAGTTGGGCTGAGCATTTCTCCGAGTAGTAAGGATGCAATCCTTGCCTATCGATAGCACCAACAGTGATACTGTAGATACTATTCGTGTACCCATCGAAGTTGCAGTTATCTTCACTTTGAGCACCGTTGCCGCTAGCGAAAACATATATCGACCCTTTGTTAGCACGTCCCTTCTGCACACCGTTCAACATGGCCCTCTTGATAAGAATACCGGGGGCATCCATTGACTGTCCATCATCCGGCGGGCCCCAGGAGCAAGAGTAAATATCGTTATGATCGAAATCGTAGTTCATCGCTTCGGCTTCGTCCGCATCTGTAATCAGCTTGCTCAGAATGCGAATACCAGCAATCTTGGAATCGTACGCGACACCGACACCACAAACGTCATTCTTTGCAGCTCCAACCTCGCCGGCACACCGGGTACCATGCTTATCGTCGGAAAGGGTTGGCCGAGGTTCTGGTCTCTGGTCGTTGAAGTCGTAACTACCTGCAGCGTAGTAATTCGGTTTTAGATCATTACTATACATGTCCAACCCGTCATCGACAATAGCCACTGTTGCATTCTTGCCTGTAATGCCCGCTAGCCAGACACCGGTGACATTCACGTCGTGTCCCACTTGAACAGGGTTAAAAAGGTGCCATTGTTCGTTGAATATCGGATCTGATATCCCAAGTTTACCCATCACGAACTTTTGCTTTTCTACTGCTTTCGCATCAGGCTTATCCTCTCGTTTTCCCTGATAGAGATCGGCTGGCGGGGGCGGGATGACTCGTTTCTGCATGGGAGCCCGCAACTTCTGCTTATGTGAGGATTTTACACCATCCAAGACATCCGCACTGCCGAGCGACCGCTTGCGCCGATGTTCTTGAACAGCGCGTCGCACAATATCTTCGGTGGCTTTAGAGGTAGAAAATATGTGATGGTCTGTGAGTTGGCCCAGCTGGCCCTCATGTCTGAGACCCAGTCGGGACGCGATCAGGTCGGGTTGAGCATCGCGTTCGAGGTGAAGGACGTAATAGTCGTTCGAGCTGAGATCTCGGCCTTGTAGAGCTGCGGTGCCTAATCCAGCCAGGCCACCAACAACCAGGCTAACCAAAGGAGCGAACTTCATGGTGTGGGATCGAGTAGACCCTTGGTCGAAGCACCCCACAGAGATCGAAACGAGTCGTAGGTTATCGATATGGTAAAGCAGGTAATTGGATATCGAGTTGGGAGGTAAAATAGGTGAGAAGGTTAGGTAGCTTTCTAGGTATTTCGAATGAAGTAGATAGACACTTCTAAGTAACCGGGAAAAGAAGAAACAGGAGAAACAAAAAACACCTTCGCTCAGGCAATACACGCAAAACCCCTTTATGAAACCGTAAAGGGATTAAACTAATCAGATGAAGATCCAGTAGTTTCCCAGTTTCCCCGTAGATTTACGCGGATGCAGATAAAAGTCTGCTATTGAAGCAAATATTATAAAAGCAAATATTATAATACGACCGGTTTATTTGCCGTCATGAACCGGTAATAATATTTGCGAATAAATGAATGAAGACAGATAGGAGGAAAGTGGAAGAGTGGAAGGTTTCATTGACATTGTTAACGCGAATGCGCAACGCAAGTTAGAAGGGCTGAAGGGCTGTGGCGGCGTAATCCAATCGCCCTTTTTTTTTTTTTGCGATTAAACAGGCTTAACGGGTCTACTCTACTGTGTAATAGGCAACTCACAAGCGGGTTGGCGGGAAGCCAGGTGTTCCTAAACGCTTCCGAGCCATACGCTATTCCCTTTTTGGGACTAGATTAGCAAGATTAGCAACGTTATGGAGATCATCTCAAGTTCCCATTGGCTCTCTTGGACTGTCAAGACCCTTAAATAGCACCTGAGTTTATCGTAATAAGCACTTCGCCTGCCTTGGAGTATGTAATAAGTGAAGTTGCTAAGACCCTAGGTACTTGGTGTAAGTGTAAGACGTACCTTACCTTTATGTCCAGGTGGTAGGTACATAATTAGGTACCTATATGTAGTACAGTTCGAGCTTTTCTAGCGCGAGTAAAATACCTATAGTGACAAAAATTATTATGCAAGGCGCAATATTTTCTTGAGGATTCAAAAACTTTATCTTTATTTCGTCTGGATTTCGTCGTTAAAAAAAAAAAAAACCTTGCGAAAATAAGCGTTCCAGATTTCGAACGGAGTGTTTTCCCCTTTAGATATGACATCACCCCCAACTGAAGATCTACAGATGCGCGGCCGTCGACATCTAATTAAAGAAGCGAAAGCTCTGTAAGGATCCGAAATGTGGTCTGTTTGGAGCCACGGCTCATGCCGACATTGGGGAAGCTTTCTCCAATGAATTTCTCTAGACAAACGACGATTACAACTCGAACCCTATCAATTCACGGTTCTTCCGAAGGGGCGCAAGAGTGAAATATTTTTACTGCTAGAGCATGTAAACGAGGGGTCATAAGAGATACCTATATAATAGTAAGTGACACTAACTAGTACCTAATGTGAAAACTACCTAGGTGTAAAGTATTGATAGATCGTCCTCGAAACCATCTCTTATTACTTTTCATCTATTGAACTACAATTAAATATATTCACGGCCAACCACCGTTGTTCCGGCTTTCCGTCTTATCATTCCGGGTTTCTGCGCAATAGTTTTACGACAAACAGCTTTAGCTCCCGAGTGTCAACTCCGATATCTTGGCAGAAGAAGGGAAGTTCTTGTTTTCTATATTGTCCGACTAACACAACCTGGAAGTTGAATCCACTCACATATGTACCTAACTTACAAGCCGCATATCATACCAAAAAAAAAAAAAAAAAAACTCCGCCGGGAGGTTGACCGCTTTTTTTTCCCGAAAGATTAGATCCATCATATTCATGATCGGGAAAAATGCGACGCCTACTTTACTTTTCTCTTCGCAAGTAGTTTTGTTACTGATGAGATACGAGGTGAGATCTGTATCTTACCGGGTTACATGGTTTGGTTCCCTCCCCTGTTCCGCACCAGTTGTATTCCAAGGATTCAAACGAGAGAAAAATCGGGAGGCTTGTAAGGCTTTAGAGATCCGAAGGGGAAAAAAAAAATGAGATCCCTGTGAAGCTTCTTTTTTTCCCTGCGCCAGCTTGGGAAGGCTGGAATAGGTAGTGTTATTACCAGCCAACTTATTAATTTTCTCAGCTCCCGTCAACATAGATCAATACACTATTAACGCCTCAATATTCCCTATTTCCTATGTCCGCAAATACATACCGTCTCCATAAAGTTACATACGTCTTTAATACTTGAATCTGCTGTTCCCCATCTTCCCCGTCTCCCCCTGCATTAATCACCGACTGGCTTCAACCACCCGAACCGCATGTGTCTGCATGGCATTGGTCTATCATGGGCACCCGCAGATGAGAGCTACTGTGTTAGTCGTGTTAGTCTCGACACGCTCTTCCCCCCAGTTCGAGTTCAGCCTGTCCTTGCAGCCCAATCACCGCCGAGCCTGATAGCTACCCATAATGTCGACGCCTTATTGGGGCCAATTACCCCCATCAAAAGCTCGCCGCATGTCGGCCGACTATGACCAGACTGATCGTCGACAGTCTTTGGATCAGTCCGCCGTTCCATCCCAATCTCAGACTTACTCCCACTCCCGATCCCAGTCCCAGTCACGGTCGAATCGGGCATCCGTACAAACCAACCATACCGACGCCTATACAGAGTCTACACTTAGTCCTCTCCTATCACCCGTTACCTCTAACTTCCCGGGGAATGGGCTAGCTCCCCGACCGCCCTCTCTACCTTACGGGAAAAATCAGTATCCTACAGAACCTGAGGGGAGAAGAACAAGACGTACTAGTCGAGCGCACGAAGACACCTTCTACGACGAGACACCCGCATCACCTTCCCCTCTCCCAGCCGCTCCCGACGTCCCTAGAGCCCCACCGGTTAGTTATAGAGATCCTTATAGAAATAGTAGTCCGGCCTTTACTCCGACATACACCTACAACGCGGACGGTTCGCCTGGGCCGCCGCTTTCGGCTTACCGATTTGGTTCTCCAATATACAATACCCCTCAAGCGCGAGTAGCGGCCATGGATTCCGAGGCTTTCTATAAAGATGCCACTCCGGAGTCCCAGAGAATAAATCGAGCACCTGTACTGGATCGAAGTCGACAGACTTTTGACGAGAGTGGGGGTACTAGTAAACAAGAACATCGGGGCCTAGAGGGATCTAGATCTATAGGGAAGCCAACAAACGGTGATGCGGCAGAGAAGGGAGCTGTAGATCCTTCTGCGCCAAAGAGACAGGGAACACTGAACGCGCCAGTAAAGCGCCCAACGTGGGCAGACGACCGGTCACCGTTGCAAAGGCTCGAGCTGACCCTCGATAGCATCACCAAGGAAGAGAAACGGGCCCGTGTAGAGGCTGCTGAGCATCGTGCAAGAGAACGGGCGGCACGGAAAGAAAGTGCTTCAATTGAAGAAAGGCTTCAACTTCCGCCAGAACGTCAGACCAACCAACAGGTTCGGACTAGAGATCGGCGTCAATCTACTGCCCGACCGGAAGAACAGCGTGCTGCTATTGCTGATCCAGTCCCGCCACAACCATCGACGGCCGCATCCCACGAGCCTTCGACTCGTAATCCCCCAAAAGAAGCTAGACAGCCACCTGATCAACTTCCAAGCTCACAGATTCCAGTTGCTAGGAAGCGGAATAATACAGCCGCTGAGAAGGCTGATATACCCCAAGGTAACTTAAGTTTTCGTGAGAGAGCTGCTAAGAATGACACCGTTCTGCCAAGAGATGTAGAGAGTAGCTCACCAACCTCGCCGATTACTCCAGTAGGCGGAGGTTTCTCTCTTACCCGTAGTGGAAGCAATAAGCTTAAGAAGAACCCCCTGGTGATCCCTGGTATAGCGCACGCAAAGAGGCCGAGGAAATATCAACAACTCAATACAGACGCAATTCGCAAAGAGGGGCCCGAATGAAGTGCCTAGAGATGCCGGCATCCCGCTTGGGACTGTCAAGCCTAAAATGAGGTGGGCACGAAGATGCCTACTTCGCCAGAGTATAGTGAAAGGCCGCCAGCAAGAGGTAAGCAGTTGAAACAGGATGATTATAAAGAATCTATAGTCCAACAGAAAGGACTTGCCCCTGCGATTGGGCTAGGTCGATCCACGTCCCTAAGGAATAATCAAAACTCACCACCATCACATCACCCTTATCAAACCCCAGTACGCCATTCAGAAGACTCGCCAGCGCCTGTTAGAGTGTTGTGAAATCTGTTACGTTTCCAGATCGAAAGCATGAGGCACAAATGTTCGAAGACGATGACTATGATTCGGATATGACCGATCATAAGCTCGGTATCCATGATTACATGTACCGAGGCAAGCTCAAGCCTGGCCGAGGGATGTATCAACCGCCAAAGTACCTGGAGGAATGGAAGAAGGCTACAGTTGGAACTCTAGCGGGTCCTTTATTGGACCTCAATGAAGAGCCTAATCCTATCGCTGATAGGAGTACACCATGGTGGGAAAGCCCCCCTAGTAGTAGACGTAGAGGTAGCACAACGACACGGCCGGAAGCCTTTGAGGAGCCGTACGGCGATACTAAAGGTCCGACGAGGTTTAGACCAGCATTATATCTTAAATGCGGGCCACTACTCCGCTATTGTGGCCTTCGTTACGAAAAGCCACTCGCACGAGCAAGCCGCAACGACGGGACTTCGGACCAGGAGATATGGAGAGGCAGCGTTATGATCGTCACACAAGACTCGGAGTCATCATATGACATTCCTCCAATTCTCCGGTTGTTTGTTCAGCCCATTGAGCTCTTACCGCCGCCTCCCGCAGAGCTGCGCGCAGAACAGACTCTTCCGCCAGAGTATGTGGATCCAATTGCCGGCATACCGAAGCTTGGTCGGCGAGGAGAAACATTATACGTACGTCCGGTAGAGCACCTAGAAGAAGCTAAAGATGTTTCGAGACTGGATCCCGATGACGGGCTGTTCGAAATTACGAGAACTGCCCCTGACTTCAGTAACGGACCTGATCCTCCGGGTTCTTTTACTAGTCGCAAAAGACGGACTCAGGTTGACGGAGAGAAGCTGGGGAAGTACAAGGATGTACGTGGGTTCCGGCTGCATGCGGAACGAGGCCATACGTTCTGGCGGTTTAATATCGAGGTTGAACTTCGGGACCATCAACAGAGAATTGCCTACCGCATTAATCATGGACCTGCTATGGGCTTCTGGGTGCCCCCTCGGGGCGAGTCGATGAACATCATGTTCTATAGTTGCAACGGGTTCAGCATGAGCGTGAATCCGGATGAATTCAGCGGTCCGGATCCTATGTGGCGTGACGTGCTCAACAACCATCAAACCCGGCCATTCCATGTCATGCTTGGAGGCGGAGATCAGCTCTATAACGATGCTATCATGCGGGAGAGTCCTTACTTCCATAATTGGCTGGATATCAAGAATCCTCTACACAAAAATAATGCTCCTTTGATACCGGAGTTACAGGATGAAATGGAGCGATTCTATCTAAATAGGTACATGATGTGGTTCTCACAGGGCTTATTCGGCCTTGCAAACTGTCAAATTCCTATGGTCAACATGTACGATGACCACGATATCATAGATGGTTTCGGTTCTTACCCTCACCACTTTATGAAGTCCCCGGTGTTTAGCGGCTTAGGCAATGTCGCGTTTAAATACTACATGCTATTCCAACACCAGAGTCTGCCCGACGAAACCGAAGAGATTGAACCGAGCTGGGTTCTGGGCGTAAAGCCCGGACCATATATCAATGAGCTGAGTCGCAGCACATTCATGTTCCTGGGAACTAAAATCGCGCTCCTCGCTGTTGATTGTCGGACTGAGCGCACGAGAGACGACGTCTTACGAGAGAATACTTGGAAGAAACTTATGGATCGTTGTTACGATGAAATTGTCAAGGGCAAGACACAGCATCTACTTGTTCTCCTAGGGGTTCCGATTGCTTATCCTCGATTGGTATGGTTAGAGAACATGTAAGTTTTATTCCTAAACACGTATATCTAACACGAGAATACTGACATCCTTAGCTTGACTTCACGATTGATGGACCCCATCAAAGCCCTTGGAAAAGCGGGTATGTTGGGCAATTTCCTCAACCGTTTCGATGGAGGCGTTGAAGTTCTTGATGACCTTGATGATCACTGGACAGCAAAGAACCACAAGGATGAGCGGAGAGTCGTTATTGAAGACCTACAGGATCTCGCTGCGGACAAGTCTATCCGCGTGACGATTCTGAGCGGAGATGTGCACCTGGCCGCCATAGGCCAGTTTTACTCGAACCCTAAGCAAGAGCTTGCCAAGCATCACGATTTCCGCTATATGCCTAATATTATCTCGTCTGCTATCGCCAACACGCCACCCCCCGATATCATGGCCGACATCCTCAATAAGCGGAACAAAATCCATCATTTCGACAAGGAAACCGACGAGGACATGATCCCTATCTTCACTAACGGAGTGGATGGCAAGCCGCGTAACAACAAGCGTCTTCTCCCCACCGCAACTGGTGTTCCATCCGCGAGTACGTGCCCGGACAAACACCACCGCCCACTCCACCGCCAGAGTACGACGAAATGACCCCCGAGGGAACTCCACCAGGAAGTCGGGGAGGCCTCTTCCGCAGATTCTCATCGAAGCGAAAGGGCTCCGTCCTCCGAAAAGACGGACCACGCGACCCCGGCGATCGCTCACGCCCCCTGTCTCTAATAGCGGTTTCATCCGCTCGCTTTCCCGCCGCGCCTCGACTAGCGGTGGTTCCCGCCCAGGCGGTGGCCTCTTGCGCACCCTCTCGCTCGGCTCGCGCCCGCGCGGCAACGGCAGCGGTAGTATCTTCGGTCGCCGGAGGAACAGCTTCGACCGCCCGGACGACGGCGGCATCAACGGCGGCTGGGGCCCCGACAGCGAGGAGGAAGACGACGCGTATGAGGAGCCGCCGCCGCAGCAGCGCGCCCACCGCGCTCGCGCGACTACCGTGTCCGCTCGGCCGGTAGCATATGCGCCAGATCACTACGCGGGCCCGACAAATATGGGGATGGGCATGATGCGCGGGGGAGGCGTCGAGCGCAACGACGAGTACGAGGTCGGCGACGACTCGTACTTCACGGCGAAGTCGCCGCGGCGGGCGTACACGCAACCAACCCGAGGCGAACACGGAGGCACAGGCGGGGGGGCATTTAGCAATAACTACAGCACGTACGACGACAGCCCGAGCTCGGAGTGGGAAGCGCCGCCGCCGCGACCGTTCCGGCGGACGCCCACGGGACTCACGGCCAAGCAGCTGCAGGCCGCGGGGAAGTTCGAGGTCGATCTCGAGGGCGGGCTCGACGTGTGTCTAAATGTGGAGGTCAACGCGCGGGATCCAGCGGGGATTACGGTGCCGTATAGGTTGTTAGTGCCGAGGCTGTGGTATGAGTATGAGGGTGAGGATGCGGGTGTGAGTGCGGAGGAGGAGGATGAGGATCAGGAAGAGGAGGAGGGGGAGGGGTATGAACGACGGCAAGGACAGGGACAAGGGCAGCCGCGGACTATGTATGAGGATATGATTGGAGATGAAGAATATGAGGAGGAGAGGCCGCAGAAGGGCGTGTTGAAACGTCTGTTCAGTGGCCGAGGAAGCCAATATAGGGCACGAAGGGGGTCGTCTTAGGGGCTATGGAAAGCTGGTAGGAATACCCATTCTAGAGACCTCGTCGTTTTTATTTCTTGCATCTTTTCTTTTTCTGTCTATGTACCTGGTCGGAGGGACGAAGGAAAAGTTTCTATTCACATATGGGAGTCGGCAACAGTTATTTCTACACGCGGGGAGATTCCTTCAAGATATATTTTTTACCATCTGGATGGACATAAGGATACGGAAACGGGTTTATCTGGGTAGTCTTGATTTTATCTGCGTGGGCAGGTTGGCCTCGCTGGATCGGGGCTCGCTTGATTTGCCCAGAAGCGGACTCATGAGATACGACGTTTGGAGAGATGGAAGCGCTATGGTGTTGGGACGTATTTACCTAGGTACCTAACTAAGATTCGAAGGGCTTGGAAATTTTGAAGATGATGTTGACTGGCTGGTTGGGTTGCTTGACGTATGTATGTATGTACTTGGATGCGTTGACTCGAATACAAATTTGCCGTCAGGTATTGAAAGGCTATCATGCCTGGTGTTTATGTCTCGTCTAGGGTATAAGGTAGTGGCCATGTTGGTTCCTTTCATATGGAATTATAACTATAGACGAGAAGAGCTACATGTTTCCAAAAGGCATGACTTCCAGCCTTGTCTCCTCAATTATATCATAGTACCCCTCTCTTTATAGGAATCAGGATAGGTCTAAGGCGATGATATATAAGACGTACCATAGAAAATAGTGTATACCAAGCCCTTGAGTAAGGTCCGCGTAGTATATCTCATCGTCAATTAACCACGCTGAGATAATTTCCTACCTTCTATTAGTTACGAGATAGTTTAACTTGATGCATCTTTTATCTGATAACTTCTATTTATATCACAACTACAAAGAAATGACATATCACCTTTAGCGTACTCTTCACCGGTCAGTTGAAATAGGAAGTATTCCTCGAACGCACTATCGGCTGGGCCGTAAGTGGCCGGGCTTCTTTCCTTTTTACTTCAAGTATACCGTACATCTCAAGATGCACTGTTTCTGAGGGGTTGATTCCCAACAACAGATCAGATCAGATTCAGCCAACGTTTCCCGTCTGTATGTGAAACGACTACTTTACTATTAAACCATTCTAGTTCAGAACCCCGCCGGTTCAAAGCCGCTGTATCATAGGTAAGCACGGCAAAGCTCTAGTTTTACTAGTTCCTAAACTAGAGATATAAGCCACTCTTAGCAACTCATTCTTTCACATACGACCATAGGATCTGGGAAGCTCGGGATCCCGTCCGCTCTCCCCTCGATAAACCAGATACCGCTGGATCAGTAGTTGGGTCGGTGACGACCAGCGAATCCCCGGTGTTGTATGTTTTTTTTATTATATTGCCTATGAAACTTTTTACAGACCGTTGTCTCTTGTGACCGCCGTGGGGTTGTGATATAAAAAAAAGGGGGAGGTGTGGGAGAGGACAGGGGCGGTCTATGATAAACCAGGTATACAAAAATATATGATCCCTCGGACCGGAATCGAACCGGTGACTTTTCGGTATACAATCTTCACAATTACAGCCGAACGCCATAACCAACTAGACTACCAAGGGTGCTCATGATGGCTTCACCCTTTAGTATAGCTTATGTGTTGACTTCGATCTCGAGGTAAAGTTTCGTGGTTGAACTATATTCTTTCGCCGTTGTGAGGGTATTCAAATCGACGTCAAAGCGTAGGAGTGGATCAGAGTATCAAGCTATTGAGGTGCGTAGGACAGCTTGATAAGGTACAACGGCAAACAATATCGGTGAAAGGTAGAAAAGGGATACGTATAGACCCCGAGGGTGCACGCCGAGTAATAGTTTGATGGGACCGTCTTATCTATCATACGTAGGTAGTCTAAAAGCTATAACAAACCGACTCGGCATACAATCCTTGAATCTCGATATAAACTAGGTGGTTTAACACGTTAACTCGTACATCTTCATCTCATTGGAGGCACACATTCCATGGGTAATACCATCTTCGATCCCACTAGAGTAGAATTCTCGAAGGAGCGGTCGAAGCTACAATACGCGGAATGCAACATGAGCTGGTCGAACATTCGATACGTTTGATGTCAAAACTTAACAGAGCTATTACTATAGTAGGGGCATCCCATTTTGGCGACGCGCATTTCCCGTGCGTGCTAGCCAGCCTTATTGCTACCATTTGTAGTATCAAATCCCATAAAAACGTCCTACGCATACCTGCATCCGGGTGCATAGGGTCGCTTAGTCTGAAAACATCTAGGACCACATTCGCTGCGGGGGCCCGATCGATAACCATTATTTAGCATTGTCGGTCCGTCCATAAAGCTTTTAGTACGTGTGAGTGCCACATTAAGAAAGTCGGGATCTTCGTTACACTGCGGACCGGGGCACTGCTCATAGGGCCGGGGGCGAAATCCGGGAACGAGAGGCGGAAGCACATGCTTGATCTTCAATTTCCACTCACATTTCTGTTGAATGACTGATGTGTTCCACGAGTGAAGATGCCAGTGTGGGAACCCTAATATAACGACGAACCAGTTTGGAGGACCTCCCTAACGCAAATATGAGGTGCTAGCTACCCGTCTCGACTGATTTACCTTGCATGCATATAGGGAATACGTGTAGGATTCAGAGAGCAGTAAAAGGCTGTTAATCCAGGCTTATCCGATTAGGAATCATTGAAAGGTAGGTAACTTGACTCGTGAAGTGGCCCCCATGTAGCTCTTCAAACTGGAGACCCACGTTAGGCGGGAAGCAACTGGATAAGACCAGCTATAAAAGCATGGCTGAAGGCTGCATAATACTAGTATAGTAGTAATGTGGTGATTTGAGTAGCCCGGTAAGTCTACTCCGAGTATGCATCCTCAGGACTAAAGATAATGATATGTGACCTGGGCTCGGCGTGCTGCGATATGTATCACGCATACAAAACCTAGTCTAGCCGGAAGCAGTGGAGGGTCTCGGCATATGAGAGATCAGCCCTCGTCTCAACATACCCGTCCATTCCCGTCTCTGGGAACTGAACAGGTATGGCTGCAACCCTCATGCACTTATCAAGAGGCCGAATGAATCAGGGTTGCCTTTATCACTAAGGACCGAGAAGATGCTCCACAAGTTTTTTTTTTTCTTTTCTTTTTTCAAGTCATGCCGCTGTTGCGTCTACGACGTTCAAGAATTGTGGGATCCAAGAACGGTTGAGCTGTAGCCGCAGACGAGATTTCAACAGGATCCTCTGAAAATATGTCAAAATAAGGCTCAAACTGAGCTTAATTAATCATAAGACACGTACGGTTCACTTGTCTCTCAGATGGCTTTCTCACCATGACTTCGTTGATCGACGCTGGGGTAACTGTATACGATTTGGTTGAGGGCGGCTTCGATGGTGGTCGGAGTTTACCCTTGACCAATTCTCGGTGCCCATGGCCGCCTCGTTGTTCAGTCGACATGACCTTTTCTACTCGGACATATAAAACACACGTCTATACTTGTCCGTAATCCCAGATTTTCTTTTTAAGGTGGTGGTATAATTCTAGGTGGTAGGCCTAGAATTATATGATTTTTAATATATAGGATACACGTAAGATGTAATTTGCATTGGCGTTGAATGCAATGGTATATGGTAGATGGTAAGTAAGTGGAACCGAAGAGCAGCCGCTTATACTTCGGTAATTGTGCACGGACCGAGCATCTTTTAGTCGGACGGTAGCGTCTGCTGCCGCTGTCTGATAGCGCTGGTGGCTTGCCTATTCCAGGTAATGGCCGAATGGGTCTCTTTGGCCTACCGCGACTCTTTTAGGCCAAGCCGAAACCTGTTTGGTAGTAGAATAGAATACTCCTATCTCGATTGTGCGACAATTGCGAATCAGTTGATCAATTGAAATATTTCTTGGATGTAGGATATCTTTCTTCTGTAAGAAAAAAAGAGAGTGAGAAAATTGTTTTACTTTTGGTCAGTTGCAAAGCTGTAAAGACTCTGCGAAGCGAATATAATGAATAAAATGGCGTCCCTCGACTTAGCAGGGATTTCATTTGAAGAAAACAAATTGGGGTAAGGGCACCTGATCATTTAGACCGGGATTACCTTCCTAGAAAAGTATTCCGCAGGCCAAGATGGGTAAAGTGTGACCTTGTTACCCCTCATTTTACTCGTTGATGGAAAGAAGCCAAGGGAGGTCCTATGCAAGTCGTATGCAGTTGACAGCTTGAGATGGAGGGAGATGGAGGGAGATGGAGGAAGCTACGCACAATACTGCACAATGAACAACTCATTCCTTCATTACAAGACTTATGATTTGTTGCTTTTGCTGTTAAGGTACCTCCTTACTTTAGGTAATATGTAGGTACCTGTCCCTACGTGCATTCCGATACTTTACGGTCTTTGAAATTGAGACCAATTTAGTCCAATCGCTTTAGTCAATTGGGACCTTAGGTGGATTATCAAAGTTGTCTAATGAGATTTCGAGTTTTCGAGTTTTCGAGTTTTCGAGGTTTATGGTGGTAGTGGATGACTCTTAAAACTGCTTTAACAAAACCAAATTGTATTCTTTGATTTTTCTTTACCTAACTGCTTGCCTTAACTTGTCCTCACTTTACCCTTACTCGTTCTTTCTTTATTAGTATCCAGTATCCAGTATCCACATTTCCAACGCATTGCCCGCCACCCCGCGTTAGCGGCAAAAAAAAAAACGAACGTGTTTTTTTTTCCGTTGTTCAGTCAGAGCCGCAAGTCGCCTCTCCCACCCCAAATTTCTACTCATATCCTCTTATCGCTATTAGCCCAGACCCCTCCAATTACTCAATTCCGTGATCGGTCTCGGAACCTCGACGTAAAGCAAAGCTGAGCAAAACTCAGCCTCGGCCGGTGCAGCGGCACGGAGCCATACGGAGCAAAGAAATTACCTCAGAATTCACAGCTTGTCACATCTGTCGCGTTCAATTGGATTGATTTTATTAGTCAATTGAGAGTGCATGGATGGCCACACAGTTGTCGGCGCCGTTTCGGCGCCGTCGACGAGCCCTACCAGCCCTGTGAGCGTCCATCGCCATGGTTCTATGAAGCGAAAGCGCAGTGAAGGAGGTCTGGGAGTCGAAAGCAGTCCTGGTAGCGTTATCGGCGATGAAGACCAGTCTCTTGCCGAACCCGAAAAGAAAAGGCAACCCGGCGTGAAGCGGTATGTTCATAATCCCATCCCCGTATTATATAATATCATAACCTCAACTGTCAATGCTTAAATATACATCTATATTTATTTATCTATACTTATATATCGTATATATCTATACAATGTAACACTTAGCTAACAACACCGTCCGAGTAGAGCTTGTAACGAATGTAGGCAGCAGAAACTTAGGTGCGATGTTGTCCAAGAACCATTTCAGAGTTGCTCGAGGTGTAATCGTCTAAAACTCGAGTGCAAGATCGAGTCCAACTTTAAACGGATAGGAAAGAGGTCGAAACATGCTGAGATGGAAAAGGAGATCGATCGGTTACGTCGCAAGATTGCCCAAGCCAAAGCCCAGGGCTTTGTAATTGACGAAGATGAAGACCTGCAATCACAATTGCAATCACCCGTCGCAAATAGTGCGTATTCGCATACCCGAAATCCTTCGCTCATGGGGTCCGATGAGGCTGTTACCTCCCTTCTGACTCTCAAGCGAGGAGGGTCGTATAGCTTGGCCGCAACCCATTATGCCTACGAGCTTGAGACAGTGCGGCTGACCGAGCAGGATGTACACGGCTTATTCCAGGAATTTTTCAGCTGTTACCACCCGTTCCTCCCCTTTTTGAACGAGCATCAATCCCCTGATTTATATTATCAGCAACATGCCTTGCTCTTCTGGACCATTATTGCCATTGCATCGCGGCGTTACCATGCCAAACCTGGAATCCTACATGAACTATCAAGTGGTCCTCTGAACAGATTGCTCTGGGGCACCGTAGGCGATGTGCCGAATAGTTATTTCGTTGTTAAGGCTCTTTGCCTCCTATGTACTTGGCCTCTACCGACGAGCACGACGACGGCAGATCCAACTCATATTTTATGCGGCGTGATGATGAAGGCTGCTACAGGTATTGGCTTGCACCGGCCTAACCATACCCAGGACTTCTCCCGTGTGTCAGTAGAGCTTAACAAGGACCAGCTCCATGACCGAGTAACGACGTGGGCCGTATGCAATATTGTTGCTCAATCTATTGGAACTGGCTATGGCCAGCCGGCCACTTCCCTCTACGACTGGACCCTGGCAATCCGCCCTGGTGAGGATGGCCCGTTTACGCTCTCCCCCGAACTTGAGGCTAGGTTGCGAATAGAGAGGTTTTGCGATAAAGTTTCGAAGGAAATGTACAGTAACGCAAGCGATCCTAGGGGCGTAGCCGGTGACGAGCACAGAGCCATGTTGATGCGAGTATACCGCCGCGACTTTCAGGAACTGCAAACATCAATCCTTTCACAGCGTCTATCGCCAATTGTGGAGGTACACTTGACCGCTGCCAATGTGCATCTTCGCCTCGCTGGTTTCTTTGATTCCAGCAGTACTCCTGGTTACATGGACGATCTCATGGGCCTGTGGCGAGCCATTACAAGCTTCTTAGATCTTCTGTTTCAAGACACAAACCAGCATATATTACTGTATGCCACTAATTACATCCAACAGATGCTCGTTGCCGCCGGATTCGCTCTGTTGAAACTGATGAGGTCGTTCTTTGCTAAAACCATAGACTTCGAAAGGGGAAGGACTCTGTTTCATAAGACCATCAGTGCTATTCGCAGGACAAGTGTGCTAGACAATGATCTGCAATGGCGGTTAGCAGAGCTCATGGTTCAGATGTGGAATGGCGCACGAATTGACACTAAGAACAGCACCTCATTCCATGATGACAGCAGCGACAATTCTGTTCTTATTGACGATAGCCTACAATTGAAGGTCCGATGTAGGCATAGCATGAGTCTCGTGTTTGACTCTATTTGGCGCTGGAGGGAAGAATACCAGGCACAGGGCCGTGGGACACTTGACGGTAAGGATATTGATTCATTGATTCATTGATTTCTTTCCTCTCGATTAGTATACCTCGCTCGCGTGGCTTGGGGGATTTACTAATATCGAGTAGCTCTTAAACATCCAACTAATCCAGACTCAGGTAATGAGTCCTCCGCGTCCTCCACACATATGGATAGCACATTACTGCCGCATAACCACCTGGCGAATTTGACGTCGATGGCGACGAATAATGGCGGCATAACACCAACAGCAAGCCACGGCCTAAGCGCCGGTGCCAACAGTATGATCGGGTTAGGGTACGGTAGTGACGCGAACTATGACTTCTTCGATCCTCAGCATTGGATGCTAGATGGCCTACTAGATTTTAACTACACCTTCGCCCAACCCCTAGAAGGAATGTAGTACGACTTTACATGGGAATATAACACATGAGCAGAACCCTTATATGCTAATAAAACTAGCAAACATACCTAGGTAGGTATGTTCCCGGGATTCAACAGCACCGACCAGATGCTACAGGTCATTTTATGTATGAAATTAAGAGCACGGGGATTAGGTGCGTGGTTGAATAATACGTCCGGGGCGTGACTCGCACGAGGGGCAGGCGCGGGAGAAAATTGTTCTTTTCATCTGCCACCTGGTGTGGGTTTTAATTACGTTCGATGCTGAGAACTATCACCAGCAGAAATTGATTATGATTAAGGAGAGACGAATAGAGAGGAACGGTATTATAACCCCTCTTCATTGTGCACGGTATTGCGAAAAGGGGGGGGAATGTATACCAAGAGCGTTGGGGTTTCAGGGCGGATTGCTTTGTACGGTACCTGAGGTAGTTATATATCTTGGCCGATGGGTTGTCCATCGATCAAGTAGTCGGCATTATTAGGAGCATAAACTACGAAATTGAACTTACAGATTCATCTAGATAGAGTGTTTCCTCAGGAGGGATAATTTCGTGGGAGTCTCTATATCTCTATGCCCCCAGGCCCAAATACAAAGAGTAATATCTGAGGCTTTCCCCAATTTGAAGAATTCGAGCTTATGAATCATAAACATGTCAAAGGTGACTATTATTGATTCCAGGTACGTAGAAGAGGCTTCTATGATGCCCCCTATATATTACATGATGATCTATGGTAAGTGTTGTCGTCGCAAAGTAGAAACGTCTAACAACTTGGCCCGAGGTTATCTACGGAGGATCACATCATCTAGGCGCAATTAAGAACTGGAGATATCGGTTACCGAGAAATATCTACCCCCTGAGAACTCATCGGCAAAGAGCCGAGCAATAGAATCAGGGTCGGACTATGATGTCGAATGTTCGGCTGATTACTCATAAATAGGCTGGCTTAACGCCGACGCAAAGAGATCGGCTTAGGACGCCAGAAATAGCAGCACCCGATTATTCAGCTCAGCAACTTTTAACCGCAGCTACTAACTAACACTCCCAAGACATCATCGTTCCTCGTCCTCCTCCCCCCCTTCTTCCGGGGTCTACGGAACTTACCGCATATCATCGCGGCATAGTGTTTCGGCGCCGGCATGGTGAGGCGAGGCGTCGTAACGGCGAGCACATGGCCTTTGCCCGAAGCGGGAATTTTCTTGAAGGGGGGGGTTATCAAATCCTCAGGTAGATGGACACATCGACACATGCACGTTTCAGAGATGCGTGTGGCTGGCTCGGACAATATGCCCACCGGATATCCCCCCAGCTTTTCTCTCGAGGATCTGTGTTTACGTACGTACGAAAAGCAGGTCGCGTGGTAAATCGGATTGCTGCACCACCGCGGCGTCAGACGCCGTCTTCTTGCTGGAGCAAGTGAGTGGTCCGCTATAACGTTGCAAATGGAATGGAACTTTTTTCTTTCTCGAGTCTTTTTATGGCCGCCGCCCCCCCCCTTTGGGAGAGGGATCGACCGGGGCAGTTCTTGGCTTCTGGTGATGTTCACACGAGGTAGGTAGCTTAGGTAGCTATGCGCGCAAGTACCGGGCCTAGGATGGGATGGGATGGGATGGGATGGTGTCGTTGCCAGGCCAGCTGTACGTGTTAAGCGCGGATGGTACGCATAGATGCTGTAGCTAGCTACCAACAATAGGACGACAATACCCAGTCATCGTGCTTCCCGTCTCCAGGTTTTCTAGGACTTCTGACGGAGCGAAAGCCTGTGCTGGTCTAATTTGATTCCACGCGCTATATGCAATGCGACGTTTCGCGATCTAACAGCTATGCCTCGTGGGAGGTGGTAGTTTATGGAAGGATTAGAGAAGCCAGAGGGAAAATAGTTACAACATACTAACTAGGTAACTAATCAGGTGTAGCGGGTGTCATCATGTCCCATCCTAACATCTCTCTCCCCTCCGCTCGCTGGACATTTAGCCCCCAAAAACGTGGCCTGGAACGCCCCCCCAGAGTAGACGGCTAACTAACTAGCAGCTAACAGTCCATTGAGGAGGTCCCGCTAGAGTGGTCTACATTACCGCCTGTCTCCCGCGAGCCAAAGTACACGTTAAAAAGGCTACGAGTGGAGAGCGGTACGATCTAGGTTTGGCGTTTGCTTGGGGTTGCTTTTTAATTTTAGGAGATCTCACACCAGATGCTTGTACCTGCGTTTACACTTACAGACGAACCTACACTAACAGAGCTTTCCTAGTCTAGTCTCTCGTAAGGCTGTGACGGCAAACCGGCGGCACGGGCATTCCTCGTAAAAAGGAACCTTTTATTTTGCGTCCCTTCTTGACGGTGATGTTTACTAAAGGGAGAAAGGAGAGAATCTGCCTTGGAGATACAGATTTGCGCTTGGCACGTCGCTGCTCGCGAGAAAGCGGTGTTTAACGCTGTGCTCTCGGCTTTTGAAGAAGTATATTTGTAACTACCAGACCAGCTTAAGGGTACGTAGAACCTTACGGGGCTCTAGTTAAGACGCGAACGGAGATTAGAAAGGCGTATGTCCTTTATTAAGGATGGCAAATAGGTATTTGGGTGGAACGGGGGGGAGGAGACATACATGGGTGTAGCTAGTAAGTAGTAGCTAGTAGTATCAGAAAGAAGCGTTGATCCGTGCCTGTGAGAAATTGTCTGGGACCGACCTTGGCGACCTCGTGGCAATCCTTGCCAATGCAACGGTTACAAGATGCCTGCTCCCGCCTAAGCGAAATGGGATTGCCCTCATCGCTCCTTTTCGATGCAAAATCGCCGTGGGAGGGAAAAAAAAAGCTTATGCCATAAGTACTATTAGCAACGGTGAGCAGGATGGAAGTTTGTATTTCTTGTTGTACATGTTCGTCTCGCGGTTAGGCGTAAGGCTTAGAGCTGTACATGCCCGTTTCTGTACAAGTCGTCGCACGGCAGCGGTTCCAGATCTCATCTGTTTCAAGAAGCGCCCATCGTACGGTTGGACTGGGGAAAATGATTGGCTGAGTCAGATTAATTGCCCTTCTTAGCAAGAGACCTGCTATTAGATCTACTTATCAGTAGTTAATGCATAGGTAGTCAATATGTTTAATATCTATAGTTATGTTTATTCGCGGTTGAAGTATCTCCCTTGCGTCAACTCCTCCTGCATAGCCGTGGTGAAGTTAGCAGAGTCGCGTGTAAACGTTCAGCGCGGCTGCTTTGATTAGAATCCTTAATCATTCAGATAGCCTACCTAACGACGAAGCCGGAGATTTTGGTCATTGAAGTTTCTCTATGTACCAAGTAACGTCACTTTTGGTAGACAGTGCTATTGGATTCCTGATGAACCACCACGGGGGTGTCTATCTAATCTTTTGCTGTATTACGTATGCATCGTAGCTATTGTAGATAGCTATCTACGTCTACAAGGTTCATGTCAAGACAAGTACCCGATCTGAGCGAGTACACGTGGATGAGACGTGGATGGGTATTCCGAGGACGAGGACGCGGAAACTTTGCTGGAACTGATTAGAAACCAAGGAATTCTAAGTATACCAGTCCCCACGGAAATAACCGATGTTTAATAGTTCCCAGAGTGTATGGTGCTACAGATGTAAGTGGATATCGGTGAAGATATACTATTAAGAACAAGTCGCGGTGAGCTTTTACACGCACAGGGCAAGTCCGCAATGGCCAAGGGACACACGATAAGTGAAGATCGGGCAAATCGACCGGAAATCTACTTGGCATAGCTTACATAACTGAGAATCAAAGGCAATAGTTTGCGAAGTTGCCCCATACTTAACCCCCTAGTCCCGTCATTTATGCAGTAATTGGACATCGAAACAGTTTCGGGGATACCGTTCAACTTTCTCGAACATATCGGTCTATATTCGCGTCGGGACACGGTAGTCGTCGGTAAAGGCCATAAGCAGATATATTATAAACTAATAAGAAGAAAAAGCAATGCGGCCCCCAGATTACTAGCTCCTTGCCGTGTTGGAAAGTTGCCGATACCATGTTAATGTTTATGTGAGACAGTGAGATTTTTCTATTGTATTACAGAAGCTTTTATTCGAGTTTAGAATTTGATTACTTGCCTAGGTAGTTAGTTACCTAGTTACTACTAGAACATAAATTAGTAAATATTCCATATTATTTGTATAACCCCTTTAAACTAGTTAGGTACCTACCTAGGTAATCTATAAGTTACCAATTAAGGGGCTATCACCAAAGTCTCTGGGGAAAGCTAAACCTTGCTCATCGACACCGTTCACTAAACCATTTTGAGTTGAGCTTGAATGGAGAACAGTCGGCATTTTAATCGCATGATGGACATACTACCTGCCCAGCTGCCCTAGCTGCGGAGCAGGCCATCAGTTATTAGTTAGGGAACACATATATAATAGGAATCGTGGTCGAAACTCATGACTCCCGAATACATAAGCACTATTCTCTTAGCATAGGAGGGGCCACTTTGCGATATTACGGCGGTGCTATGAGATCGCTGGGCAAGGCTGAATTTGCACTTTTTTTTTTCTCCATCCCGTCGTCTCCATTCGCACTCGGACATTTCGGAGTGCTTCCATGTTCGGGCTTGTCTTCTTGAGTCAGGTACCTACGTACACGAAACCGAACGTGAGTCGGACTCTGGCGGGATGGGGACATGGGTATCCCTTTCATATTATATGATTGGCCATCTCCCGCCAGCGAATCACCGGTAATTTTCGGCTCTCCGCCGGACACTTGCAGAAGCGATACCAAAATCCTAATCAAACTTCAACTCAAAGAGGGAAGACGCGTTGGTGGCCAATGTTGCATCATTGTCTCCTTCCCGCCAGAACAAGTATTCTACATAGCCTATCTGCCCATCTGCCCATCTGCCCATCTGCCTACCTAGGTAATCTGCCTGTCCATGTAGTTGAAACCTCGATAGTACACATCAGTTTTCCTTCTTGCTACGGGGCCGAACGACTGGTGATAGGACTCTTGTTCCTGTTTCTCCTTAACTTATTTCCTTCCATACCTAAACACATAGTCCCTTTTCGCTTATATTAACTGCTTTTGTTTATCATCTCGTCTTTGAGTGATGTGGAGAGAGGGGCATGAATTTGGGGGCTAGAATAACAAGAAATCCGTCCATGCTCAAATTGGACAGCACCAAGCTCTAAGCCTTAACGAGTAGCACCAACACCCAGATCCTTCTCACTTGGTCTGGGTCCAATACCGTATATACTTATATATCCATGCCACCTTAAAACAGGTCATAGGGCTGGCCAATGAATCGGTATTGGTGCCGGTTGTCAGCAGTACCGAACGGTTGGTGACCAATCCGGATGACGCACATCGTGAATATCGAGAGACTAGCGGTATTCGGGAAGTCCTAAGCCGTGCTGACGTCGCGTAGATGTATAACTGCCATCTATATTGTAGTCTCTGGCGGTTGAGATCCCAACCCCGACTTTTCTAGTATGCCACCTGAGTATCACCAGGCATCTAATGGACCTACTTTGTTGTGCCAAGAAATACGATCAGTCCAGGTCCATAATGGACTACCCCAATAGCTCCCTGGATGCCTCGAGAGCCATACTTTATCTGTCAGAGACACCGGATGAGTAATTTTTTTTTTCTTTTCTATTATGTTTATCCGTGCACGGTGAGGGTCTTGGGAAAGCGACTGAAGCTTTAACCTTGCTTGTGACTGCGGGACTGAGGCGTACCCCATTAAATCCCGCGGGAAATACCCTCAAGGGAAATACAATACCCTCATCGTTTGCCACACCTGATCCCACCACCTAAACCAGAGGGGAGCCGTAGCTCAAAAGTTCTTAATTCTTCCCTCCCTTTTTTTTTTTTTCTGAGAGAGGGACCCTGGTAATGGCAATGGCTTAGATTGGACAGGGGTCCCATCCATGGGGTGAGTAGCGGCAATAGCTTATGATGTTTCTTCCTTTGGTCTAAGTTTGGGCCAAATAGGCTTCCCTCAGCCTCTAGAACGTTGCACGAATAGGATTTTTCAAAAAAAAAAAAAAAAAAAAAGCTAAGATTAAGCCTCAGTTTACGCCTCTTTGTATGGACGTCTGTCAGAAGCTCCATGCGTGTGAGTTTGTGGACTTTTGTTTATCCCAGGGCTGCCACCTGCCAAAACCGTTCTGTGTCTGTGAGGCGCGTCTACCCATTGGAGAGATGACCGGTCAAGCTTCTCTGCGTCTGTTTGATTAAGGTTCTCCCGGGGGCCCAGTACCGTAATAATCTCATAGCAAGGATGTCGGCATCAGGTTCATGGCGCTGGTAGCCCCTGAGTTCGAATTGCTGTACTCCCGGATATAGTGTCGCCTGTAAGGGAGTCACTTGGCTATGGGACCATACCATTCTTCTACAATCCTCAACTTAATGCTATTTCGGCAAGAGGAGACTCAGATGAGTCGCCGCTATTCCTAAGCAATATGAACAAGGCAGATTGTTAATCCTCTTCGGCGATAGAGGCTGAAAGATATGATGCCATAGGTAATGTAAACAAGCTAACCATGAGTAGTACCCACCAACGTGGAGGTTACAGGTCTCCGGGTATTGCCGGGGAACTCGGGACTGGGAAGAAGATAGAAGATCTGAGCAAGAGTCGCTATGTTCCAGAATATCCCAGGCTCGTATTGTTGAATAGTATTGATCATAGGCGCCGAAAGTCACACTATACTAAAGCCCAGTGGTCAGGTCGGATTTAATATGGAGTTAGAGCATATGGACTAGGTTCGGTATGCCGATGGGTATGAATATAGCGCTTATTTGAGTTCCTCCTAGATTCCTTCAATTTTATAGGATAGATTAGGGAGGTTTATACTAGACTTAAACTCGACACCTAGCAGCTAATAAGTCCCTGTGCTTGAACAGAATTATGGTTAAAACGCCTAATGAAGGTATAAGTGAAACCCCTATGTGAGGTGGCACTGAACTGTACCCCAGGGCATTATCTACTTGACAGTAGATGGACGGGTCTGCTCTTGAACGCGTTCCCGAAAGAAAAATATCAATTATCGATTCGACCAATCATGACTGTCATTGTTAACGCCGTCCAGACTATAATAGGCTGCTCGTGTGGCCGGGACACTCCCTATTTGGATATAGGGGCAGGGGACTATTCCCTGCCCTTGCTCCTAAATTCCTTTGAGGGGATTGGAATCGGGATCTGACCCCAGGTAAGCTCGATACCGTTACCTATCCACTCAAAGCCTAAGTCCCTCGCATGCTGTATATTCTGGTGGATAAGTGCCTGGTCTCTGATCATCGAGGCAGCTATTTGTTAGATAGAGCCGCGGTTACCTAGACTTGTTGGTTGGAATAAGTGAGGCTAAGATCGCTTACGGAGTGACTAATAAAGCAACTTGAATGAATACGATATACTGATTTTAGCCAGACGCGCGGATGAAGTCTTTTAGTTCATTGTTAGCCGCAAGGTGGACAAGTATGTTGTGTAAAATGGACACGGTTGTATGACCCAGCCGTGATCGTTTTCTCGTAGGCTCGTGGCCTAAACGCTCATCTCCCTTGATAGGGCTGATCCAATAGGGACACAAAACACCGGGGTTAGAAACCGACATATCTTTTCTATATTCGGAGCGGACCGCATATTGTTAGTTACTATTTTAGTTACTATTCGCATACGGACTCGCACATATCTATTTTGCTCAGCCCTATCGTTTAGTTCAACCAGGAACGGTGTAGAGGCTTTGTGATCGCTATAAGATATGCCGAGCCACCTAGAAACCTCTATTTAGAGTGCTGACGATCTGCTACGCACACACCCGTATATAGCTAGCTGCTTTGGAAATGTAAGTGTAAGTGAATGGCATTACGGGCCGATTTCGATTCGGAGGTCAGCTAATTATTCGATAGGAAACGGCGCTTGGCACCAAATTCTAGTTCTGGGTTAATTTATGCTACAGGCCTAAGGCTAAGGCCTACATGTGAATCTTACTTACATGTATATAATCATAATCCTTATTCATCTCAAGTCAGCGTCACGTAGCTTTCGGAGATGGAAGAGGAGGGCAGAGAAGGGCAGAAGAGAGCAGAGGAGGGAAGAAGGACATGACAGACAATTACAGACATAGTGCCATAATTTGCTGCGATGGTACCGAGGCTGGCTCGACTTCGTATGGTTGAAGGTGTGTGTCTTGATATGATTGGTTACCGACAGGACGGAACGACTAATATTTGGTGCAAGGTTAGTATCAGATTAGCCACTAAGAACCTGCCGTGAGAGTGCAGTGCCACCTTGTTTTAGGCGCTAAGCGCCTACGCTGCAACGTGATCCACCTTTTCAACCCCGCCCAGCCTACCTAACTTGGTATCCACCTCACTAAACTTCTTCGCACTGTCGCTCAGGAAGTTCCCTGAACATGTAGGTACATGGCTAGCCTTGCGGGTTGTAAGTAGAGTACATCGCTATAGCCCCAAGTAAAAAAAAAAAAAAAAAAAAAGACAGGCATGATGTAGGTATGTAATGTAGGTACTTCGGTATCTACTTGAGGTGCACCTTCACCCTACGGGAACCTATGGGAACCTATGGGACCCTTCATCCGTCCCCTCCGGCTTGCCGTCATTTGATCGATATCCCGTCGGCATGTCACAATCTCTTCACACTTACTGCATCATCAAGCCACCCGCTTTCTCTTTTAGGCTCTTGCTCGACGCTCATACATCGGCGCCGAGTCAGCAAAATGGAGCGCATACGGCGCAAACCACCCATAGGAATTGCAGCTTTATTATCCATTCGTGCGCGTCCCATACAGTCGGTACCGACAACACATAGACTATCGTCCTACCATCGAGGGGTTGCATAATATTGTATAAGTCATCGGCTGCTAGGATGCCCGGCGGAGGACCATTTTTCTTCCCATATTTTCTTCTTCTTCTTCTTCTTTTTCTTCTTCTTCTATTTTTGCCCACCCGTCCTTGTCTCCGCCGGCGGCCAAAGTCGCCGATTGCCATGCGGGACGAGTTATTACTCCCGACTAAGCATGTACACTCTGTATGTAACCAGGAATGTCCTACCTAAGCGAATAAGGGTTCTCAACCTGCTATTGGGGGCTTAGTCTTGAAAATCTTATCGAACTTTTTATCACCCGAGACCCTTTTTTAAAAGAGATAGACAAGAAAAAAAAAAGTACTCGAATATGACACCTCTTATCAACGATGTCACCGCACATTGCGCCGTTGTCTTTGAGTATGTGTATATTAAATTTTATATTTTATAACTATACTATAGTATATATGTATATTTCCAAGTCGGTTTACTACAGGTTGTACACGTGCAACGAAGCTGTTAGCGTAACCGACGAATTGGGCTAATAACCTTATATTGTTGGATCAAAAATTGAATAGTTTATCTAGCGGATCTGTATAACGGCATCTTAAGGACGATTTCCCTACGTTGTGGGCCTGTGGGACATTCCACGGCTCCAAAGTAGTACACGTAAGTTAGGCTGGGTATATATATGCGAAGTATATGTATGAATAAGTCCTGAACCGCATCTCGAGCAACTCGTTCGATAGGTAATATCTACGACAACGTCGTACAGAACGTACGTAGTAAGAAACCGATAGAGTATTTTACGGGCATTTTTACAAGCATTGGGTAAGAGCTACATACATTTCGTAACATTCGACTTTTTATGCATTCGCGGAGCTTTACCTTTCTTTTTATAAGATGCCGCGATTGGCCGACTGTATTATTCTTATTACATATACCTACCTCTTGACCTACTTTGACCTTAGGTACTTTGACCTACTTTAGTACCTTGGGTATTCAAAAGAGGTGGAAAGGGGTTCCACTATAACTATCAAATTTGCGTACATTTACTGTAGTACAGCAGGTTACAGAAGGTTACAGCAGGTACGATACTCTGTTTTCAGCTAGGCCGTGTGGAGCACTGGGGGGTTTACTGGGGGTACTGCGCCCCCATTTTTACATCAACTCAGCCCATTATTTTTCAACATGCCCCGGTCAAATCACCCACCGTCCCAAGTCCCTAAGTCTCTAAGTCGCTAAGTGTCACCCCTAAGGTTCTCAAAGCAAAGTTCTACTAAACCATGGACTCTATCTGAAATTCTCATCATAGACAAGGACTTACCCGCAAGTCCACATTCCACATTCCATATCCCACATCCCACATCATAACTCACCCGATTTGAACATCGAATCGTCTCACGTTTCCTTTTAGCCTACCCTTGTTTCCCCTCTCCGTTCTCCATCCCCCCCAAAAAGGGACCCCAAATTCCCATAAGGGATCACCAATAACTACGCAACCTAGCAATGGGAATTCCAAATTCAAGAATTGCTTGCTCACCGTGTCGGCTTGAGGTTCGCCCGTCGATGGTTAATCTCTCCTCGGCCGAGGTAGATAACTCCTATTTCCTTTCACGATGATCTATTCCGAGGCCCTCGATTTTACATCGTAGGTTTGAGTTCCTGGCGGATTAAGAACTCTGAGGCTATGAGCCGTGACCAAACGCCGACCCGCCCGTGTCCACCACGGTCGAGGAATGGGCCGCGCCGTGGCCGGGCAGACTTGCTATCTGCCTAGCGACGATGTAACGGATCATTGAAGGCTCTCGCTTTTGAGCGAATTGCAAACTGGACGAACTCTCGGCGTGCAAAGCCTACCTCCTAAACGGAGGCAGCACCTTTCTCTCTGCGGAAACGGTTAGAGCCGCTAAACGGGGTCGCCGGCGTGATTTCATCATCAGTCAATTGCAAGACCTCGTGATGATTCAGGCATTAACCTATCTGATGCTTTACATCGCTTCCTCTTCTGCCTGGAGATTCTAGGTGAGGCGTAAAAAAGACGTCTAGAATCGAAATTTCATATCTGTCATTTCTTCTCTTTTCAACTCTAACCACGTATGTTTCTCGACTTCCCCACAGATCTTAACACGGGCGAAAGGAAATGACAAAGCAAATCAGTAAGAGCAACCAATCTACGAGCGTAGATCGAGTATCTTAGCTTATGGATGATGACTTCATTTTCCTCTTGTTATAGAGAACATACTCTATATTCGGATTTTAGCAGACTGCCTGATCGGCGTAGAGATGCGATCCCACTCTTACAGGAGTGGCGGCGGTGGCGGCGCTCATCAGTAGCTACGTTTTACCTAACCTAGATCTTTTCCATTTAGATTGCCATCTCTTCTGGAGTAGTTGATGTGGCTAGTATATTCATTAATTAAGCACATGGCTCTAAGAGCCAGTATCACGCTCTACGCTTGTTTAGGAAAAGAGCCAAAGTCCTTCTAGGTAGATACAAGATATTACTCATACCGCAGGCAGTAGGAGAAGACTCTTTATGTCTACTTTTTACTTTGTATGTTTAGTATGTTGCGCGTACAGACGCTTTCTACGTCGTCATCGTTGTCGTTGAACCTGAAGGGATGGGACTAAGTTTTCGTCATCTCCAAAAGTTCTGGTCAGCCCTCCTCTTGCAATCGACTCCTCCAATTTAGGGATGTTCTCTTCCACATGTTTTCAAAGCCATGTCCTTGGGTCTACCAACCCTGGTCCACACCCGCCAGTTCCAATGTAACCTACTTGTTCAGTTTTTTAATGTACTTCGTACCTGATTTGCTTCAAGTACACATCTCGTACCTTAACGGATATTGAACTCTTGGCTATACATCAACACAGTGTTGGATACCGTTCCCTTCAAGCTCTCAGTCTTTGTGGTACACAGCTCTCGTCACCCTCGCTTAATATTCAATTCCTAGTCAAGATTGACGGGGAGTATTCATGAGGACGTTTGCCCTACGTAGGAGATTCCCACGCCTGCCTTACAGCCCCATAATGCATCTCCTTTGATATACTAAAATTCCATTCAAAGCCTAGGTGCCACATCTATCACCCCGCTACTTTCCCAGTCACAATCCCAAGCAAGCCCTTACGAGCTTTCATATCTCTATTTCCATACCTTATACCTCTAGGTAGTACCTAAGGTGTGGTTGATGTAACCCCTACTTAAAGTGCTTAATAGATCTACTTCGGTGACTTGAGTGATGAGATCCTTGAATCTTGTTAAGCACGCTGGGGGTGTCTTCTAATCTGCCCACCAAGGAAGAGAGAAGTAAGTGATGGCCCTACACATACAACTCGTTGCGGCGGCTATCCATGCGGTCTTCCCACCTTGTCTCCACACGCGTCATTACTGGGGCCACTCCTATCAATGGTTAGATCCAAGCCCCCAGTAACTTGCCCTGGTCACTTCACCCATGTCAACCTTTCGAGGATGTACCTCGAGTAGAGATGTGGATAATTCCAGAGTACCATGTAGTATATTCCTGTCCCTGTACATTACTTATTGTGCATGGTGGAGCTATTCCTACAACCTGGGACTCGAGCGTGTACCTCAGTTTTCAGGAACACCTTCGACGACGTACATATCTTCTCCGGTTCCCACCTCAATTTTGACCACCCGTGGAAGACAAGGCTCTGAGTTTGTCTATAATACCCCTTCGTCTCCTTGTTTTGCCTCGCGCTTGGTCGGGACCTTCTGAAGGCAGATTTTCTATTTCTTAGTTCAAGTAACCTCACTATCGTGGAGCACTTGACGATCCGTGTGTACAAATAACTAAGGACCCTCCATCCCTAATACCTGGTCCCAGTTCTCATCCAGAAAAAAAAAATCTACGCCTTTTCTTCTACAGTCGCCAACAGCCAGCTTCCTAATAGCTTACTCTCTGTCTTGAGATGGAAGATAGTATATACGTTCACTCAAGGACAGACCATATGCGCCATAGTTTATCTCGAGACTCGAACATGCCTGAAGACCGGCGATCTGCTGCGTCTCCAGTTAGTTCAGGATACGCACACGATATCCCCACAACTTACGCTTCGGTATGTTTTGAAGTCGAACTCGAACTACCTGCGATATCAAGAGTATGATGATTTACTAATTAGTTAGGTTGCGCCGTTTAACTACTCTGTGCCATATGATACATCTCTTCCCACCCCGGTATCTGTTGCTGGATCTCCCTCGATGAATGAACGAACTGCGAAGATCATGCATCCGTACAGCCAACACCGGGCAACCTCGCAGCAGCCCACCCCTCCAAGCACCTCACGCCCTTGGCCTAACTATCAGATAAACGCTCCAGCCGATATCTTAGAAATGCAGGGCCTAGAGTCATCCCACCCTTCCAGCGATCATGGACAGATGGTCTCAGAACCTCAATTCCAATGGGGCCAATATACGGTTTCCAGCAATGAGGCTCCAGAGGAAATGCCAACTCACATGACGCACCCGTCACTATTCTCAGTGGCTCCCACGGACCTAGTTAGGCCAGCAATTTCTATGCATCCTTCCAGTATGGCTCTCCCAGCACCTTCGCAGGTTCCTGTCCTACAAAACTCTCCGGATCCAAGAGACTTGGCCCCTTCAGTAGGACCAATGGAAGGCATGCACCATCACTACCCTAGTATGGTGCACCAGCCACAAGTCATAATGGATTTCACATCTTACAGGAGGAAGTCCAAGTCGAGAACCGGACGGTTAGGTAGGCCCCCAAAGAAGCCCAGAGTTCAAAACAGGGGGCTCTCAAAACGCGACGGTGACGACCTCATGGATCCTCAACTGTCGGCATCAAATGGGGACACTTCAGGAACCAAGGTGCCTGGTCGGAGTATTACTTTAAGACCCGACGCGCCCGAAAAGGACCGATTTATTCTGGAGCTTAGGTGTCAAATGGACAATGATAAAGGAAAGGGTATATGGGAAGAAATAACAAAGAAGTACGAGGAGCGCTTCGGTAAAAGGCGGCAAGAGTCACTACAGATGAATCTTACCCGGGCAGTATTAAAATATGCGGAATGGCCTGCAGAAGAGGTGAGTACATAACAGAAACACGACTTATGCCAAACTATAAACGGCATATTTGTTATGGAGATATCTAACCCAAGTGTTTAGGATGAGGCCTTAAAACGCGCTGTCGAAGAGCTGGACCGACGCCGGTACGCGGACTTAGCAAAGCTGATGAAAGAAAAGTACGGAGGTTGCCAAGCCTGGGAGTGGAAAGAGGGTCATATCCTAAAGCGCTTAATCGACTTGGGTATTGAGGAGTTCGACCCCGAGGACGTCACAAAGAAGCCTCGCCGCAAGTCCAAAAAGGCTATGAATAAACGGTCAAACTCCAAATCTTGGGGTGCCCAGGGCTCAACCCTTCCATACGATGAAGACAATCGCACGATATCTACGATATCCTCCGAGCAGGAGAACTATATTTTAGAACATTACTGTAAGCCGGACCCCGAAACTTCAGACCCAGACGCCATGAACGGCGCTCTGGAACACCCGAACCCATTGCCCCCTAAGGGAGGCGCCGATGAAGACCCTGGCGAGAGTCGAAGTGAACGAGTGGCCAAACAGGCATGCGAGCAGATACTCTCGAGAAGGGATGATCATGTATATGGTGCCGTCCCAATGGTCGACAGCCATTGATGATGTTCATCGGGCGGCACCTTTTCACCCTCGTCCATTTTTTCATCTCTACTCAAGAAAGCTCAACAGTTGCTTACACGTTACTAGACGATGCTTCAAAGCCATAATTTCACGATTTTTTGGAGTCGGCGGTGGGTTCATCAGCGTCGCTATGGGTAGAGAGGCAGTTTGCTCTCGCAAGGAAAGAGGGTAATATGGCGTTTGATCACGCTTTGAGGATCTTGGGCAGGGCCTTTTGGCTTGTTTTTGTTGTTGTCACTCATATACATCGTCAAGGGTCTTACAAGGCCTATGCAGAACGGCTTGGCCGAGGCGTTGGGGTGTATTTTGTCTTGAATATGGTACATATCACGAGCTTCGCGGCCTTCCTTTCATTAAGGCTATGTTCATAGTTGTTCTATACCAATCAAACCCGGTATTCTTTACCGTAACCAAGTCTACTACGTTTTACGATCCACCGCAGTGAAGAAGAATTTAGTTGATATGTAACTTTTGCATCGATAGAAAGCTAAAACCTATGAGTGTTCGGTCTAGGCGATAGGATCTACGAAATTCGAAAAATTGGAGTTTAATGAGCGACAAGGGGTGCGTGCATATTGTTCAGACTAGCAATTATATCATACTACATTAACCTGCCTATCTGAACGTGAGTCTGACCACCATCATCCCGCAAGTAACTATTTACGCAGCTAGAAGCTTAGATGACATGGGATATGTCTCCTTGGATGGGGTGTGATCTTCACCGCCCCGATCGAGCACCCATCGACACGGCACTTCGGTCTATTCGGCCATTTACTTTTTTCGTTTTCCTTCGGACAATTCTGACGAGCGATCCGGACTATAACGCCCACTGATAGCGTCCGTCCTCCGGGTGGCTAAGCACGCCTAGAGGAGCCTAAATTTACCCATTGCTATAGGCAACTGCTGTGCCGTCTGATTTGCGAAACCGCCAATTACGCACGTTAGTTAGCTATAAGCAGACTCTAGCTACCCTACCTAGCTACCTAGTTACCTAACGTATATGGGAGCTGGGTCGAGATTGGAAATCTGGTGTTGGTGCAAGGGGAGCGGGCATCGAAACCAACCGCGGGGAAGAGAGGCTGGAGAGGCTGGAGAGGGAGGCGAGTGAGAATACCAGAAACCCAACCCCAAAGAGGTGCACTGCGCCTGTTTCTAATTTTATCCGGGTTCCTTTCTTCTTCTTCTTCTTCTTCTTTTTCTTCTAGTTACACTATGTCGCACTTTGTCTTCTACCGCTCTTCCGCACCCCGGGGTCCTGTCTTGGTGTTGAAACAGCGCTACCTTAGGGGTCCGAAAGTCCATTATAGAACCCCCCCTCCCCCTTCCCTCCCCCAACCCTTCCCATGCTGTAGACGTCTTACCGCCTCCTCGTGTGGGAACCCAAGACACGTGGGAATTCTGCCGCTTAGATCCTTCCCTGCACCCTGCTTACGTTCTAGATCCGGGAGCAAATATGCCGGTGCTGGGGATCTGGGCTCGGGGTGAGATGGCGCCGATACGATACGTAGCATTAGTTGAGTTGAATAGAGTAGAGCTGCCCATGAGGCACAGTTGTTGTACTACGGCATTATTACGTGATAATAGGTCGACAAGAGATAGTTTATGAAGCCTCTACGCGATCGACGAAGCTATGAGCGCGGTATCCATCTTGGGTGCGAGTGTGAGTTTCCCGTAGCTTGACCGACGCCGCGCCGTTCGCGATGCGGGCGGGATAGGGCTACGACTCCCAGTTGCCACTATCTCCTAAACCCCAAGCGGGAGCGTCGACGACGATCGATAATTGGCTTCTGAACGACTAGCTTAGGGATCTTCCGAGGAGAATATCATCATAGTCCACTCCTAAAGCAGTAGGTGGCTAAAAGCTCTAAATTATTCATTGCTACCGTCCTCCATTATGCCAAGGGACTACGGCGCGTGGAAATTTCTCGCAGTTTAGATTACATAACTAACCCTTGAGACGCGGCTCGGTTCCGTCTAAGTAACGGAGATAGAAAAAGATAGCGCCGAGATGATGCTAAAGGTTTGGGAATTTGAAAATCTGCCTCGGACTCGCTTTGATGACTACGCCTACTATAGCATTAACCTCGGGAAGCTTGGCGAGACTGTAACCCAGGGTATCCCATAATAGACATTCCCAATATCGTATGTAGGAATGGGAGAAGATGAGGTGCGGAGGCATAATGATGTATCGACGTGTAAGAGACAGAGTGGGAAGAGGGTTTTTTCTCTTCTGTTAGCGTCACCGCCCCTTTTTGACATGGTAAAGATTGCCCTTAGCCTAATGCAATAATAATCAGACCCCATTCGCGACCGGGTTTCCCCCATGGCTGGCTGGCTGGCTGGCTGGCTAGCTACGGGCTGAGGTGGACGATAGTTAATTCTTTTCGAGAATAGGCACTTCTGCGAACCACGTCCTTGGTAAATTGGAACGGTTCTTACTGGCTCCGGGCGGAAAAGGTGTAAATGAGATGATAGTCTCTTTTGCGTTGTAGCAGATGTATTGTACTATACTTCCTTACCCTGGTCGGATACCTTGCTATCCTTACGATGTACATACATGTCAAATCTCATCGCATAATTCTATGTAATATACTCTCCCAAGATCCACATTCTTCTGACTCTTAGCGTTTAGCTATTATTGACATCTTCTCGGATTAAGATGACTTAATACAAACTTATTACTCACCACCCTGGTATCCCGTACGACACCGAAGCATAGAAATAGAGAAATACTTAAGAGTGGTAGTCTTGGAAGCAGCCGGCCGTGGTTCGTAAGGCGATAGACATGAAAAAGTACCCGGTAAGGTAGGTAGGATACATTACCTACATACTTTTCTCTGTTATCAAGGAGGTTGACGGCGAAGTTAAGCTTGTTCAACACAGACTCACTAGTAACTGTAACGTGACCGTCGTACTATGCAAAACTCAGTCTAGCGCCAGACGGCATCTGACAGTATGATAGAGCATGATCCCAACGGTGATCTGAGAGCTTACAGGCATAACACGTGTAACAGTTTACCCACCCATTAAGCTTAGGAAGTTATCCGCGTAGGGCAGAACTTACGTTTTGCACTATACTACGACTCTCTTTTCCTGCTTTTATTAGTCTCTCGTGCAACGCTGGGTCTTCCGTTGCATCTCGCACATTTTGTCTAGGTGGTTATTCGATAAGTCGTAGGTAGTAGTCTCGCGAGTGGGGTTCTTCTTCTTCTTCTCCCGTCAGCGTCGCTTTCTACGAAAAGATATGAGCTGAAAATCCTTTTCCAAGCCGGACGACCGAGCAGGAGTGGTCCAACTGCCGATGAAGAATTTTCTTCTTCTTCTCAGTATTGGCTGCATTGCCAACCCGACAGCTTGGATCCGAGGTTTTAGAGCTTACGTTCGCTGACATGAGACTGCATGATGGGCGGTCAAGAGGGGAAAGGCGGCATTGCCCATTCCATCTCATACTTACTTTACGACCTTCATATACAGGGTTCGTACATATACGCTAGTAAACTATTCGCGACGATGACACACATACACTACCCATACCAGATAGACATGGGCAGTTTTGTCATTAACCTGGCAATTATCAGCGACCAGGCCTAGTTACTATATACGCAAGGATTTGATAATCCAACCCGCGCCCTAAACAAGCCGGGATTCTTTGCACCTGGACGTATGTAAGCCATTTTATAACTAGCTACCTAATACATGGGAGGTATGTAAGTATGTAATGTACGCAAAGTAGTTAGTTATCAAGTAGGTTATGTACCTAGTATACCTTCTACATGATGCAAAACCGGTACTCGACCCGCATGAACTGCATAGAACTAGACTTGGGTTACGAGGGCACGGGCACGGGCACGGGCACACCACCTAAAGTGCGACAGGACCACTCAAAAGTTCCTAAGCGGAAAGGGGGCCGGGGTAGGGGACCACAGGGTGCCGCCATGTAACGGTAAGTGGCATGAGGTACACGTGTCATCCCTGACCGATCCGCGATGGGGTCCGAAAATTGTTTCAGGGAATGCTGCTTTAATAGTGTAGCTGCTACATACATAGTATATCTGCTCAAGACGGCATACGGGAACCCATGTTCGATGCTAGCTACCTAGGTTAGTAGGTCTGTTGATACCTAGTACAGCTTACATACCTGTTCGAAGGGGGAGGAGTTAGGAATTATAGGTCCCTTAGGTAATTTTCGGCGGATTTTGACGAGCGGGAAATACCCTCTTATGATGACATATTATTAAGACGAATGTGTGATCCTGGAATAGTTAGTTACTAGCAGTTAACTATGTAACTATAGTATATAGGTAGTATACAGTTTCATATCGCCGATTTATATCTCCTACGTGATATATCGCCTTAACTGCATACCGCATGTCGATCTGGAAAATACTTTCCTACCCGCACTACGTACGCGGTGGTAATAAATGGGATGTGTTCGGAACAAAGGTCTATTTAATTACTTAATCCAGTAATATTTCAACTACACCTGGTTGCTCCGACATACCCTGTCAGTCCATACGGGCTTTGGCGGGACCCCAAGCCGTAGGTCCTCCACAACGACTGCTCCTCTAGGAGATGGATTCATTACTATGTAGAAAAAGAGATAGCATCAGTAATAAAGCCACAAAACGGATGAGTAATGACGACATTAATCTTCTGGTATGTAATCCAATAAAGGTACAAGGAGAGGAGCCGAAGGGGGTGCCGCACAATTACATATCACAGGGCAGTCTACAGGTATTAGCCCGGTACTTAGAACGCCATCTATGTAATTATTAATCAACTGGTTAGTTAGTTATGTTATGTATATCCCAGGGGGGTAGATAGAACAAACACGGCCCGTTAACTCAAGCCTTGGCGACGGTTCGAAGTTAACAAAAATTCCAGTCCGCTTCATCTTGGTCGCCCTAAAACCTGAGATAGGTTACTAGGTTAGTATGTACCTGTCTACATAGTGTAAAAGGTCATCCCGGCCCCCTGCTCGGCGGGTATTCCATTCCATTCCTACACTAGATCACGGGGTTAGCGCTTTGGCCGTTGTACGTACGTATGGCGCATCGCCGGGGGGCGAGGCTAAACCCCGATATAGTAAATTCCGGGGCGCGAGAGGCTGCGAAGGTTGCAAAAAGTTCCATGCTGAAAAAGTCCCATCGTAAGCCCTGCCGTTGTCTAAATTAGCTTCGGGGTCTTTGGCGATGGATGCGTTGAAACAAGCTTGGTGTCTGCTGTTGGTCTATGCGAATCGTCGATGTGGTAATAAGAATAGTTCTAGTGACATCAGCGAATCTCCGAGGATATCCGAGTCGCCTCGAAGGTTTATCGCGAGGAAAGCCGAGCCCTCGGAGTTATACCTGCCTAGTGTGGGTCTACAACTGCTGGTTCGTGTTGTCAGGGTTGATGATAGGGGTGGTTGCTTGGAATGAATCATATTAGATAGACTAAAAATATTTGCTTTGGTATCGTTAAGCAACTCCTTAGAGTCTTTACCCAGTAGATGAAGATAGATGCCTGCTAGGCAGTGGCCGTCATTGTCATGCTAAGAACTAATGTCACTGGTATCTCCGTTAAGGAAAGGGGTAAACATTAACAAAAGAGTATTGCCATTGCAAATCCTCCTCTCCACGTCTACCTAATCGATTCAAAAGTAGATCATACGTTATAATAGCCTATTGATATCCAATGGCTTCTTGTTAATAATAGTTTCCTGCTGGCATATTGTAAAACGCCAGAAGCTTGTTTAACATTGGGGCTCTTGGCTGGCTAGCTGTGCCTCTCTCAGCTAACGAAGAAGATGGCTTGGATAGTTTACTGGAAGATCTCTGCTGGAAAAATAGGGGCTGCTGTGTGCTTCCGGGGAAGAAGAGCATCTTACCACGGGGAGATATGCAATCTGCTTCGGGGATCTTCCTGCAGCCCTGTAGTCTCGCCCTTTGGGTAACTGGTAAAGTTGGCCTGCTCATTTCCCTAGAAATTGTAGGACTAGACTCGCTAATAGTAATAGGTAATTAGCATCATGATAGAAGGGTTACGTGGAGATCCTACACCAGCGAACGTCTAGGACTTTCGCATTAAGGGGCAAATCACTTTCGCTTGTCTCCTAGCCACTCCTCCAACTACGTCGAGGGGCGACGACGCAACGCAGAGGCAACGTAACTCAAGATATCAAATCGGATGGAATGCGGGCGCCAAGGAGTACGGCAGTGATTAAGGGGACTGTCAAATAGCACAGCCTAGACGTTTAGTCAAAGAGTCGGATCGTCGCCTCCCACGCTACGTTAGGGAGCTTCAGTGGCGGCATCGCTTAAGAGACCATCCCTTGCGTTGTTTTAAGCGCAGGAAGCCACCCGCACGCACAACGGCTGCCAATCAACTAGCAAGAAGAGCTGGTATGTAAGGGAGACATACAGGCATCTTCGCTGGTCACTCTGCATCTTGCTTCAGAGACGCGCATCCGCAGCCTTCGCTTAAAGATCTCAACCTCCCCATAGATTGCGGATCCGAACTTCATCGAGAGCTAATATTAGCTATACACATGAGCCAACACCTACTCGTGTGCCATATAGCTTTTTGTCTCAACCACTGCAGCAGCCCCGAAAAAGGGGCAGGTCAGCAGTAAGGAGGTGTGGGCGCCGAACTTCCCGACGCTATGGTTCTGAAGACACCACTACAACAAAGCCCTCAACCTCGTGATGGTCCCTGTGGCAGTGTTAATAAGCCTTGTTTATGCCAACCGCGTGATACAAAGTTCTGAAATACCACGCGGGTGTATAATAAGGGGCATGAGTTTACGCCGCTAGGCTACACACTGTGTATATGGGTTGTTAGTTGTGTTATGGTGTACAATTAGCAATGTGGGCGATGAAGGTGACATCGGTGCCTACTTAAAGTTCTTCGTACTCCAACAAATTGATGCGTTACCTGGGCGCAAAATAGATCTAGAAGCGTAGAAGCGGGATAAAAGTTGTTGTTGGCGCGTTGAGATGTTACACTTACAACAATATTATCGATATATCGATAAAGCTATCAGCCCTATAGAAGTACATTCGTACTATCGATTACCTAAAAGGAGAGATTACCTAAGGAATTTAGAAGTGGTAGGAAATTATATTAGGTTAGGTCCAGCGCTTGCATGCCGACGTTGGCACGTGTCCTCATATAGTTAGGCCCGATACAGATTTCCCGATAACGCTGAAGAAGTACAAGAGGCGCTATCATTTAGCCTACTTTCGTTGTAGTTGATTTTGTTAGTGTCATTTGTAACTCAAGCCTATCGTGAATTTCAAATCTTTAATGACAGCATAGCGATGGGCTCATATTCTCAACATTCGACGTTTGAATTATTATTGTTGTTGTTGTTTTCTCTTTTTTTTTGGCTTCAAGTTTGTTGAAGCAATAGCACTCAACTTTATAACATTTGATTTATTATATCCTTTTCTCTACTAGCCTCCTCCAAACGGTGGGAAAGTCTTGCGAGTTAGTCCCTCGCTCTGCCGGTTTGGATCTTTCATACACATGCCTTCTTCTGCACTCTCCTGCCGGTGATGCCCTTGCCAGGCATGGGCAGTTGGACGTTGGCCATCTCGCACAGCTCAACGAATCATGGCCTCCCTCGCCCACACTCCAGGTTGATCCTACTATTCGCGCTGCTGTTACCATGGCTGGGTTTGGTAGAGTCGATGCGTCCCGGTCGCATCGCCGAGCTGAGACGCGACACGGTGGATATGTTCTATCACGGGTTCGATAATTATATGAACATTGCGTTTCCCGAAGACGAGGTACGTATATATACCTAGACAGCATGGACTGCATGTATAGGTAAGATCAAAGTGTAGACCTGTGCAGTAGCTTATAATTTATAGTTACGGCCCGTGTCTTGCACGCCCTTAACTCGAGATTCCCTTAATCCAAGAAACGTTGCGCTTAACGATGTCCTGGGAAACTATTCCCTAACGCTGATCGATAGCCTGTCGTCCCTCGCCATCCTTGCCTCAGCACCACCCGACGATGGAGAGACAGGACCCAAAGCCTTGCGCGATTTCCAAGAGGGTGTTGCTGCGTTAGTTACACAGTACGGTGATGGGCGGCCCGGCCCGTCGGGTCATGGTGCTCGCGCTCGGGGCTTCGATGTCGATAGCAAGGTCCAAGTCTTTGAGACCGTGATAAGGGGTGTTGGTGGACTACTGAGTGCCCACCTTTTGCTGTTGGAGACTTGCCTATTTCCGGATATGAACCACGACGACCAACAGACGATGATGACGACGACCTAGAGAAGCACCCGATCCCTTGGCCCAACGGGTTTAAATATGACGGGCAGCTGCTGCGTCTTGCCCTCGACCTCGCCCAACGCTTGCTTCCAGCTTTCTATACCCAGACTGGACTGCCCTATCCGCGTGTTAACCTCCGTCATGGGATACCGTTTTATGTGAACTCGCCTCTTCATAACAGCGCCAATGTGGACCCTAAACCATCCGAAGACCCAGAAATTACCGAAACATGCAGTGCTGGGGCTGGCAGTTTAGTGCTTGAGTTTACCGTGTTGAGTCGTCTTACTGGGGACCCAAGATTTGAGCAAGCAGCCAAGAGGGCGTTTTGGGCCGTCTGGTCGAGAAGAAGTAACATTGGACTGATTGGAGCTGGCGTTGATGCCGAAGAAGGACATTGGATCGGTGGGTTTTCTGGAATTGGTGCCGGTATTGATAGTTTCTTCGAATATGCCCTCAAGACCCATATCCTGCTATCGGGTCACGAACTCCCTAATCGGACAATACCCCAGGTTCCTGACGGGAATTGGCTTGATCCAAACCAGCTCTATAACCCCCTTACAGATGAGGATAACTCTCCCGATTCTTTCTTGTCGGCATGGCACCATGCACACGCTGCTATTAAACGGCATCTCTATTCTGGCTTGCATCATCCTCACTATGTAAATGCGCATATGTCGACCGGCTCACCACAGGCGTATTGGATAGATAGTCTAGGCGCATATTACTCTGGTCTATTGGCACTTGCTGGTGAGCTTGACGAAGCTATCGAGACGCATCTCGTATACTCAGCTTTATGGACTCGGTATTCTGCCCTTCCAGAGCGATGGTCCGTTCGCGACGGCAATGTTGAAGGTGGTCTTGGATGGTGGCCTGGCCGACCAGAATTCATCGAATCCACCTATCACCTATACCGTGCTACTGAAGACCCTTGGTATCTTTACGTGGGCGAGATGGTTATAAGGGATATTAATAGGCGATGTTGGACGAAATGCGGGTGGTCGGGCTTGCAAGATGTACGAACCGGAGAGAAGAGTGATCGAATGGAGAGTTTCTTTCTTGGAGAGACTGCCAAGTATCTATATCTACTCTTTGACCCAGATCATCCCCTCAACAAACTTGACGCTTCGTATGTGTTTACTACAGAAGGGCATCCTTTGATTATCCCCAGAAAGAGAAAAACAAATCCTCAGGTCCACAAGTCGTCATCAGAAAGGAACGTTCAGAGCTACTACGATACTCATTTTACTAATACGTGTCCTCGCCCGCCTATTACCCCTTTATCCGGCTCTGCTACTGCCGCGAGGCCAGACCTTTACAACGCCGCTACTTTGATTCGACTTCATCAAGTGCCTAACATCCACAGCGGTTTGAGAGACCCTTTGCCGGATTGGACGGATCCGAAGCACAGACAAGATCTTTAGAGAAGCCAGTAGAGAACTACACTTACTTCCCTTGGACATTACCCAGTTACATGCTCCCAGCCGACGGAATTTGCGCTGTGTCAAGACAAGCTCAGACGACGGTAATTGAATTCGCTTCAAACGGCCAACAGACTGTGGGCAGTGCGTTCAATATCATGTTCGGCGGGCATAACCTCGTCCGTATGGGGGGCGATGGAATTGCAATAAACAGTCTGAGCGGGCTGAAGCTAGCTTTGCTTGTAGAAGATCCCCCGGAAACATCCGAAAGGGCATGGCGAGTATATAGCATTGGAAATCTGGCATTGGGACGAGATGAGAAGGTCCTAATTTCTCGCGAGGCCCTCGAGCACATGTCAGACCCTCTGTTTCATCGCGTTCGTGATTCAGTCCTCGTCGACATTCTTTTACAGCTTGAGCCCCCACGGCCACCAGGAATCCCTAATTCGACATCCGCGGATGGGGAGGCCACCCTCGAGACCGACCATGCTATCGACCTCAATGGCGAGTCGACAGTAGACACTCCTAACTTGTTCAGCTCTTTCTTGCAGCAGATCACGTCGGCTCTACGAGAACCTGTTGCTACCTTTAGGCCCGAGACGGGACAGAAACCGGAGTACAAATATATCGAGCTACCTGGGGTCACACCCGTTGGAGTGGGTGCTGCTCCTCTACCTGATATTCGCGAAGCCCCCAACCCGCACACGACTTCGTACATCGAGTCCCTATCCTGGCAACGCATCTTCTTCGCCGATCAAGCCTGCGGGGGCAAACTCCCCGACGAAGCGGCTAGAGCACACCAGGTGATCGTGATGCGGCGAGGCGGGTGCTCATTCTCAGAGAAATTAGCGAACATCCCCTCATTCGCGCCGAACCGCAATGCGCTACAGCTCGTGGTTGTCGTATCGGACGACAAAGATGCGCTAGACGAGAACGAGAAAGAACCGTGGGGATTTAATTTCATCCGGCCACTCCTCGACCAGCCACAGCGTACTCCCGCAGGCTTCCCCCGCCATCACCCTATCGCTATGCTGATGACGGGCGGCGGCCAAGAAGCGTATGAGCTCCTGAGGAAGACTAGGAGTTTGGGTTTGCGGAGGAGATACCATGTTGAGAGCCAAGGGCTTAAGATTAGCAATATTGTTGTGCTTTGAATAGTAGATAGAGGGTGAAGATAGATAGATAGATGCGCACGAAGTTATGACGATTGGACAGGGAAAGCGTGGTGTTATTTGAGAGAGGATAGTATATAAAAAAGGAGCGGCTAGTGTAAATACTCATGGTGGACATACATAGAACATAGTGATCAGAATTGATAAATGTTATGAGAATTTGGATATTCTAGTTCTATTATATCACATATTATTGCTTTGAGTTGGGTTGATTTGAGGCTGTACCAGGTGAAGATGAGGCTAAATGTGATACCATGAATCAAAATCTTAAATTGTTCTAGTTACTAAATGGTCACAGCATAACCCATCATTCAGTTTAGGATTGAAACTAATTCCAGTCTTAACACACCAGGGACAAGAGATTATTATACTCGCTATCTTTAGAAGTTGCGATTCCAACCAGGCGGCGGCAGTCATGTTAAATAGTCTAAGCAATAACGTCTTATAATCAATCTCGGTTCTCTTGTATGTTCAAGCAATTTGACGCTGACTGTGGGAAGAAGACATAAGAGCCTGGGGTTGTAAAGGCGCGACTATAGGACCAAGAAAAAAAAAAAAAAAAAAATGCGGTATAAGAGGAATCTAACCTCCTAATGATGGACTCGCGGGGAATCGAACCCCGGACCACTCCCATGCTAAGGGAGTATTATACCACTAAACCACAAGCCCTCACGATGGTTCGGACCAGAAGCCATAGCCGATCTGATTCGTGGGAAAAAGGCTTGTTGTAAGAGATTATATTCATTGTGGTGTCTGAATAGGCTAGCGTGCCCTAATTGTCCGAGTGGAGCTCACGCTTTAGCGGCCCCTGTTCCTGTTCATGTCTATCTAGCTAGGACTTACTGTAATTAATAGATAACACTTATTTAGGAAATCCGGTCCGAACTACTCGTTGGGATATACATGTATGTATGTACTCATTAGACCCCGCTGATACGGCAATTATCGTATGTTGAGAACTTCGCTATCAACCCGAACTTGTCAAAGTAGGGCATAGTCGTTGCTGCGTGAACAGGATTGACTCGCTTGGTTCCGAGGTGCTGACTCTTGCGAAGCCATGCGCTCAAGAATAGAAAAGTGTACTATAGTACATAGGTAAATACGAAGAGGGGAGAGTAATGGTGTGGTAACATACATAACTTCCATATATTTACTTTAGATACTGTATAACCAGCTAGTTATATACTTGATCCAATAATATGCAGCAGATCGTCAACACAGCATAAGGCCAGGTACTACCTCGAAACAAGAGCCTCTTTTCAAGAACAATCTAACTAGCTCAAACGGTCCCTAAAAATATTCACCAAAACACTTTCGAGCCACGAGCTAACAGGATCTGATAAGGCTTAACGAGAAAGCCCTAGCCTTCGCGACGAAGCTAAGGCTTGTCAAGCGTCGAACGATGTCAGCTGGGGCCCAACGATACGAGTCATAAAAAAAACCAAAAAACTCGTGCTTATCCCGCACCCAAAGCCACAAGACGAGATACAGCAGGACAAAAGGCTTGCGATGAGCTAAATATCTGCAAGTGTTGAAAGCTACTAGGTTAGTTATTAGCATCTGTCAAAATATGAAGTATGGAGAACGAAAGAGTTCCAATGCCTGCTAGTCCTTCTCTTAGCCGCGCCTAATTCGACGTTTTTACGCCGAGCTGCTGGGGACTACGCTTCATTCTGGTATAGTCGTTCAGAGCTCAATTTATCAAAACGCAGGTTCAATGATAGATCGAGAAAAGATCACCCATGGGCATATGAGGTTTTTTGGGCCGAGACACGCGTGGTTGCCGACAAGGTGTATTGGCTTTCTCTACCTATGGTAGGAAAGCTCGTAGCTGCTGATGGATGCACTCACTACTGGAGCTTTCAGTCCGGTACCCATGGGTCGACTTGAAAATGTTCACGATGCGAGATAGATTAAGATAGGCGCGATTGGAAGGCGTGATATATGTTGTAGCTTGCATTATCAGACAGCCGCATCTGCTGTCAATGCAGATACGAGAAAAGATAGTACAAACCACCTGCGCCATTCGCTTGGCTTCGGCCGATTTGGGCGTGGCATTTACAAATTGCTCGGACAATGATCTCATATCACTCACTCTCACCTAATGCTCTTCTGATCTCAGCAGTCTTCGTATTGATTCAATAGTTTTTAAGACAAGTCTAAAGTGAACAGTCGTAAAGTCAATTCAGAGGAACTCAGCCTCATAGTCGTATTATGAACTATCAAGATGCCACTCGATATCATTATTTCCAACTCTTTGGGGGGGTATTCTCGAAGATAGTATGTAACGTCGTCTCACGTCGAGGACCCCGTATCGTATGTAACACCAATGATAAACTCCACCAGTATGCAATGCAGACGCTTCTCACCCTATCGGCCAAATGCTTATGTTGATTGGAGGCCGACCAATTCCAATCTCACCAAAATGATTTTTCGGGCGTCGAGAGCCCCACCCGGAACGCCAGTAGACACCATGGGTTATATCCATGGTAATGCTAAAATCAATAGAACAAAATAACGCCGATAATAATGCTGAGGTTTTGATGCTGATGGGGTTGTTATGTTTTCCTCAAAGGAAAACATCAATTCCCGTCTCGTCACCGCCTTTCGTTATATCGGATCGCCGAACTCTCCTTTTCTTGCGCACGTCCCATCGCAATTACAACGGTGTTCTTGCAGACTCCGTAGCTACAACATGCTTCAGCTGGCATCGCTCCGCTAAGAATCGCATCTCGTTTTGACTAGAATAAGTGTTAATAGCAGTATAAAAGTGGGTGGCCACTCTAACAGAAACTCACGTCTGGACACAGGATGGGCGAGCCGTGAACCAGAGACCCCAACAGCGAGAAAGCTGTTATGACTGGTAATAATAGGTTGAAGTGCATCTTCGAATAGTTTTCGCTACGCCGTAACCCAGAGATATCCAACTGTCGCAGAGAGAGATACTGAAAGCTGGCGAGCTGGCTCTATTTGATAATTTAGGCCTGAAGGATCAGTGAAACTTATGTAGATGGATGGAATCCTCCTAGTCGATCTTTTAAGATGAGACGTAATAAGTGGACGACAAGTGACATGGATTACGAAAGAGAAGGATCAGACAAGACAACATATTCACAATAAATAGACGAGAGGCAGTACTCCGTAATATATAATAAATAAGAACTTGGGCGGATGGATACCCGCTAAGCTTAGACTGGAGACCGGAACCAAGAACTCGAACCAAGAGCTCGGAGTTATGCGGTAGCTCTTCTCTCTCGCCCTATGCACGCCACAGTAACGACTTAGACGTGTGAGCTGAAAGCCCGAAGACTTACTATACGTAGTATTATGCGGCTACCATAGCCAGGATACGCTCAGATGCTACCGGATGCTACCAGATTGCTACCAGTTGTGACGCGGCTGAAGATGCTGAGTGATCCAGGGCTTGTGGCTGTGATTCTATTACCGGGGGGACATGACGAAAGGTGACTTAAGCCCTCCCGGAAGACTAGTAGTTTGCGGACGGACCTGTCAGACACTTAGACGGGGGCTGCTTACAAGGAGTCGTCATCTACGTGCCAGCGACTCCGAACGGAAGACACAAAAATCGGGTGGCTGTAATCGATATTTTTTCCTCCTTTTTTTTTTCGTTGAGGCTCCCTGGGCTTTGACCATTTTGCCAAGACTGTTAGATGGTTTTTTGCAGACTCGTAACGGTAACCTAGCTCGATAGAACCGAACTACTAATAAAATCGCTAAGGGAGATACGAGAGTCGACCAGGCGAGGGTTAGGTAATAGCCTTTACTTCGATTCTACTGGAAGAGGGAAGGTCGTAAAAACTGACTGGCGGTGCTTATCGAAGAACGTTTCGAGAAGAAAAATAGTAACACACGAACGAGACTAAACTATATTTGAAGGAGGCTCCACTGAAGGAGTGGAGCTTGGACCCGACCATATTCAACAGGTTATTGGAATTCAGATACGACAAGGTTCGATCTGGTATGTATTATGTAATCGAATATACGACTCTGGGTATCCACTTTCACATGTAACATTGCTCTCCAAAAGTCAAAAGAGTCCAATTGAATTTCGAAGTTTCCATCTCCTTTGCTTACTACTCAACTTATAGAAACATCAACCAACTTCATCGCATACTTCAACAATAGTAAGTTGCAATTGAGACGGTGACTATGAGTAGTTATAACTATCTTGAATTCCCTTTCCTTCCCGAGAAACCCACCGAATACTACCTACACTTGATAGAAACGGTTGAGAACCTAACTTCACCCTCCCTCTCCGTGTTGACTTACTAAAATACTTCTATTTATATATCTCTAAGCGAAAATCGCACGGATATAACGCCCGAAGAGATATCTCAAAAATTGAGAGTATGTGAATAGCTATCATTGTTCATGACTCCGGGAGGGCTGGGTCTTTCTTATATTTTGGAATAGGAAAGTTGAAGGTAGGGACGATGGCGATAGTAAGGTAGGTACGGTAAATATTCACTCAAAGTTTTATGTTAGATATGGAGAAGGTGTTCTCTATTACTCCCCGGATTAGGTTGCTACCTTGTATCTCTATTATATTTCTTCATAAGCTATTAGGATCAACTCATCAAAATTTATCTCAAGCTTATTAGCTTCCTCCGTCTACTCCTCTCGAAGAGTTTAGAACATCATTCTTCGTATTAGTATACGATTGATTTGGTTAGGTAAACAAGAAACTTAGACAAAATGGACGACGACGATGATCGTCAATATTACTATCATCGAAAGTTACGGTCTTCGAACAATACGGCCTCCTCTAGTGATCCGTTGGTGCGCCCACCTCTTTCACCCCATCGTCAGTCTACCTGGTTCGAACTCCCATCTGACTGGACTCATTGGTATCCGGCTATTGTACGATGTCCAGCAGTGGCTGTGCCACCTCATTGGATTATGTCCCACGACTATGGCCGCAAGAGCAATCAATTCATGATGCAAGATGTGAGTCTTTATCTTCATTTTTCTTCTCAATAGTTAGTGACTCCGTCTCAGAGGAGGTCTGTTCGGCGATGGTTTGATTATCCACTCAATGGGTATACTACCGAGCAAGTGGTGAAAATGCCAGAAGACATCCTCTCCAGAATTATTGTCGACTGGCACCGTTCTCCGGTCATATGCTTTCAGAGGGAAACGCAAAACCATGTATCCCGCATCTCCTCTAGCCTAGTAGCCAAATAGGGACGGGGTGTCTCCCAGGACGAGGCGGACATGATGTGGTACATCCAGGGGATGCGTAGACTGAGTGACCACGTTCCCAAGGTCCATAGGATCTTCCGCGATCATCGCACAACGCATGTTTTCATCATCATGGACTACATCGACGGAGTTAACCTACACACACTTTGGCCTTGCCTCAACAGTGTCTCAAAATCAAAAATAAGCAACGAGATCGTCAAGCTGATCAAACTGATGCAACTTCATACCGCATCGTATCCTGGCCCGCTAGGACTGGGCCGTCCCCGGGCGCTTCTCGACCCAGATCTCCCTCCTCGGTTGCCTATGGACCGGCTAGAGTACCAACATTACCTAGATAGGTTGGTTATCATGATCAACACCCTACAATTCTCAAACGCCCTGCAAATTTCAAACGGGCCTGCCTACCACAGGGTGACGGCGGATAAACTCGTTCTAGCGAACATGCAACTGGACCCAGGCAGTTTCATCGGGGATAGGCAGGGCAAACTCTGGATCGTGGGCTGGAAGAACAGCGGCTTCTACGTGCCCGAGGCGGAGATCGCGCTGTGCAAGTTCCTCCTGCCTCCTGCATTCCGGCGGATCGCAACCAAGCTCGACAGGACCTGGAGCAATAGACGCGAGACGATACGCACGTTGATGGCGGTGGCTAAGTGGCTCAATAGTCAAGGAATCCAACCCGTAGGTCCTTAGAGAGAGAGAGAGAGAGAGAGAGAGAGCAGAGGCATAACTATGAGTATACTGTAAGTAAAGTTATATGAAAAAGTAACAGTTGCTACAAAATTACGTCTTAGTGAAAGTACGTTCACATTTACGTTCGCATTCACAGCCCCTCCTCTCCGGGTTGTAACGTAGATCCGCGCAGTCGAATTAAGACGACGCACCCGTTCGTCTGCCGTCCGCGGGCCCAGGGATACTCCTTGTCTTCGGAGCGGATAGCGGCTTCAGTACGAGGTCGACAGACGTGGCGGTCTGGCACCTGGGGTGGAGCTGGAGCGCGGCATATACGGGCGGCGGGCTCGGAACGATCCAGGGCCTGTCACACGGGGAGGAGGAGGAGGAGGGATGGGGTAACGTAGCACATGGGCCGCGAGGACAGGATTACGGGAGGACAGAAGGGGTAACTGCGTGTTTCCGCCGCCCTTATTTTATTTTATTTTATTTTTTGCAACGTGGCGAAAACCGATAGACTAGGTAGGTAGGTAGGTACCTGGTCTGTACTATCTCGGAAACCGGAAAAGACTCGTGTTTTTTTTTGTTTCGGGGAATTCGGGCGGAAGGGGAGGGAGGTTATACCTGGGTAGGTAGTTTGGATACATATAGGTATGTAGGTAGACAGGTAGGTTGGTTGTGTATGCACTTTATTATGATTCCAGGTTGTTATCAGTGTGATGAAAAGTAAAAATTTATGCGTATTGATACTTGAGGTCTATGGATGATTAGTTTTCAGTACATAGTATAGAGCTGAGTAGGTAGGTAGGGATTGGCTAAGAAGATTCTGAGGTATATAGTGGTTACCTATAGACAATGCTAATGCTACCTACCGCCTTACCTCCTGCGTCGAACATCCTGCGGTGTCTAGTCGGGATGTAATTATATTTATTCCTACGAGTCTAGGTCATGTTTTTCTTCTCCCCCTTTTTTCTTTCCCTTTTTTCTTTCCCTTTTTTTTCTTTTCTTTTTTTTCTCGTCTTACGTTGATGTATTTATTTAGCGTGTAGGATGCGGGTAATCTATTTCAGACGATAGGAAGGGGATCTGACGTTTGTTTAAACACGGGCAACAACCAATGGATGATCGGGATGGTCCTGTTCAAGTCAAATCTGTGGGGAAGGAGGGTTTTTCAGCTACTGCCGGAAATGCCAAGATTGGGGTTGGGGTTGGGAATTAAGCTTTTTTGGAGCCGTAGATCGAGAAGGGCTGCAGATGGGAATATGTACCAGGTATTAATAGGATAAGCAGGTACATAAGAGAAGTACATAAGATGTGCTATGCTGTGCTAAATTGCTAAATACATACCTAGGTATGTTTGAAGGGCGGGGGGTTCCGTTTTGGTATTTTTCTTTTCCGTCTTCGGAGTTGAGCGAGTGGCTTTTGGTTTCTATATGGCTTTACGGGCCTGCCTATTCGAGCTACAACTTTCAAGTATCAAGTATGTAGGTCGCCGACGAACTGGGCTATCGAACGCCCAGAGATAACGAGTTTGTTCGTAGTAGGCGAAGGGGGGGTTCGGTTTGATAACGAAAAGCCTCGGGACGTGGGCTGCTTTTACTTATCGTCCAATCATGTTCATATCCATTCTGCGGTGTAGGTTGTCAAGGATGTCTCATTGGGTGTTTTTTTTGTTTTTTTTTTTTCGAGTTTTGACTTTTGTTTGTTAATCCTTGATCCTGGTAATTCTTCTTCAGCTGCGGTTTATTTTATCTGGGTAACTGTGAATTCGGTCCTGATTTGGATAGACGGACGGATATATCCCCGCCCGACTCGGGATGTTTTTTCTATACTTGAAGGTCTTGGATGGATGTAAGTTGTTTGATGTCTGTACGCAATAGGGAAAAAAGGCACGATGTGAATCGGGTTTTAGATCAGCATTTCTTGCCAAGATTTCGAGATCGCCCTACATGACGCACGTGTAATTCACCGTGGGGCTTCTGGCGTTCATGACATGCAAAGGAGTTTGCTTTGTCTTCTCAGCTTGATGCTCTACTTCTCTCTGTCTTACTTTCAAGTATACGATTGTCTTCCCTATGATTTATGTAACATGTGCTCACTTACAAGAGGAGGGAGAGCTATAGTTCAATAACTCGATAACAGGATCATTGATATTTGTTGTTACTATCGTCAGTTTCTGTTGGTCTCAGGCTCTCTAAAATAACTCAATCTATGTCTCCCCGCTGTCTTATGTTAGGTACTTGACTCACGATGGGAGCTACTACATGGGGACTCTATCTTGTTGACTATATTTTATGACTACTTGGGTAGATGTAAATGCATTTTTTTGCTTCTTATCGCTGTAACCCACATCCCGCATCAGGTGTCAGGGTTGCAAATCTCGTCGTCCCTGTCGTCACCTACCTCTTATCTCGACCGGCAACCAATAGCAACCTCACGTGTCCACAGCCGCTAATTTTCAATTCACTTTCCCATACAAGCTTGCTTGCTTGCTATTATTTATCTTTCCAGCTACGCAAAGAAATCCGTGTACCCTCAGGTACGCATACAGCTGCATGCCCAGCCTTCTGCTGCAAAGCTAGCCTTACCCTGTGTCACGGAGGTGGCATATTCTAGCCTCTTGCGAAGACGCTGTCCAGAAGGGGGGGGGAAATACTTATTACCTTGTCTTATCGGGGCTTTCCGACCTGATCTTTTTCTTTTCTCTTTCTTCGGTCAATGGAACCTATAAGTCTTGCGCATATCTGGTTTGCGCCTATCTGGTTTGCTGCCTTGTTATCACCACTAAGCCAGCTACGATGCGGAGTTGTTCTACAGATATACCGGAATTGACGACAGTGCTGCAGAGCAGCTAGGCAAAATAAAGTACAGGAAAAGCTTACACCCGCAGCTATATCTGCAGCTACATTGCATCTATTTGCTGTAGCTATTTATTTAAACCGACAGCCTGCAGCAAACTCTAAGTCTAAGTGGGCAGATTTTAAGCAAGCATCATTTTTATTTCTGCGCCTCGCTACTACTAATTGACCAGGAGCTGTGGAATCGAGCCTGCAGCAGCAGCAGCAGGCTTGGAGTACATAGCTCATTACCTGCCGGATGAGCCAACCGTTCGTTCCTCCGCTCCCACCAGTAGTAGCAGCGGCAGTGCATTTCTTCACAACCCCCTTTTCCATTCGGGACGTGCTCAAAAAGATGACGCTGCGAAATAACTCGACGGCCAACGACAACGACGACGAGCAGAAGGCGAAGGGTCCCGAGATCGATTATGGCTTCGGCTACGTCAGCGATAGCAATGCCGTTCACGACCAGGACTTGGGCGCCGGCGAGTCCGTCTATGCGAAGCTGCAGCGGTTCGCGGGCAAGTTTGGTGTTGAGCAGAGAGGAATTGAGCGTGTTCCGAGCGACGAGAGGACGGATTCAAGTATGACCCAGGTCGGCACACTGGTATGTTTGTCTATTGGCCCATTTAACTCTTTCCATGGGTACTGACATGATATCAGTGGTTCTCGGCCAATATGGTTGTCTCGTCGTTCGCGATTGGTGCTTTGGGGCGTCCGGTGTTTAACCTAGGGTTCGTGGACAGCGCCTTGACTATCATCTTCATCAATCTCCTTGGAATCATGCCGGTTTGCTTCTTCTCAACCTTTGGCCCTCGGTTCGGTCTGCGGCAGATGGTGCTGTCTCGATTTTATTTCGGCTTCTACGGTGTTAAGCTGAGTAAGTGTATAGAATAGATAATTACCCCTGATACTTGCACATGCATATCTACGTACCTACTATACATGTTAGAAGTCTCCCTGCTAACTATGTCACTCCACAGTTGCAATCTTCAATATCCTGGCTTGTGTCGGTTGGTCTGCAGTCAATGTCATTGTCGGCGCACAATTCTTCCACGCAGTCAACAGCGATGTCCCCGGCTGGGCTGGTATTCTCGTCATCTCCTTTGCCACCCTAACCATCTGCACATTCGGCTACAAAATCGTCCACGCCTACGAGAAATGGTCTTGGATCCCGGTATTTATCATGTTTATGATCGTACTGGGCACCTTCGCACATTCCGGCGGCTTCAACAGCTTGCTCCCCCTTGAGGCCGGACCCAGGGAGGCAGGCGGTATACTGTCTTTTGCCGCCTCAGTGTATGGTTTTGCTACGGGGTGGACTTCGTACGCTTCCGATTACACCGTATACCAACCAGTAAGCCGTTCCCGAAGATCCATCTTCCTATGGACTTTCGCCGGCCTGTTCGTCGCCCTATGCTTTACCGAGCTCCTGGGGGCCGCTGTAGCCACAGCAATGGCTACAAATGAGGAATATATGTTTGCCTACGAAGAGGCGCATATAGGCGGATTACTAGCCCAGGTGCTCATACCGCGTCTCGGCCGCTTCGGCGAGTTCTGCGTCGTGATGCTGGGCCTCTCCATCATCGGCAACAACTGTCCGAACGCATACTCGGTGTCGCTATCACTACAAGTCCTATCGGAGAAGACACAGCGTGTACCGCGCTTCATCTGGACTTTACTCGGCACAGCAGTGTACATAGCCATCGCCATCCCCGGCTACGACCACTTCGAGGACACGCTCGAAAGCTTCATGCTCATCATCGGGTACTGGTTGGCCATCTACGAAGGCGTCTCGTTGACGGAGCACTTCGTCTTCCGACGCGGCTCATTCTCCCGGTATAACCCCGAGGACTACGCTACGCCCTCCCGGCTGCCCCCGGGGTATGCCGCCGTCGCGGCGTTTTGCGTCGGCATCCTCGGTGCTGTGCTCGGCATGGCGCAGCAGTGGTTCACCGGCCCGGTAGGCAGGCTCTGCGGCGAGGCACCCGTCGGCGGCGACGCGGGCTTCGAGCTGGCTTTTGGGTTTGCGGCGGTAAGCTATCTTGGCCTTAGGGCGATCGAGAGGGCGCACTTTGGTAGGTAGGAGGGTGGACACAACACAAGTATTAGATAGATAGTATACTTAAACCACCAGATTTTTGGAGCGTTGGAAGGGGGTTGTTTTTTTTTGTGTGCGCTGATTTTTGCCACACGCATATTTCTATCTATCTAGAGGGAGACGTGTAGAGGGTGTATAGTACGGTTGTAAGATGGTGGGTGTGATGAGATAGGATCGGCCAGGATGAGATTAAACTAAACATAAACATAAAATATTGATACTACGTTAAAGTTACCCATGTAGGCTGTCTGGCGTGCTCTTGTCGGTGTACTTAGTTGGTTTGTTTTCTATATACGAGACTCTGTGTGGTTTTGGTGTTATTGATCGTGAGATATAGGGTAAGTTGTTGATGCTCACTTGTTTAGGAATCAGATACGCACCTGTTAATGTATGATCCTGATAGCTACTAATAACCAAACATGTCAAACAAAGACTGGCTTCTCTAATTTGTTTGGCGTACCACTCAAACTACCAAGTTGAGCATTATTTGCTAATGCTATGCCTCTAGATGTAAACTTTTACCATAAGCACAACAATTAAATAGGTACCTAGCCAATCACGAAAGATTCGAATACCAGAGCAGCATTGAACATATAGTAAATTTATTCACTAATCGCCCTTGGCGCAATTACACTAATTAAGTAAAGAGAATCGTGATACTTTTGATTCTTCTGCAACCCTACGCAACAAAAGCAATTGGTATGTATCCTCCCTACTCCGGAGGAGTCCTAAACGCCGACGAGCATGTCCAACGCATGAACATTTGCCGATACAAGAATTCGACTTTACAGTCGACTCCTCCAAATGATCCGAATCGTGGCCATCCACATAAACCTGAACTCGTATTTTCATTCACCCCCCTGAAACGTAATGTAAGAAGAAAATCAGACAATTGTTGTTGAAAATCCCCTAGAGCCTTTCTTAACACCCTAGGATGTCTCATAGTGTTAATAACGCAGGACCACAATTGCCTAAATCTATGCGACTTTCGAGATGTATCACCCCGAGCTTGAAATTTATAGGTTAGGGCCCCGCTTAGAATCTTTCCCAGGTGGTGGTAACGTCTCTGGCATCGCGATGAATATCGCACTCTGCCCCAAAAGACTCCGGAACCTATTCACAACTTCAGGCGTTTCCTGTGGTGATGGTGTAGAATTGCCGGTGTCAGGCGTGTGAAAAGCAGCACCATGAGTATCCTTTATAACAGGGTTGATCAAGGGTCCAAGGCGGGAGAGCCGAAGAGGCATCGTATAAGGTGGTATCGAAAGGGTCGGGGTTTGAGGGTAAATAGGAATTTGGGGCTGTAAGAGCGGATCTATATTCCATCGTTTCTTGGACTGGCCCTGGTTAAGGAATGTTGGACGAGGAGAACTAGCCCTTCCAACAATATTGCGCCATCCTTCATCGGAATTCGTGTCTGCGTTCACCTTGGTCTCCTTTTGCTGTTGTTGGGAATCGACCTTAGATGTGCGAAGTGCATGGCGTTGTGCAAGTCGCTCCACTGTCTGAGAAATCTGTCCATCCACGCCTTTACCTCCCTAAGAATAAAACTGCGACTTTTGGAAACTCTCTGCAGAAATATCCCCTGCTTTGCTGGTAAGAACTGGAGGCTTGGGGACGGCCTTCTCGGATGGCGCAGGTTCGCTCGGGGCTGCTTTAATAGCAGCGATGGGTTGGCCAGGTCTCTTGGCCACTTCCAGGAATGTTGCAGGCAGATATCCTAGACGCCCGTCCCGAGCTCGGCAGCGCCACCACTCGCTAGGGTTGCCTAAAGGATCACTCTTGCTTAGGACTGCAATGAAATCACCTTTCTTAACAGCAAGGTCGACGCCCTGAGTAGCATTGCCGGCTTCGGGAGTGAAGTCGTAGAGAACACGGCAAAACTCGAGATTGTTGGGATCCAGAGGCGCGTTCTGACCCGAGACCTCAAGGCGCTTGCGCTCTTCTTGTTGAGCAAGCGATCGGATTATCTTGTTCATAACATATGGCAAACCGAATGCGGCAAGGAGGAAGAAGATAAGGGGCTTTCGACTCGGCTTGGCTTGACCTCCAGGACCTGATGGTGCTTGGCGGCCCTCAAAGCGGGCGAAGGCTGCTGGTGTGAGTGCCATAGCATCGACTGGGGGCGGTCGACCTGTCAACTTGGCAAAGAGTGTGCGGAACCATCGCATAATGGTAAAAATACCAAGAGCTGATCCAAGTGTGTTGCGCAAGAGAGCAAACTGCTCAGCTACAGATATCATAGCTATTAATTGGTTAGCGACTAGTTTATGAAATAGGTGACGTACAACTTGACTTACCAAAAAAGCTTGAATGGGTTGCCATATATGTGCTTTCAAGCATCTGCGCAAAACCACCGAAGGCACCAACGATGCCCTCCAGTAGCTGGAAGGTAGCTTGGGTGCTGTCGGTCACGCGGTTGGCTAGACTATTGGGATTGTTCGGGTCGTTTGGCATCATGCCAGGCATTCCCCCATACATCCCACCGTACATGCCGGGCATGCCTCCATAACCACCCATACCGCCATACATTCCGGAACCGTAACCTCCATACCTATTGTAGGGCGACGAATACGGGCTGTACGCGGTATTATATGGCGCTCGACTGTAAGCTGACGCGTTCTGGTTCACGGTCGAGTTCAAAGAGTCAGGGCGGGGAGGAATGGCTGGCATGTTCGGAGCAGAAGGTGCACCGGTTGTTGATGACGGTGTGTTGAGTGCATTTTGTGCAGGTGCCGCTGCTGATGCAGCAGAGTTTGCTAGAGGATATGAGTAAACGGAATTGTAAACAGTATTGACATGTGAAGTTCAAGTAATAATAAAACTTACCGGATGCTGTCGCGCCAGCGCGCTCCCAAGGCTTGGGTGGCGAAGCCATCGTAATTGACACACCTTCAATTAATTAGGGGCGTTACAAGATGCGATGGGAGACAACGTTACGAAGCGGCCCGTTGCGAAAAAAAAAAGAAGGTTGAGAGTTGGATGTTGACGGTTAAAAGAATGAGAGAAAGTTAAAAGAAAGGACCTCGGTATTTTCAGATGGTGAGCGCTGACAACCACAAACCAGCCGCACCTTCCTTCGGCTACAACCAAAGCAGAAACCGGATTACGTGCACGGCCCAGTTTCACGTGATAAATTGTTAGTAAGCTTTTGGTTCACTTAATCAGGGAGTTGAATTGCGGATGTGACGCTTGGACCACGCATTTCACACAGTTGCAACATCTACGAAGTATACATATGTATTTCATGCACACCCATCGATGTCTTTGACAATCATAAGACCATTATAGGTTCTATAAATTCCTACATAACCATAAAATCACCGCTGTCACTATTTCCTTCTAGCAAAGTCAAAAAGCCTTCGAGTTCGTTTTTTGACTCCGCCTTTGATTCGGTAGTTGATCGGACTCTCAGTTCCAACAAAAATGAAGCCATCGTATATGGCACACCCGATGATGGATCCAACCAAAGTGGCAAGCCATGGGCCGTAGAACCACCATCCTGTTTGAAACACTTCTCGTCCTCGATAGCCTGCTGCCCAAGCTATAACTCTCGGGCCAAAGTCTGAAGCTGGGTTCAGTGCTGATCCTATCGTGTAGCCGAGAGTAAATTTTAGGGTCGTAACCAACAGCCCAAGCACCTAAGTGTTCTTGTTAGCGCCGTAAATCAAGGATTATGTCAATAAAAAAGATGAGGGAGTGTAGGTTCATCACCACCTTCCCCTATAGGTAATTATTGAGGAAACACGTACCAAAGCATGCATTCCTGCACCGGGAGGGTTGTTTTGATCGTCTCCCAATGCAAAGACAGCAATCATCATAATTGCACTCCCAACCACCTGGACGAAGAAAGCTGTGCCAAGAGATACCCATTCCTGGGGACTCGAGAAAAAGGTCTTGGCCGTATTCGCCATGGTAGGGTCGACGTATCTGATCGTATCTCTATAGATACCATATGCTAAAGCCCCAGCAACAATACTGGCTGCAAATTGCACAATTACGTAGACGAGACACGACCGCCATGGAAAACCACGGAAGAGCGACAGGCTGATCGAAATGGCCGGGTTCATATGAGCACCTGATACGCCACCACCGAGGTAGATGCCAAACATCCAAGCAAAACCCCATGCCCAGCATGAAGTTTCATAGGTACCATATTTCACCTCCTGGTTAGCGGACAGGTTTACGGCGAGTGTTGCTCCTAATCCCATGAATACGGCTATTCCTGTCTGTAGACCTGGTTAATTCGAGCGGCATGAAAAGTATACTGGAAAGACATACCGCAAGAAATTCAGCCAATGGCTCGGGATGCTTAGCCCGTATACGGGCCCACCAATTACGGAACTCATCCGGGTCCCTATCTCCTTCTTCTACGTCTTCGTGTTCTCGCTGGCCTAGCGGTTCGCTATCGATTCCGTAGTTGCGAAGGTCTTCCTTATTACTTCGATTCGTATCATGTGTATCGGTTGTGCGCTCTCTGTGAGCTGAATTCTCCTCCCCAGGCTGATATTCGAAGACGGGCTGCCCGGCATCATTATGCCTATCGCCGTGAGTGACACCCGCAGCTGTTCTTCTTGGCCCGGAGTACTCGCTCCCTGCTGCACTTTGCAGCCTTTCGGCGTCCGGCCCACCTGTACTATCAAGGTCGCCCTTGCCAAGCTCTGCTAGGTCTTCGGGGGACTTATGCACGAGTCTAGAAGGCACGTCGACCGGTTCCTTAGCCCAGCGAACTTTACGTGGCAAAGGCGCTCCGAGGCTAAAAATTGGCTTTTTCCTTGATCGGCCGTGCCATGGGTTCGCATCGTAATACCCATCGTCAATCCATACCAGGGGCTCTTCTTGTGGGCCGTTGACTATTCTTCGCACTCTTTCTTTTGCTCGTTGGGCATTATTCATAGATGTCGAATTCGAGTTACGACTCTGATTCGACTGTTTGGACTCGATAATACGTGGTAAGTTAGACCTTTGCTGGGATGCGTTTGGGAGCTGGTCCGAAACAGTATCGGGTAGTTCTTCGAGTATTCCTGGCTCGAAATGCCTGTCTTGACGTCTGCGGTCGGCCTCGGGATCCGTCCTCCTTCTTGGAGCCATGGCGCTAATATAAGCTAACCCCTATTTCAAATGAGGAACCGATAATTTCCGTTGATCAAGGTTAGGTTACAATACGGACGATAATCCTTAGTCTCCGTGAGTTACTTCTAGGCTTTTATAACATGTCTCAGATGTTTTACGAAGAGGCACAGCTACGAGGCCTGTTTCGAAGACTAAGCTAAGTACCAGTGACGTCTTTCAAGAAGCGTAAAAATTGGTCCGGATTCTAAAGTAGGCAACGGTGATTAGACTCTCGATTGTTGCAAATATTTGCGAAAATATGGAAGCTTTGGGCGGCCAACATGCTCTTAAGCGGAGCATTTACTCCGCCGATGACAGAGCGACTAAACAGAACAATACCGTATGCAGCTAAGTAAACTTAACCTCAAATTCGGGTAGCTACCAGTTCCTGTTCCTGTTTTCGATCCAGGATTATGTAGAGCTGAGGAGATACTGCGCTTCTATATTTACCCACTATTCAAGCATTATATATACTAGGCCAGAGATGCGGCCCGCAGAAAAAGTCGGTAATTCCAATGCTACAGGGCGATCTTCGATCTCCCCTCCTTGGAAAGTTCAATTATCTCACCCAATACCACATGTCCGGACGAGATTCTCAGACTTGGCATCCAATATTGCTTCTATTTAATATTCTACACCCAAATACTACAGAGATAGTTTGCTATATTGTCACCTTGATGACGTGGTGCCTAAATAGGGCTCACAATGGCGAATGTAGAAAACTCTTCTCAGATGGCAGTTCAGCTTATATCCGAGTGACGTCGTTGGAATCTACCGGAGCCTGTTCGCCTAACTGTCAGTAGTTAAGCGCGTGTATCGCCGCTCCACCATTGGAGCCGCAATCGATCCACCAAATACCTTGGACACTCAGTCCACCGTGGGGGTTTTGGGGGGTCTTCTAGATCATTCGCCAGTTCTTAAACTATCCTGGACTAATACTGGTCCCTCTGATTATACGAAGCAGCGACCGGATCTGTTAGTTCCTGTCGAGTTATCTCCTCTATCAAATTGCTTAGGTACGCAAGATGTTCAATCCCAAGAGCTATTGAATATAAGAAGAATTGAAAGCATTAATGGATCGTTTCTAATTTTTGATATGCTGTGTACGGGTTGAGAGCAACATCTCATACCATTCACATCGACCATCTTTTATCCTTACGTGCGTCTCTAGCACCAAAGTGTGACTAAGCTACGCTTCGGGGACGCCGGCGATAAACTACCTAGTCGTTGCTCCGGAGATACTTAATATTGACGAAGAGAATGGCCCTGCGTCAGCTATGACGTTTAATTATTATTTTGAGGCGAAGAATTAGTTAGTCGTTCTTATTCCCAGCTGAGTCAACGTATTTTTTTTTTTTTTTTTTTTATAAAAAAAACTATCATGGTTCATCCTTGAATGTCAATAATTTATAGAAGTAAACATTGGCTGCCTTAGTGGCGATATTACCTAGAGGACTTGGACTTTATCACCTCGTTCATAGGTATAGGAGTAAGCATTTGTTTAGGGTTGAGTTAAGTGTTGACACTATACGCTTCTCTTTTAACCCGGGCTCGTGGAGCGGTGCTATTCTAAACCCCAATGTATGAAAGATGGTGCCTCTCTTCTATTACCAGTACCTTCATCTAGGGAGGGTCTTGGTCAAGTAAGTGGGATATGATACGGCCGCAAATAGAGATATGTGCTATTTGGCTACTCACTAACAGGACATTGTACCATGGGCACCACCGTCACGGCATCGAGTGATTTTTATTAGAAATAAAACATCTGATAATACCCCTGTTTGATTCGACAACATGAATCCAAGAGCCAGGAGCTATTCGAAACCCTTAAATATCTGGTAGGTAAGGTCTAGTTAAAGCATAATATCTCACCACCACTTCAACATTGAAAATAAAGTAATTAGTCAGACAAATGTGTACAGACGACTCAAACGCGCTTCTCAAGCCTGGACGTAGATCAGATAACTATTTTCCGTCCCAAGAAAAAGAAGAAAGGGGAGTTAGTTTCACGACGCGGCGTCGGATACTCTTCCCGAACCCACCTGCAGCAGTGCTCTATTATCGTCCACGGGGCCCGCGCCGAGCAATCCTGCGTCACAGCACGTGGCGTGGACACTCTAGAACTTTGTTTCTTTTTTTCACCTCCAATCCTTCTTTCCCCCCATGCCGCAGATGTAACAGGTAAATTGCTCGAAGCGAAAACAGGCGCGGTTGGAAGTATATACGGCGCAAAAGGTGAGGGCGAGGATAAGTGCTAACTATGTAAATTATGATTTTCAAAGAATTAACCTGAATGAAGTTGATTCCTAAAGGGGTTGGTTCGAATAGGCTATTGGCCGTATATACATTAAAGCTACCTGCGCTAGGTAGGCTATAGGTGTGTGGGTTCGTGTGTGTGTAATTATTGTAATTATAATAAAATAAATCTTAACATAACACAAGGTACTAAGTACCTGACAAGGTAGTCAAGGAAGAAAACCAGAATTACGGGTCTGCGATCGGAAAAATAGTATAGTGTAGTGTAGGTAAAAATCAAGCGAGGTATCACGGAGCACCATATTGGTCTCGGACTGTACCCGAGACTAAGCAGAGCCTCAGGGTATCACGACGGGGGCCCGCGCAATCTCCCAGACAAGCAAACTTTCTTTTAACCCCCAAAATCGTCGCCTGTCCACCTCTAGTATGGTATACAGAAGCGCACCCAGGGTATCGCAATCAGCCCACTTCACGACAACAGCCACTTCACACTCAAAAGTAAAACACTCCGCGACGAAAGGCCACAAATCCACTGACGTTGAAGAATCAAATCAAATCAAAATATGCAACAAGGGGGAATATCGGGCGCAGAAAAACACATTGCAAAACTGCTCCTATATCCATCGTAGAAACACACACAACAAAAAAGCAAATCCACAAGCAGACATCAGCTGCCCGTCCCCGGACCCATCATCCTTCCTCCCCATTCCTCCGTATCCTTCCCCTGTCACCCTCGTCTCTCGTGACCGGTCCCCTCCATTAAGCGTCTATTTACGCACCAAAGGTCATCAAGCTGAAGAGGTTGACGTCGGGCTCGTCGTTGATCATGTCCTCGACCTGGTCGGAGGTCAAGCTGGTGACGGTCATGTCGAAGTCGTCGTTGAGAACCTTGATGGAGGCGGTGGACGAGGAAGCCTGGAAGACGACGGCGACCTTCATGGGCTTGTCGGTCGGGCGGTCGAAGTAGTGGGAGTCACCGGTGCCGGCCGCGAAGTGGAAAGTAGACTTGGCCTTGGTGTCACCGGAGCGGAGAACCTCGATGATATCGGCCTCACCACAACCACCCTCCTGAGGGCTCGCGTTGTCACCAGCCCAGCAGCTGCACTTGCTGTACTGACCCGTTCGCGGGATAGCACCGTTCAGGAGCCAGAATGCAGACATGTCCATGTTCCAGCCAGTCTTACCACTTAGAGGCATAGAGAACTCGGCAAGGAAAACCTTGTTAGCGCCACCAAATCCCTCTGCAAAGTTGCATTAGCATTTATCCAGACACTATTTCGTAAGGAGAAACATACTGTAGGCGACGGAGTCAGGACGAACGGCGCCACAGCTTTCGTCACACTTCTGGTCAGAAGCGATGATGATTTCCTTGGTGTCGTCAATACGGCAGTCCTTAAGGACGGTAGGAGAAGGAGCAGCGCCGGTGCCGTCCTCATTAGCATAGGCCAAACTGTTACCCCAGACACTGCAAGCAAATTAGTGGCCGACACTTTCGCTTTTCATTCCTTCACACTTACGTGTCCCAAGTACCAGAAATAGCCGGGTCACCAAAGTTACCAAGGAAAACAAGACCGTCAGCGACTTGGTCCTTGGAGTTGTAGTAAGCGTTGCGCTGCCAGTCGCCAGCAGGAACATCGACCGGGGCAGGGTCATCAGCCGGCGGAGATGGTGCTTCGGGGTAGCTTTCAGCTGGAGGAGCTGGAGCTGGCTCGGGTGCAGGGGGAGCCTCAGGTGCCGGAGCCGGAGCCGGAGCCGGGGCAGGAGTCTCGGCGGCACCACCGAAATAATTGTTTACCCATGACACCACTTGGCCATCAATCGTGGCCACAACCATGTCTTCGCGCTTCTCGGCTTTGGCATGTTCGTGGTGCTTCTTGTGAAGATGCTGGTGGCCATGGCGTTTAGTGTGAGGCTTCTGGACCTCGCGCTTAGACGGTGCCGAGGAAGGGTTGAAAACAGCAACTGTCTTGAGCTCGAGGGGTCCTCGGAAGTGTAAGGTCAACTGCGCTTGTGTTAGAAGTGAGGGGAACTGCCCACGGAAGAGGAATTGATACTTACGTCCTCGTCAAACGGCGCGATGGGGCCGGAGTATTCCTTGTCCTGGAACTCGCAAAGACCATTGTTGTCCATCTTCGCGACGGCGCGGTACTTGCCAGCAATGTCAAGACCAGTATACTTGACCTGCTTAACGGCATTGGGACAGAAGAAGTTTCCGAATTCTTCGAAGGCATCGTTACAAAAGCCTGCATTGACCGCCGAGGCCGTAGCCACGACGAGCGCGGTTGAGTACTTCATCGTAAGCGAGGTTATCCAAGGATGTATGCTCTTTGTGTAGAGATATTTCGCGTCTCCCGATCTGTTAATACTGTTTTTATGTAGATGTTGGGCTGCACCTTTCTCCAAAACTGGGCCGGAAGTACAATGGGCTATGAAGTGAACGTGGACAAGCAAACAAGCAGACAGGCAAGTTAAGAAGCGCTGAAACAGAACCTCTTCGCCTGAGCTGAATTGAATGTTTGTTTGTTAAGGAGCGGCTTGGTGAAAAATCACCGTTACAATGAGTGACTCAGCAAATTGCTTCCGGGCAAAGAAAGACGACGACAATGATTATCGAAAATCAACAAGAGATGAAAAGAAGGGAAGCAAAGTAACGAGCGGAAAAGGGGTGGGTAAATGAGATTAAAGACTAGACTTAGGAACTTAGGGACTTAGGGCGACGTGGAGGGAGTGGGAACAGAATGTCGGTTTCAAAGATAGACGCCACAAAAGGACAAGGATGTCACTGGCCAAGGATCTTGTCGGGCTCGTGCTGGGCTTGCTGGGCTTGCTGGCTGGACCATAGCGGAACCAAAAGCGTAGATGATTGGAAGATAGACGGAGAAAGTGACTGGGTTAGAGTTGCACTAGACTCTCCGTACCTTGCAGTCTGCATGAATCAGTGACTTGCCCGACATAGCGAATTTGACGTGGGATTGAATGTATCCCATCTGTCCATCTGTTCATCCTATTTCTTTTCCCATCTATTCCCAGAAAGAGCCAAGATCAAGGGGGATCTGCGGCTAAGCCAGGAACCATCAATAGGAACACACCACATGCCACTTTAGGCTTTCTGGGGCTTGGTCTGATTTATTTCCTGTCAAACCTATTCTCCTCCTTGCAACCCCTTCATTCCATGGATGATTTCCATTTCCATGGGTGAAGTCGGACAATGATGGATCATGATGGACCATGATGAACCGTGATGATGAACCGTGATGAACCGTGATGGCTACGATGAACCACGAGGGGACTTTGCTTGATCGTCGCTACGCTATAACCCAACTTTATTATTACCCACTCGCGGGCAATAATCGTGGTCAATAATCGTGGTCGTTAGCTATTGCGCTATTGCGCCATGATAGGACGGTCCTTTATTAACCCCAGTTTCTGCTCATTTCGTCAGTACCAAGCTTTTTAGCGCGTGCATTTCGATCGGCCAGATCAGGACATTGACTCGCTGACAGGCTAACGCATAGGACCGTTGATAGATTGGTTGAACGACAGGAACAGAGGATCCACGGAACAAATTTGTGGTTGGTCACTCGGATATACAAAGAAGAGTCAATTACGGCTCAAGTAGGATTGTTTCTTAAGATAGTATACTTTTTATTTATTTTTTCTTGGCCACGCGACATATTTGTGCGATGAATTTGCTTCATGGATAAAAGAAAGAGAGTATATTAGGAAGCTAGAATAACTAGGTTAACGAAGTAAAATAAGGGGTCCGAAAAAGACTTGGGGTGCACAAAATTTCCGAGTTTACTAACTTTTTTAGTCGACCCCGAAGCCCGTTTGGTTTGACAGACCCGACCTACAGAACTTGCATAGTCCCCTAATATTATCGCAGGCCACTACTCCAGTACGCTTAACCTTCTACTAATTCGCACTACTACCATTACATAAGATAATACTACCAAGACTACCTCCGCTAGACAAGAACCTAGAGTTCGGCAATCTTGCAGTTCTTACATTAGTTACTCCCCTAAACCAACTACTTTTTAATATACGCTTGTAAATCGCCGGGTCCCCAAGTTATTTGAGTTATTTGGATACCACCGAATACTACTAAAGAACTACAGCCAAGACCTACTCAGCTCCTTACCTAGGGTTAATGAGATTAATAAAGCGACTTTCATATATCTCACGATGTTTGAATTAACTCGGAACCCCTGAGTACTCAGATACTCCGACATGTTACCTAGTGAAAGAAGTAATTGATCGCATATTGATTCACTAGCAAACCTCTAGTAATGCAGCTATTGACACGTCATCTTGCTTACGGCTGTTCATGATTACAACTGTTGTGGACCATTGTAACCATCACGACCATACAGAGAATGGTGTCGCCGCCATCTTGTGCTGCAAATTCTGCATGTGAGCCCGAGACCGCTAGTCCTTGCTTTCCTTCGCGGAAATTCCCACCCCGGGAATTGAGTTATTATTCATTCCCCGTGGTGTCGACCCAAATGACGCACGTGGCTGACAGTTGAGTTCGTCCTATTTCCTCAAGCACCGGGGCTGCCTCCAATAACATCGCCTCACACCCTCTTTCCCCCGAGGTGAAATAATGTAAATTGCGCTGTGTTATCGCTTATGATGTAATATGAATGCTCATTTGCGGTTCTATTAGGGTTCACTGCATTCCATTATCACTGCATTCCGTTATCGATATCGTCCCGGATACCCGCGCCTTTGTTACCTTATCATCATCATCGCGCTGTTCGAGAACATTATCCGTTCGGGATCTATCGATACTGAGCTGCAGGCACCCGAATTCCAAGACATCAGCCGCTTAATAAGTTTATTTTAATTCCGGCGAATGAAGAGGCGTGTTAGTAATTCGCGGTCAAGTAATGCTGATCCGGCCCATCATATTCATTCCACGCTGTATTCACATAATATTGAATATGAACCCATACACCTCAACCCCTTTCCTGGTCCTTCATCCGTGGTTTTAGAGTCAAATATCAGGTCCATGGAAACCTCTCGGCAAATAACGTAATGGTATGTTTTCTGAGCAGCTCGACCTTGTTCCAGTTGAAGAAATATCAAACCGACAATCTCTACAGCCCAGCATCTCACGCTATCTTTTCATACTATCTAGAAGCCATGCACGCGCCTGGTTTTAGACTTACAGAAATACGAGGTTGGCATTTAGTATATAGTCTAATCTCAAGGTCTTGGAAATCTGAGAAGGTATAATATTCGATCCTTTACGACATCTACAGAAGACCTTATTAGGGCATCATGGATATCTCAGGAGTAAGCTCTTCAAAGCCCCTTGAAACTTACCGGCGTATTTCGTTAAAAAGTTGAAGTGCGAAACTTGCTCGACATTGCTGGGCCGCTTCAGGGGGAGAGCCCCAACGCGTATCGCGAACGGAACTAAAATATCGATTTAATATCTGGATAAGCTATACCCTAATTAGGGAGTTAGTGATGGAAGAACTGTCAAACGTTATTTGATGGGTCGAGCTCACGATAAAACCAGGTGTTCGACCCCTGGTCTTGTGTCCGAAGTTAAAACTCGAATCCTACTGTTCTTCAAATCCTACGGATTATATCATTCAGCCTTGGCATCTTGGAGTATCTGGAGTGTTCTCTTTGATTGAGCTATTGATAAGCTATTATGTCCTAGCGAGGTAAGCGCTAGAGTACACCTCGATCAGCTCTTAACGTGCTCTTCTACTGATGTCATATCATATATAGGTATGTCGATATGGTGCTTACATATCTCCTAAGGCAAGGCAACGAGTCGATGCATTAGTAATATCAAAAGACCTACCATTAGGCTATTGAGATTCTTAAAGGTAGAGGAGTTAACTCGGATTTTTAACAACTGTCCCAACCCAGATGCATTGGTAATTTTGTGCTCCTCCATAGGGACGCCGTCGCTAGGCAACATGCTACATAAATACATGTACCCACGGTAAAGTTATAAGGTACAGTAAAAGCCCCTCCCATCACTCCTGGTCTGAAGATGCATTAGCCATTCGGGGCCGTGGTCTAGTGGTTTGACGACGCGACGGTGTAGATAAAATCCCCGGCGGGGTTTTTCGATGGTGCACCTAGAGTTCGAGCCGGCGGCAAAGGCGGCGATGGGAGCCTCCACGCTCAGGTCAAATGCAAACGCCGGCTCGAATTTAGACACCTGCTTTTTGTAGTTTTTGCTTCCTTTTTTCGTCTTTTCGGCATCATTAAACATGCTGCCCGATAATATGGTTATGTCTCTCTTGCATCATGAAAAGAGATAGCAAAAAGAATTATATATAGAGAGAGAAGAAAAGAAAAGAAGAACCGTCGCATTCGTAATGTAATTATCGATTCGAGGATGGACCGGCTGCGTGTATCTAGAGACTGAGCTTGGGGAAATGGCTGGTATTTTGGCTCCTATAATCCTTTATGAGTTGATATCTCCTGATTCGGCCGAGATTTATACCGCGATCGTAGTCTAACCTTTACATCCGTATCTACCTATAATTCTCACTCATCCAATGGAGCTTCGAAAAAGATTCGACTTTGATAATGAGTGATATATGGTTATACAGAACTGAGAGGATAAGGCGGTGGGGTAGGGTTGCATCGAAGTACAAAAGTCCAAGCCCTGGCGCTACTCGTGACCTGTCCACTGAGATTCTCTCGAGGTCTCTTCACCGCTCTCCGTGAGTGTCGTTCGGTACTATTTTGAGGGTTGCTGAAGGCGAGTAAGCTTGATGCATCACCTAGGTGTGCAAATCGAACGTTCGAGCCTTTATCTCATGAGGCCGCCTTCTACTAAAATGAAATCGCGGGGTCCACGCCTCACGCTTACAATGCCTGCTCAGATGTGAAGGAAATACGCCTAGGCATTTTGTAATTCGGCCGCTTCGCTTGTGGGATAGATAGGGTATCGCGGGTGAATATGACTAGTAATAATATCGACTAGCTTCAGTACTGATTCCGAAAATAGTATATTCGCTCTAGACCCTAGACAACGGACGAGACTTCACGATACTCGTGGGGGAAAGAAGTCCTATGGCTCTCGCCTCTCTTTAAATAAATCCAATCGTCGAATTACATAAGATCTCAGTTCATAGGGCTACTAACTGACGATGGCCATCTCTTGATTATCTGCAGAATCTCATCGGTCCATATGTAAGCAATTCTTTAGTTGGAGGTCTTGGCCACTTGCTTTTTTTTTCTTTTCCTGTACGTATCGAACCCCCCCCTGTTACAAATACGGGGTAGAGATGGAGTTATGAGCTCATTATTGGTGGCTGTGATATTTTTATACGAACCAGCCCTATGAAAACACGGCTCGCGGGTATGGGTGGGAACGGATCAACCAACGTGCTCTCGTCCCAGAGACAAGGCCACCATGCCAGCTATGATACCGAATGTCACCTTATCAGCGGCGTTTTCGAGCACAAGTCTCGTTGCAGATGCTTCATTGGTGGACGTTGAAGTTATGACTAACCAGTCTCTAGCCGACTTTGCGCTCTTGGGTAGCAGCCATACAGCCATAGCAGAGTAGATCCCACCGATCAAGTGATCGCCAGCTTGTGCTGACGCCTTGGGAGGTTTATAGCAAACATGAAACTTTTAAAGAGATCCCACCGCGTTTATATATCAACGTTGGTGGTCAGCTCCTCAATAATTAAGTAGCTCTGGATCTATCTCGCTTCATTGCTCCGCTCTTCGCCTTCGCCTTGGCCGGCATGCGACAATTCGCACTTTGCTTGCATCGCAACATCATTCCTCAATGGCTAAACAGCCGCCGAACGAGGTAGGTAATCTCCACCTTTGTTAATTGCTGTAGTGGATATAGTAGATCCAGAACCATAGCATCGGAAACGCATATGTTAGGTAGATTACTTACTTACAATTGCCGTAACAGCTTACGGGCCGTTCTCAGGTCCCGGAGATCCTTGCCGGAATCATTATCCCGCTGGTCTTTGCGAGTCTCGTAGTCATCGGTCGCCTTTATTCGAGATTTCTACTCAAGAACCATTGGTGGGACGATGCGGCGATATTATTCGCCTGGCTGTTCGCCATTGCGGTGGTCGCAGTCGTCGGCGTCGAAACCGAGTATGGCCTGGGCCACATGTTTAGCAACATCCCTCTGCGAATGCGGCCGATTGGCATCCGACTTTCCTATGCGACGATAAGCTGTTACCAAGTATCGTTGGTACTTACCAAGATTAGCATTCTGTTATTTTACCTTCGAATCTTAAAACTGCCTTACCAGCGAGTCCTGATCTTTATCACCATGGGTTGTGTCTTGGTTTACGGCACTGTCTTCTTCCTTCTTACGTTCTTCATATGCAATCCGGTAGAGAACAAGTATGAATTCGATATTAGGGTGGGACATTGCCTCGCATACTACCCGATCCTGACGGCGTCAGCTGCCTTACATACGGTAACTGATTTATGGATGATTGGAATGGTGCTCCCTCACATCCTGAAGATGACGCTCCCGATACGACAAAAGGTCGCTCTTGCATTCGTCTTGACTTTGGGTATCTTTGTGGCTTGCGCGTCCCTGACACGGATGGCCGTGGCATGGGAATTTCTCAACCCCAAGTATGCCCAGTGGGATTCGTTCTCGTTTGCGATCTGGACTACGCTAGAGTCCAGCTTAGGTCTGGTCTGCGCCTCGGTGCCGATGCTGAAGCCTTTGGTCAGGCAGTTGATGGGCCTCAAGCCTTCTTCGAAACCCGATGTTATGAAGAACGTCCCTCGGACAAGGGGCCCCGAGAGGCAAGACAATCGGCTAAACGAGTATGCATCCGATGCAACGACGTTATGGACAAGAGGCGGGGGAGGAGATGCCGATATTGATGGGATTGACCTGAGGCCAATAAAGACCAATCAAACGGCTAGAGCCCCGGCAGTGGGTGCAATATCAGAAGAAAGACTTGTAACTGTATGATGTCTGATGAGCTTGGGCTCGGATAAGCCACTGGTGGCCATAGTGAACGAATATAATGAGCGATGAGTTTATGACATGTACTATTTCCGCTTGAGAACCATGACTTCCTTTTATAATGTCCTCGATGCGGCTCATAAATGCATATTTTCCCATGGTACCGCCCCCTCGGAGGTAACATCAGTTGCATACTTTAAGTGACACAAGAGCCCCGGTTTGGGTCTTCATTGGTTAGGTAGATATATTACAGTTACGATAAATCCCTAGCTCACTGCAGACTCGAGGCCTTCCAATCTTACCATTGCACCGACGGTATTAGATCCAATGCATATCCCCTCGAAACCCGATTGCTACCGATGCGACAACTGTGCAGTCCTAGGTGTTTCTAAGCCTTCATATTTCTTCCCAGCACGTGAAATTATCCCAATGAGACCAATCATTAATCTAGACTTTTAACTCTCTAGGTTTCTAGGACCATATTGTCCTGTCAGCTGGGGTCCATCTTGTAAGGATTCTAGGTAAAACATCTAGAACAAAGAACATGTTCAGTATGTAAGTCGTGAGATTCCATAGTTAGGTAGGTTTAGATTTCCTCACGAAACGACCTGGTTATTTCTATATATCTCTAATTCTCTTATAAAATATCGAGTTACTTAAGCGGTACCTATTTTCCAAACCCTCCGAAGTAGTTTGATTAGTTATAACTTTCGCTGAACTGAGAGTCCTCTGACACTTAGCCAGGAGGCAATATGCCAATTGGGATGTTTCTCGGCCGTCTTCCGGCATTGTCCAGTACACCCACCATCCGACATATTTAGAACAATCCAGCCAGCTGGTTCAATTCTTAGCAAATGGGAGAAATGAGCAGAATATCTCCCTTTCTGGCACCAGCTGTTGCGAAATGTGCGAAAGCTGATCGATTTATGTGAGAATTATAAGGGAAGTATAAGTTGAAAGCCTACTTACTGTGCAACTAAACACCCGTTGGTATGTTCCCCCCACACAAATCTCCGTCCGATTACCTATGATCCAAATTACGCCATCGGAGACATCAATCATGACATCGGCCCGGGCACGAACTAGAACACATTTTGCGTGTCAACCGAGACATGGCCAATCAAACCGTCTACTCAGCGGGCACCTTGTCCTCTGGCATCACGACAGCCGACCCCGTCATGGCGAAGTTAAGCTACACGATTGTTATCAGTCCGGGGTTTTACTTATCGTGATAGTCTACACTTTTCATCGCTATCACCAAGGACCCAGGGGTTTCGGACGTGTTTTCTATGGTGTGTTTTAGTTATTTCTAAATGATTTCTATAAATTGTTGAGCATATTTCCTGTTTAGATCGTGATTGGAATATTGGCTTAGTTGGTATTAAATACCTGTGGAGGAGCAATCATCTCACTTGGTACCTAGCCACGATGCCTGAGCCGCGCTCACCTAAAGATATATTGGTGAACGAGTCTACCTTCAATGTTGCAGGACCATCTCGGCAGGAATCGGAATTAGAACCGGAGGAGAAAGGCAAGGCGCCATGGTGGTCGTATATTTGGGACTACGAGCCCGGTCGGTCTCACGAGGAGCGTATGTTCATTCAGAAGCTTGACGTCTTCCTGGTCACCATGCTGTCATTCGGATACTTCATCAAGAACCTGGACCAGACGAATATTTCGAACGCGTTCGTCAGCGGGATGAAGGAAGACTTGGGCATGAATGGGAACGAAATCAATTATGTCGACACTGCGTGGACGATTGGCTACGTCGTCGGACAGATACCATCGCAGATCGTTTTGACTAAAGTTCGACCCTCCATCTGGGTTCCGTCGTGCGAGCTCGTCTGGACTATCCTGACATTCTGTCTGGCAGCAGCTAAGACGTCGAATCATGTCATCGCTATCCGGTTTCTCGTTGGGCTGGCCGAATCGATTTTCTACCCAGCTGCTCATACGATCCTTGGGTCCTGGTATAAGCCCTCGGAGCTGGGGAAGAGAGCTTGCATCTTCCATGCATCCTCTGCTGCGGCCAGCATGTTCTCCGGTTATCTCCAAGCTGGTGTGTACCGAGGACTGAATGGAGTTAATGGATTAGCCGGTTGGCAGTGGCTCTTTGTACGTTTGGGGCTATTCTTAAAATCTTCTGGTTACTTGACTAACACTTTCGCTCAGGTTATGGACGGTATCATAAGTCTCCCAATATGTATTGCCGGATTTTTCATACTGCCAGATCTCCCCGAGAACACAAGAGCTTTTTACTTAACTCAGGATGTGAGTCTTACTAGGTGAATCCTGTACCATTGTATGCATCGAAGCGACTAACATGGGGAACCTTAGGATCGTGCCATGGCCAGGGAGCGTATGAACAAAGTTGGACGTGCCCCTCGCGCGAAACTAGGGATTGCTACCTTCAAACGTATATTCAGTGAGTTGAACAGCCCGTACTCAATCTAAGGCATGACATAAACTAACAGCTGGGGTAGGCCGATGGCACGTCTATCTACTCACTTTATTATATGTTATCTTTATCAATATCGGACCGTCGTCGAGTATCAACGTTATGGCTATCGTAAGACATCACTACCTTTTAGCGTGTTATTCCTAAATATCAACCGTACCTGGTCCTTTTCATGAGTTTGTGACTGACATTTGCTCTTATCTCTAGTGGTTGAAATCAAGGGGCGAATCCATCGAAAGAATAGTAAGTACTTATATATATAGTTATCCTTACCAACTTCTCAGATGTATTAACAACGAATTACTACCAGAATATCATCCCCACGGCCATGTCGGCCATCCAGCTTGTTCTCACCGTCACGCTCGCCATCATCTCCGACGCCATCCGTCAACGGGCTAGCATTATGTCTATCAGCACATTCCTCGGTGGATTTGCGGCTCTCGTCCTAGCTATCTGGAACGTTCCAGACGGCCTGAAGTGGTTTGCTCTTCTCATCCAGCGCGCTTCCGTCCCGTACGGACCCCTCAGCATGAGCTGGACGAACGAGATATGTGGTGCAGACGCGGAAGAGCGAGCCATAGTCATCGGGATCATGAACTCCATGGGATATGCTTTCAATGCTTGGGTGCCTTTACTGACGTATCCCCAAGTAGACTCTCCAAGGTTCAGGAAGGGATTTATTTCCTCGACGGTTCTATTCGGCGCACAGGCTATTATCACGGCAACAGTGGCGTTCATGTATAATCGAGACCAGAAGAAACAGAAGCGTAGAGACGATGCTCCTGGTATTGGAGATGAAGGGGTTGTTATCGTGAGCTCTCTGGATCGCCCCTAATTAAGGTCTTGGCGTTTAGTTTAAGACCTAGTATTAGCTTTATCGTATATAAGTTCGAGTAACTCACTGAATACCCAAGTACCTTATTACTGCACTAAGTAGTTACTAAAAACCTGTCAGGGGTCTCACTTGAGACCTCCTTAGAACAAAGAAGCTGTTTTGTATATATAGCTCTGACTTCAGAGCTACCTTAGTTAGAGTTCCTTGCGGAACAACGAAGTTGTGTCCTCACCTTTTGGTTTGCCTTGTGACAGTTACTAAAAGCCAACATAGGAACATACAATATTTAAATGTAATTGAAGAATCATGATTCACCTAACATTGGTTTTAGAGGGTTGCATTAAGAAATAGTCCTCACATGAGGTACGTATTAATGGTGTATCTAAGCTATGGAGGATAAGCTCAAGGCTTTCTAGAAGCTATCTAGGTTGGACTACATGCACGGCTAGGTAGTATATTAAGCCATACCCGAAGTTGCTTAATTGTCGGTACGAAATACCCTAGGTAGCTCTTATTCTTGCTCTTCTTGCCCTTCTTGCCGCTCTTGCTGTTCTTGTCGTTCTTGTTGTTCTTGTTGTTCAAGTCGACGAAAAAAGTCATCCAAGCTACGTACAGCAGGCATATCTATCATAGCCTGAGGTTCATTCCTCTCCTGTTCAAGAGCCTCCCTCGCCCCCAACGCTGCTGTTGCCGCCGCCACTGCCGCCGCCGCCGCATCTGCCGCCGCCGTTACCCTTGCCATTGCCGCTGCCACTGTCTCTTCCGCTGCCGCTTGCGCTTGCGCTTGCGTTGCCGCTTCCGCTTCCGCTGGCGGTTCGTCTGGCTCGTCTAGACGAAGACTGCCCCTAATAGCGAGTATCTCTAGAGGCTGCTCTTCGGCTGAACAAGTCCCAAATATGTGGAATATTTTAGGTTCTCTCCTACTACGGAAGACTTCCTTACGACACGTTGGGCACCTGGGATCCACCAGAATCCAATTTAATATGCATTCATAGCCAAAAGCGTGGCCACATCTAGGCAGAACAGCAAAGGGCTCATGGACGTTCACCGACCTTCTTTCAAAATCATGGTTTATGAAACCTATCCTGGCACTTTGACAAACATAGCAGAGGATTTTAAAGTCAACATTCGGGTTATTGAGGTGCCCATGTTCGTTAAAGCAATTCAGAACCTCAGGGAAATACTGGCTTTCAACTGTTATAGTCTGATTAGCGGCCTGCTCCGGCTCGCTTTGTTGGGGCGTGAATGGTTGCATATCTGACGTAAAAATAATGAGATTAGTATGATGCTGTGATGCTATGATATTTAGATGCTGTGAGGTGTGAATGTATATTGTTATTATTCTTGTGGTTATGCAGGATGCTACACTTATAAGGGCGTCGTTAAGAACTGATTGTTTACGAATATAACCCTTGATTGTAAACACCAACTTCGAGCGCCGATAGATCATATACAAAGACATTATTTAGAGACAGTTCGTAATGCACACCCTGGAACAGTTTATTAAATAAGGATATGCTACGCGCTCAGGGGTGAACAGAGAGTTATTGATGAACACTGCCTTATTGAATGCAATCAAGAGAATCTCCATCCCGTAGTATGTGAACTATAGATCATGGAGGCTATGTAGAAAGTAAATATTCCAGTCTTATTTTATAAGTACATTACCTGTAATCTATACCCTATTCCCCTTCCGTATCAGTCCCTGTTATACCGCGAGAATCGGGTTTGATGTCTCGTGCATACCCAATGAATTATCTATATGAGGTTACTCCAGCTGAATTTGGATAGGATATCCCGAACTGATTGGCACCTGAGCAAGAGTATCGATAACGACCTTCGTAGCTCCATTATTTCTGTAACCCGTTAGTCGGAGACCTTGGGCTTTTCGGCTCGGACGAGAGCTCCGAGCCAACAACGTCCGGTCCCGGGAGTTCTGTGTAGGTCTCGGGAGGCCCTATTTCGGTGGCATTGTCATAGTCGTACGCAGCCATTTGGGGACCTGTACCAGCATGTGATGGAGGATGGTACGGCCACTGATGTTGCTGGTGCCGAGCACTTGCATCTCGAGAGGCTCTAGCTTCCTTCAATTTCCGACTTAACTGCCTGCTCCGCCAGATCATGAATCCTAGCCCTGCAAAGGAGAGTGCAATAATAACGCCTTCAACAATCAGTCCCGCTATGGCACCGGAAGTGACCTTCGATGAACTCTCCGTCGGGGAAGCGGTATTTGGTAAGTCGGAGGCGGCCGGAGAGGCTGTAACAAGAGGTGCGGACGCAGCACCAGACTGCAGCTGTGCGATAACGTGGCCGATGGGTTGCGTTAACTTAAAGGAATTATCGCAGCATTCTTGCGCCGTTAATATATTCGAATCAGCCTCGCAACAGAAGAAAGTATCGTTGCAAGTTCTCAGATGAGCATTATCAATCTTGACTTTCGGCCCCTATTAGCTAGCGCACTATTAAGGGGGAGAAGATGATCGACTAACGTCCAAGACAGTATTGAGGACAGCTCGGGTCTTTAAACGTGGGGTCTGTGCATGCCGTCGACCATAGCACATGGCTCTGCTGACGAGCACCGGTGTTCAGACAGAGGCCAGTTGATAGGCATGCGTCTGCGTTTTCTGCGTTGCAACATGCGCTATGAGATCCTTCCGCGCCGGTAGCACTAGGGCGTATACTATTAATACATAATACAAAAACGAGTTGGTCTAAGATTAGGCTCTATTTTATAGGACGAGTCAGGCCCGACGAGAGGAAAAGAAAGGAGAAAGCCAAGTCTACCTACTTAGGATTGCATAGTGCGTTTGATGGTCCCGCATTCGTCCCGTCAAGATGGTAGCATGTCGCAGCTAACACCTGTAAGACTAGATAGCCTTCAAGGACGAAGAGCAAGATGCTCTTTACGAGTGTAACTTTCAACATTCTTGTATAATATCAGGTACCCGAATATGTACAAGTGAGCGAAAGGGTATTTATCTTCGAGTGAGCCTCAGGGGCACGCGAGTCGAGACAGTTGAAATGTACAGAACGGAGCAAGGAAAAAACCAAGCAATAACCACAGGATGCGCCATCATATTTATTATGCCTATAGAGGTAACCGAATCCTGGGCTCGGGTTTGGCTACGTGCGCTACTGTCGTAAGGCTGGTTCTGGCCGCTCCTTCGTACCCTTATCAGCAATCCCGACAGCATGATGCAACCCGCATCATGTAGCTGACCAGATATTCCCTGCTCGGCAAGGCAGTATTCCTCATTTCTAAGAAGCTTAGCTATCGGGTTTTGCATAAGCAGCGTAGCATATTTCTCAGGCCGGCGTGTTTAGCTGTGCGAAATTTGATGTAAGACCGCGCCTTAACACCCGAAAAGGGAACCCCCCTGAATCGCCTAAGATCTACGTCAGTGACATATCGCTAGGTATCCAAACGTATTGTTCGGTTTGGGAGATAGACCAAATTATTATCAATATTATGCCTGTGGTCCTACAAATGCGAAACTGTCGAGTGATTGGCTAGGTGGCGAGACGCTTTGGACAATTGACATATGCCATCCCTCTATTTGTTGGTCTCAGGAGACGACGTCTGGCACGTCCTAGTCTGCGGTATTGGAGTAGCGTTATTTTCTCTGTAAAGACTGAGCTAAGAGGTCTCGATGCATCGACCCCTCTTGATGAGGGTGTGCTAGTTGCCATTCATTCTATCCCGTGTCCAATTGAACTTCATTGCTTGCTGAAGTTCTCGCCGTTAGTGAATTCGGAGTAGAATCTGACATGACGTACACATAGTATCGAATCGCAGCCATTAATTCGTAATAGCTGATCAAGTGATACTTGATTTACATAATCTCTAAGTATCGTTTATTGGTTCGTGCCCCCCTTCTCGCAATACGCACCGATACTCATTTAGGGTGTTTCTTCTAAGACTTTAACTATCGACCAATGTTGAAGCCTCAGGAATGTCTACACTTTAGCACTACAAGCGTACACTTGGGCCGCAGCTATATCGATGCTTGTAGTACCCTTCCATGAGACGCCTGGACTATGCATCGTCTCAACTAGAATTTTACTTCAGCCCTGTTAAACCTTATACGCTTATGTTCAGACTATCATAGCGCCGACTAGATTGCAGATTGCCCCCCCTTTTTTAGAACGCCAAACTGTCACGAGGCAGAGCAAGAAGCATGGAAACAACTTTGTCATTCCGCAAGGAACTTTAAACCTAGCTATGGAAGCCTAGGGCTATATATACCGAACAGACGCTTTGTTCCAGATGTCTCATCTAGAATTCTAACACAAACCTCAAGACCACCGAGGAAACTATGCCTATTAGCAGCGAGTAGGAATTATGAATAAGATATCCATGGTTAAGTGTAGTTATTACTAGTATCGTCGAACTTTACGAGCAGCCAATAATCATATAACTCTTCGACTATTTGTGCTAAGACAGTTCCCCGAAGTATAAGTGCCCATAATGTTCTGTTTACAAAATTCTAAATTTCGCAACGAGAGGCGCAGGAGAATTGCTTTGATTTATTTACCTCCAGAAACACTTTCTCCATACCCTTCGCTTTTGTTAACAGTTTCTTCACGATTAGATCATCCTGCTACCAAATATCACAACGGCATTAAAGCGCACATATACAAAAACACAACCACCAACTCCAGACTTACAACATATATACGCCGACAAATTTAGAGGATCTCCCGAAGCCATGTTTGGGTTTCAACGCTTCTATCGCCACTTGGCGAAATCCAAGGACACATCACAGTTCGACGAGTCTTCCTGGCGGGGAAACAGACTGATGCCTCGCCTGGACAGGAGCAGGATTTTCTGCCAAAAACAACTAGATAACTTGATAAAACGATATGTACCTACTATGAAAGCGGTTGGGAAATTGCATGCTGATACCGTTTTCGTGGCCCTGGATGTCAAACCGACGCCGGGGATTTGGGGGGTCTTTGATGTTAGCATGGCGCTTTTACCCAGACTCGAGGAGCAAATCTGGGGCAATGATAAGGTAGCATTCATTGATCTCTTCGCACTGGAACACCAGGTTAAGGCTATGTCGTTCAAGATTTACATGATAGGTCGGGAGGAAGTCGTCAGACCACGAGTAAACATGAAATTAGCCAAGGCTTTGGAACAGCTTTGCGAAGGTATCCCAGACCGAAAGCTTGTACTTCTCGGCTTCTCCCTACAAAAGGATGTCGAGCGCATAGGCTTGGACTTCGTACATTTCAGCAAAATGTTCCCCCGCTGGATAGACCTCCATAGGATGATCGAAGTAGCTTCTCCGACCTTGACCGGCATGAAAGCCGACATGAGGGCCATCCTTGATACCTTTGGCTACAACTTCATTGACAATATAGGTCTTTGGGGGAATCGCATGGTCATGAACGAAGCAGTGAAAGCACTGGCTGTGCTAGACGGGATGCAATACCCAGAGAATGTGCAAAAGCTCATACTTAGAGAGAAGAAGTTTCCCGAAACGGCGGTCGAAGAACGGATAGAATCCTTCAGATTCATGCCGTACAAGGCGATGATCTATAACGAGGAGTCGGCTCTACCCCACAGCATGAATTCTGGCCAGAAGCTAGCTGCCGCAACGCAAGAATACCAACCCATCGGGGTTGCCGCCGACCGACTCGACCCGCTACACCCACAATATGAACCACACTGTCCCGGCATTCACGCAACGGGCATGACTCGAGGATGCGTCTGTTTCAAGGACAATCAAACACTGGAGAGATTCATAAGCAGTTATGATGGCCGCACCATAGACGGGGTAACAGTCAAGGTCGAAAAGATCCCCCATCAACCGTTCTGGAAGTCCGCAAAGGATTATCTGAAGAGCAAGGGTCTTTATCTACGCGATCAGCTAGGGACAGCTGCAATGCTGGCTAAGGAGAGTATACCACGATTGAACGACATAATATTGCCGCTCGATGACAGGCTCCCATGGTGCCCTAATCCGGAAGACGCACCTCCTGGTTACTACGATATGGAAGATGACCATATGAAAGGTGGCCATATGGAAGGTGGCCATATGGAAGGTGGCCATATGGAAGATGACTGCGTGCTTGATATTGACCAACTACAGAGTGAAGCTGCAACGACGAGCAAATGGCATTAGGAGTAACGACGGTATTTCTTTTTTTTTTTTTTCGCGTTTGGGTGATTTGGGATGGGTTGGTCGGTTTTATACAACGCGACCTAAAAGCGAGGCATTTTGACCTTAACAGGGAAGCCTTGGTACGGCGATTTAGAAACTCATATTAAATAAGAACAGCGTAATCATAGCAAATTATAATTTCCCCTAGATAGAAAATAGAAGCTTTCATTATAAACCACGAAGATTACCTACCTAAGTAAATCCCATAAGTGTAAAGTTGAAGTTCAAAGTTGAAGGTGATACGATACGTCCGTTCCCCCTGCCTGCTAAACAAATCAGTGTAAACAAATGTAACCCGCCAATGCAGCTAAAAGCGGGAGCTAAGGTTCGCCAGCTCGTATACCTACCTACATAGGTAACATTAGGTAATCTCGTACAACAAACCGGAGCTTCCGGGGTGGTACATTAATTGCATTTGCTTCACCATCTTCCACCTCCCGACCTCCAATCCCCAACCTCCACCACGCCACCCTTCCTCGGCCATGCCCCCCTCCAACGAGCGCACCGCCCTCCTCACAACCAGCACCACCACCACCACAACCCGCCGCCAGCCCCGCAGCAGCAGCAGCATGTACTGGACCCTCGCCTGTCTGTACGGCGCATCGGCCGTCGGCCTCGGCGCCTTCGGCGCCCACGGGCTGAAGAAAGCCATCTCGGACCCGGCCAAGCTGGCGAACTGGGCCACCGCCGCGCACTACCAGCTGGTGCACTCGGTGGCGCTGCTCGTCGCCGCGCAGGTCCAGAACCCCGTCTCCGGCGTCCTGTTCACCACCGGCATGACCTTCTTTAGCGGCAGCTTGTACCTGCTCGTCTGGAGCCCGGCTCGCTTTCGCTTCCTTGGCCCCGTGACGCCGCTTGGTGGTTTGTGTTGTGCGTTTATACCCCTTTCCCCCCCCTGCCCCCCCCTTTTTTTTGTACTTGTTTGTCGTATTACGCACAGAGAGAGAGAGAGAGAGAGAGGGGGGGAGGGACGGAGGGAGAGAGAAATATATGCTAATTCCGTGACCAGTGATTGGCGGCTGGGTTGCGCTCGCTCTGAAGTAAAAAGAGAGCTGGACTCTGCATTCTCGTACATGATTTGTAGCTAAAGGCCCTATGGTTCTTAGGTGTATATATACTCGTCTGGGCTTACGATATCGTAGTCTTATGCTAGAGGGGGTAGTAGGAAGAATGATAGTGACGAATAACCGGACTACCCATATGGGCGCAATCTCATTGTAGATGTAGCTGCTGCCTTTTGAATGATTACCATCACCACTCTTCATCTAGTTTCTACGCCTAGTCACTCCATATTTTAAGTTACCATTCTTCAATTACCTACATACTTATGGATAGCTCCAACAATATCTCCAACGACCAAAGTTCATTCATACATAAATGTGGCAGTCCATATTTATAGGTACCTAAGCTATGCTAAGCTATTCTTGGTAGTCAGACAAGAATCATGGCAAGCCAACCCCTGGGCTCCGAATAGCTCGTCATTCGTGGTATCTTTCAATTGCGATTAAATGAAGCAGGTAAGCAGCAAAGCTCGGCCTGATTCTCGCCACTTTCGTCCTACTAAAACGATACTGGGATGCTTGTGACAGCACGGTCCAACACGGCCGTCCCTATACATCATCACACCCCATCCCCCTCCCTCCAAGACGCACCTTCAATAAGTCCTGCTTCAATTCCATTTCATCTTGCATTTCCTTCAGTTTCGATACGCACTACGCTTCGCCACTGGGTGCCGCGGCTATGGCTTGAAAGCCCGCTATAACTTCTTTGTCGACGTTAACGGCCCAATTATCCTGGAAAGCTTGTCCTCCGCCAACTCTCTGTACCAGGTCGTTGAGTTTTCTTTCACGAACGAGAGAGACTGGACTGTCTTCACTGGATCGGTCGCAAACAACGCCCTCTCCCTAATATCCTTTGCCGTGTCCCATTCAGTGGGCTCCAATTCGTCAGTGACGACAAGCATATCATCGCCGATAGTAGGTGGCTCGGCGCTTATTATCTGAACCAAGACGCTGGTCCACATTGAGAAATAATCCTGGAGCTTGAGGAGGACGAGGTCTTGCATTGGTTGGGGAAGCTCGAGAAGTCGCGTTAGGGCTAGAAGATTCAGCTTATGTCGATTGTTATCGGCTATACTATCAAATGAACTAAACCACTCGATGCTGAGCCAGTTCCAAACCTGATCCAAGGGCCCAAGTGAGGCGAGCAACTCCACGAACATGGCTGGGTCACTAACAGCGATTCGAGATAGGATCGCAAAGTAGTCTATTATGTTTTGAGAGCTCACGCGACATTGCTTCTTTTTGGGCCCAGTTGTTTGGTGGGCTTCAAAGGAGTCATGTATGCCTTCGAAGACTGAAGTGAGGAATCCTGTCTCCATCATGTCCTGGATAACAACTCGTAGCCCAGACGTGCCACCTAGTTCATGAGACAACCGTATTAATGATTCTGTATATCGTACGGTGATGCTTACGAGTTCACGACTCTTCGCACCAAGCGAATTGGAGAGAGCCGTGACGGCTGGACGTCTATACCGATCTTCAAGAATGACCTCTGGTGCGAGTATGATGTAACAGCCGAGGATGCTTGTATATGTAAAAGCATGCTCGTTCTGTTTTGACAATTGATCGATAGCAGTCTCAGCCAGACTGATGAGCTCCGGCGATAAGGGAGACTCGCTTTGATATAAGATGTTGGACCATAGGTCTAGGGCTTCCTCGATGAGATACAAATATAGCTCGGTACCTTCTCGCGTGGCTTCAGCTATTAGCGGTAAAATCATAGGTTGGTATCTCTGGGACTCCGTCTTCATAGACATCACCACTGCTTGTATGATGGCTAAAACTGACTGCTTCATCATGAAGCCTAGGTCACCCGCAGACTCCCAGATTCCGGGTATTGCATTCATTACCATGTCGCCGAAACTGGAAACATGTGTTTCCATGCGCTGTATGAGGCTCCTTGTTGATTCAAGTATCGCTAGCTTAGTCTCGTCAACCTCGGCCTCTTCTAATAGCCTGATGAGCCGCATAAGCACGTCGGGAGCATATGGAGAGAACAAGTGCCCCTCAAATCCTAGTTCATCGAAGATTATCTTGAATTGCCGCGCAGCCGTAATACGAACAACAATGTCGTTGCATTCATCTTCAGGGTTCAGGAAATGTCGGAATATTTCGTAAATCAGTGGGCGGGCTCCTCTCGATATTTTGACGGGCACCCATTGACTTATAAGGATGGCAATTCTTCGCCTGATGACTCGAGCTAATGGACCAGTTTGCTGGGCATCAGCGGCTATTGTCGTCTTCAGCATACCTTCAAAGTCAAATTCATCGCTGACTAGTGGAGCAGCCAATCCCATGGCAGTATATACCGCTTCTCTAGTGATAATATCTGTTTGGGGATTCTGAACTGTACTGAAATATGATATGAGGGGCTGTAGTAGTAGATGCTTATAGTGTGTAAGAAGATCCAAGAACAACTTTTCTGCACAAGGCCTCACTTCCCACTCATAAGCATTACCTTCGGCTTCTTCTTGTTGCTCCCATTCCTGTGGATCTTCATCCCAAGCATCCAGATCCGCTTTGCGAAATATGAAAAAGTGAGTGATTAGGACGTTGGCTATCTGGGTAACGACATCGTCTTTGAGTAATTCAGCGCCCAAAAATTTGACTGCGTGTTGTTGTTCTTCTATAATATCTTTCGAACGATAACGGATCGTCTGTTGGGGGAAGTGGACTATCCTTACGCACTGTCTTACTAGAAGTAGTCCCTTCAATGCTAACCTCTCTTGGACGGGCCCCTCGATTTTGGCCTTAGACTGTCCTGATCCGGATGTCTCTTGTCGTATTCCATCCGATTTATTAAACACTTCTGCAAATTTAGCGGTAAGGTCCCAATATGCACGGACAAGATCTAGAGAGTTTGGAAGAGAGGCAAAGCTTGCAGGATGGTGTGAAGCCATATCAATATGGAGTTTCGTGAATTGCATAAGGTGCTTTCCTAAGAGATCGGCATAGCGTGCTATCTTTCGCGAGTCACTGTTGATGAAGTTGAGAAATTGGGCAAATTGCTCTTGAGAGAAGCTCCAAACTTGTTGGACGGTCTTGTCCTTGTGTGGGTACTCATAACCGACTATCAGAAGCCGGCGGAGACTCTTAATGGCATCAAGGCTGTTTTCCATTGCCAGTAAAGCCTCATCCCCATCCTCGTCTTCGCGACCGTTGGTTAAGAAAGCTATCCAAAGACTAGTTTTGGCATGATATATTTCGCCGAGAACATATACGAGCTCTGGTGTGATAGACTGAAGCGTAGTCTGAGATTTACGCAGACGTGCTGTTCCAAGTTCCTTAACTATTCTCAGGAGTATCATTAAAGCACCCGAGAGCTCGACTTGATCGCCATCTTTGGTTGCTCTTAGAATTTGTATAAGGTCGTTTAAGGGAGTAGGCCACGCCGTGGGAAAGTCGGTGCGGACTACCTTAGCAATAACTAGAGCGTTGTGTAGAGCAAGTTGCCTATCACCTTCACTAGTGGTCCCTCGGAAAAGCCTCTCTCGTATTATTTGCTTCGCAGCCGCGGGGATGGCGTTCTGGACACTCTGAAGCCGCCAAAATCGATCGACGCCGTTTTTGAGTTGGATGATTGCAAGAAACCTAGCATCTTGGGGTGAGCTTTTGTCGAGGAAAATAGACTATTACAATGAATATTATTAGTGACAAGATAGTCCGAAGAGAAGCGCAAAGCGAAAATAATATACCTGGAGAGTTGGGTAGTAGTCTGGGTTGGACTCCCAGGCTGTGAGCTGTTGGCCAGCAGCCTGACGTTTGCTGTTATCATGGGATGATGATGCTGTCTGAAGGGTACGAAGGAGCTCATGGTAGTTTAGGGGTGTCGCGGTCCCCGGAACCTCAATAGCGAAGTTCATTCTGATAGTATTATGAGCTGTGCATGCCGTGTGTGCTGTATATTGGGAGCGGGGTGGATGTTCGCCTTTGCGATAGTTACGCGTGCTAGTAAATTAATTGTATGGGATCATTCGTATAGTTAGAACAAAAGTGAAGTGGGATGAATTGGCGGTTGTTTGGTGGGGTAATTTTTTAGAGACAGAGACAGAGACAGAAACAGAGACAGGGACAGGGACAGGGACAGCAGGTTCACAGCAGGTATCCACTAAAAGAAGCTATTGTGGGTACGAGGCAGGTACAATACGTATTAGGATTCACCGCCGGTGATCGCGTAGTTTGCAAGGCGCAGTGCGTACATTAACCTATCTACGTAACACGCGCTTTAGTTTAACTAAGATACACGTGCATTTACGAGCTACCGAACGTTTGATTAAGTGTTAAAGATTCCATAAGTGCACACACTACGTAATACTCGTACCCCTTTTTCTTCAAACAGAAGAACATCGAAGCTTTATTACATAGTCATTTCTAACTACCTAATTAGACTTCATATACGTCATACCTGAGTATATACAATATACAACTGCAATACAATATACAATATGCAATATACAATATGCAATATACAATATACAATATACAATATACAATATACAATATACAATATACAATTATCAAGTGGTATATGTATAATAACAACTTGTAAGTTGTAGGTAGACTAAATAGTAAAAATAGAGGCAAGCTGCTCGCTAAAACGTACAGCATGACCAACACCGATCAGTGTGTCATTATAATTTGTCGTTACTTTTGGGATATGCGAAATCTCGTAAAAAGCCTACACCCTCTTGCTCTGATCCCATACTTTTTTCCTGATCCCTACAGGATGTGTGCGTGTGTGTGTGTATCTTATTTAAAACCCTGAACCCAACATAACCGTTTGGGTCGGGTTGAGCCTCTCTGTCCCCGTCGTAACCCCTTAAACCGTAGTTTTCCATCACCAAATTTCCAAGTTCCGGTACCATGCCATGCAGTTAGAGATAGGCAGGAGAAGAAAAGAAAATGTTACGTATCATATCGTCATCTCGCCTTAATCCAGAGGCATGTATTATCATTTAGGCTTGGTATATATCCGTAAGACTGGGCCAGTTTTCACCTAAAGCCCAACCCTCGACCGGGTAGGGTTGGTGATATGGTTCAAATCCAAAATTAGTGGCCAGAGGTGTTTCGTTTAAGAGGGCACTCGAGACCGCCGCCCATGCTTCAGACTCCGTGATCCCGGGTCGCCAGCTTTGACTTATTCTAGGAGTTAGATATTCTTTCGCCACCGTCTTAACGTCATCGGCGATCTTTCTGGAAAGGGGCCATGTTTCTCCATGTGTGGTAAGTATTTGTACGAGCATGTTAATCCGTTCCCGAAAGACCGGCGAGTCCAATCCGAGGAATACGCACGCGTCCAGATAAGCCAAAGCGACCCGGAGTGTTCCTATCGCGAATACTGAACGTAGGCACTTCGTAGGGAAAGAGTGCCGGAATAGATCGCAATAATGGTTAGCGGCCTGGATGTCAATCGGGTGGGGATTCCAGCCGAAGCCCTTCACTATTTGGCCCTTACGGTCGGGTCCCTTAGCGGGACCCAGTGGAAAATAATCTCGTATGTTAAGTCCAGTCCTAGGTGAGGCTTGCCTGAGCCAAAGTCGGTTACTGGATTACTTAGACGTCAACATACGGTCTATGGCAATCCACAATGCTAACTAATACTTACACATGTGCCATGGCAACGCCGTGGTAGAGTATTACATCAACTACACCATCTGGATCGACCAAATTCATTTTCCACTTCGGAACGCGCCGTAACCAATCGCATATGCGTGAGTCTGCACGCTGGAATATTTCCGGCTTCTTGTCTTCCGGCGCTTCGTTATGTGGTAGGACTAAATCAGTCTGAATCTTACAGATATCAATGAGATAAGCCATGGAAGAAAAGTCAGATTGACCCAAGCTGACTCGTGTTTCATATTGCGACTGGGAGATAGGTTGAGGTATAACCTAAGGAACACGTTAGACTTGGTTTACGATAGCTATGTCTTTTGACCTAGAATATGGACTGTGTTGCGTGCGAGGCTGAAGTTCTATCTCCCGGTAATTTGTAGGCTTGGCGAACAAGGAAAGGGAAAGGGAGATACTCACCCCTGATTCATATTCCCATTCTTCACAAGGTAAATCCACATCGGACTCCACATCTGTAATGGAAAGCGTAGAGCCGACATCGCATAGAGCCCGTTCGGAATCCTGGAAGGTCAAGCACCACCAAGTTCTTCGGTAGCTTTCCGCGAGCACCGAATCGGACGCTGCGTCAGCAAACGTCTTATGGTTCATGCCAATATCGACGGCTATCGTAACCGCTCTGTTGGCCCAACCCGCGTGGTGTTCGAATTTCATCATCCCATAAGCAGCGATGCTCAGGATGAGCAGCCCCTGGACCGATTGCACCGTAAAAGGTAACGACCCACATGCTGCGGAACAGGCGGCCTCTAATAAGTCGTCGGAAGAGACTTGGTTTGTGTAAAGCGATCCGCAGAAATTTATGACCAAGAGCAAGAAGTGATAGGCGTCTGGGTCCGATTCGACGTGGTTAAAGAAGAATCGTTTAGGGGGAAGACAAGGGTAGCTTGGGTGAAAGTGGCTGTAGAATAGATCGAGCAATAACTCCTTTTCGTTCTGAGGCGAGGTAGATGCCTGCGACTCCGAACTGACGGACCAGCCGCTCGGTAAGTCGCGAGGTGATCGAACCGACGGCAGGCCTGAAGAAAAGTTTGATGTTGAGAAGAAAGTGCCGACCGAAGTTGCTGGCGGCTTGTCCGATATAAGACTCCTCTTTTTGGGATCGCGAATGCCTCGTCTCGATTTTGCATAAAAGCACGGCTTGTCCTCTTGTTGACAGCGATTGCAAGCCGGTAGCGTGGCATCGCACTTGACATGCTTGCTCCGGCATTGAACGCAGGCGAGCGATACGCGTATATTTGCTTTGGACCGATTGGCGGCCTTGGGCTCCGAGCCGTCGGGCGAAGAAACCGTGGACCCTTGCCGACTGAGGCTACCGGCCCTCTCCTCATCCCGACTCATCACCATGAGAGCGTCGGAGTGGGTTACTTAAGCAATAAATTATTGAAATTGTGTAAAGATCGCCGGTGAACTTGCCAATGTAAGGTAAAATAAAATCTTGTTCGTGCCCGATGAGGGGATTATATGTTATGTTAAGAAATGCACCAAGAATGCACCATAAGCACGGTCGATGAACGGTAGGGTCGATGAGCGAACTTCTCATATATGAGCCGAAAGCAAAGCCTCACATTTAGTTCTGACGAAACGATCATCAATGGCCGGGTTCGACGGGCGTTAAATGGGTCCAAATAGCACGTAGCAGCGGGTGATGTATGTACAAGGGTACGGGCGCGTGGTGAGGACCCCGAAGACAACCTGGGCCCACGGCACCCCTTGGTCCTTGGGTTGCTTGGGTTGCTGTCATCTGCAAGTTACCTCTGTCAGCCCTGTACCCTAATGTACGGAGCGCGGGATGGAAGGGGGAATAATATTGATATGCCCGATAGAGTGGTTGTGTTGCACAACGGGGTCATTACCTACGACCTGTCTTGCCCCTGTCTCCCCTTGTCTTCCCTGTTCGTCTTCTCTCTTCCCTGTCCTTCCCTGTCTTCCTACTTATGCGATCGTGGCTTTGCTCCGTCCACTCATCGACCAGTCACGTCGCAGGGTGAGATGTCTAGCGCCGAATTGGGGGCGGTCTGCGCTCCCAAGTCTGCTAGTAACTAGTTCGCTCAGTTGCAACGATGCAGCATAGCCATCATCGTGGTCTTCTTCACCATGCAATGCATGTAAGTTTAATTGACTTTGAATAAGAATATCACCAACATAAATCCTATCCACCGAAAAATTGCTGGAAGCACTGGAATTACTGGAGCCATAAAATACCATAGACGCCAATTAAAAATCAACAAACCCAAACTTTTATTCTTCCTGGTATGGTGTATTCCTAATTTCAACCAATAGGATATATCCAGGGTTTTCGTGATAGACCCGGGTAATAGTCGCGCTGTTGGTTTAACATAGGATGTGGCTACTACATGGTACTATCGTGGAACTTCGTGGCTTGCTCGTGAGTCCGGGATCCTGAACGACTAGGGTTCTTCCTTCGAATCCAAACCCCGCGATACAGATGTAGGGGGAACATATGTACCTACATACATACACACCGTCATACATACCTAAGATAGATCAAAGTAACGTCGACTTACATATGTAGCAGTCTAGATTAGATCAAGAGGCTCCGCCTTGAAATGAGCCTCCACCGGCCGGTAGAAGCTCTCCATGACTACTAATGTAGGGCTGCGTTATCTCGCAGGCTTGAGCCTCTACATGGTATGTAAGTACGATATATAAGTGGAGTTTGTTGAATTATTATGTTAGGTACGCATTCGCATTCGTAACTAACATGAAGCTTAACTCCGGCTTCATACCTACTACTAGGGGGGGTTGCCTGCGATACCTGACATCCTTGATTTCTCTATACTACCTATAAACATACCGAAGGAATTCGGCGGTTAGATCTGTGCCGTGAGCATACTTTCAGCTTTAGCTTTGGTCGGCGAGCCGTTCCCGCTTATACCTGGGTAGTTCTATCGCATGACGATCATTACATCCTTTTCAAACGCTATAACTAGATTGTAACGCCTTCAACTAACAATCGAAGTATTATGATTAAATGTTTATTACAAGCTACCAATAAGAGAAGTTGATAAGCCAAATACACTATATTACCCCGTCTATTAGCAGAAATAGCAATATATGATCAAGTGAGTGTTTACAGAGTAGTATGTTTAGTAAGTCTTATTATACCCTACCCTAAGATCTCACCCCAATACCTATCTGGGTAAATTAAATCATGAGTCGCTTCGAATACCGACTTGCTTACATAGCTGGGACTAATGAAATAAAATACAGGTGCGGAAACTAGTTCCAGTCTTTAATCCGGTACTGTGGTAATATTGATCAAAACCCGCGGGCTTCGCGCATCTGTAAACAAAGGGGATAGGAGACAAAAAATAATTAATTAGCTTGTGTATGATTATAAATGTATTTGTTCACTGTGCGTTGTGCATTACATATTATGCACTATATATTATCTATTATGTAAGCGAGCATATGCATCAGATAGATTTTGTACCTAACTCCAGTCGGTAGTACCGAGGAACAAATGCAGGCCAAGCTTGAGCAAACCCAATTCGCGCTGTTCCTAACCTCGGCGTACCCCGAAAGTTTACGCTAAAGCAGCCCACAACGTCACTACCACTAACCGCTAACCGCTAACCGCTACCGCTACCGCTACTGCTACCGCTACTACTTCCCCAGAATCGATTCAATCTTCCCGCCATTTTCTAAGCCTCAATTAACGTTACAGAAAGTACGAAGCCTCGGAGGTCACGATAACAAACAACACATACATGCGTTCGAAGTCAGGCCATCAATGACGACATTATCATCCACAGAGATATTGTTTTGAATTGTGAGTATCATACTGTCATGTGGCTGCTCAGATGAGCTCTACCAATTTCGCCCAAGCCCAGCAGCGCTTAGCTGCTCGCCGAGAGGCTCGCGAACGAGAAGCTCAAGCTCGACTCGACGCCGCCCACCACGCATCGCGAGCCTGGTCCGAAGTGACGCGTCTACCATATCCCTTGAATCGACTTGGGACTTCTTCACTATCAGTATGGGAAGTAATCTCGTCGCGTGAAGGCACAAGACCTGCCTTTCGAGTCGGCCAAGTCGACGCCGAGCTATTAGACGAGGACCTCGTAGGCCAATTACGCGATCAGGTTGGCGAAGCTCTTAAATATTTTGGAGGTACCCTAAAGGACGACTGGTCAGCTGAAATCCTGCTTGTGCTTCGTACGATACTTTTCAAGCTTACAGTCTGGGATCATAATGCAACCTATGGTGCGGCTCTTCAAAATCTCAAATATACCGACGCGAGACGCGACGGGCCAGTCCTAACCCCTCCAAGTAGATGGCAGAAGAGCCTCTATGGCCTTATTACTGTAGGCGGGAAATATGGTTGGACAAAATGGGAGAATTGGCTACTGGACCGAGACAATGGATATGATCAACCATCGCCGATGGTGCGGAGGCTTGGCAAACTCACGTCACAGATCACTACTCTCCACTCGGTAGCTGCCTTCGCCTCGTTCCTTGCCTTCCTCTTGCATGGAAGGTACCGAACAATACTAGACAGGGTACTTAGAATGCGTCTGGCTCCACCCACTAGTCAAGTCAGCCGTGAAGTTTCTTTTGAATATCTCAACCGGCAACTGGTATGGCACGCGTTTACCGAGTTCCTACTCTTCGTCCTGCCGTTAGTAGGGATCAACAGATGGCGTAGGTGGCTCAGTCGCACGTGGAGGAAGACTAAGGAGATCATCAATGTCAGCAAGGAGGGCGACGTCAACGAGAAGCGAGGAGATTATGCGTTTCTACCCGAACGTACATGCGCTATCTGTTACCAGGATCAGAACTCGGCTGTCTCAGAGACTGAAGTATTAGCTGCTGCCGCCTCCAGTGGTGTGATAGGCTCGGCACAGACGGATATCACTAATCCATATGAGACGATCCCATGCGGCTGCATATATTGCTTTGTATGCATTGCAACCAGGCTAGAGCGCGAGGGGGGTGAAGGTTGGACTTGTCTCCGGTGCGGTGGCCTGGTAAAGGAATGCAAACCCTGGAATGGTGATGTTTTGGAAGAACAACCGAAGTCATCAGCACCAGCCACGAAGCACGTTGGGTTCATCGATGACGAGAAATCCGCCCCCATCCCCCAAGATAACAATGATAGTACCGTTCGCCGCAATCAACAAGCAAGACGAGAGGAGCAGCGCGAGTCATCGGCGTCTGATACCCCTGAAGACGATGACTCGGAGGTGTATGAGGAAGAAGAGGCCGGGGTGGAAGAAGAGTTCGACGACTAACCGTCGACTTCCACAACACATAGTGGCTCTGTGTAACACCGCTCTACCAAACACAAAGAGCTTATGACTCAAGAAGCAAGTCATCAAATGCCCCCGAGTACTCAACGAGCGCTGGTTAAGACATGAAAACTGTATCTTTTCGCCTAGACCTTCACCTATAGCGCGCGAATGGTTATTTAGGTTATTCATTATCACGTTTCTTAGACTCGGATGTGAAATAGCCTATCATGTAACCTTACACCCGGGGGTCCAGCTCGGTAGGGCTGCAGAAACAAGTGGAGCATGCGGGAGGGCGTATGCCATCCCAAGTCACCGGTTGAAGATCTGACGTCCCGTATCGACGGGCTCAGCATACGCCGCATCTATTGCACGGTATCACAAAAGACGAAAACGAACATCTGTGGAGCCCCACTCAGCCCTATGGTCCAACCTACCGGTTCAGGATGTACCAACGCCTCGGCGATTTATGTTATTTTTATTTTCGGGAGGTCTTCGGAAGATACCTACACCCTATAATCGACTCTAATATTCGACAGGTCGAGGCGCATAGTATCTTACGTGTATGGTGCCCCAGCTGTCACGCCTCATTTCGCTTGGGGCAAGCCTATTTGGACGACATCGGGGTTATAATGAACTCTTGTAGCTAATAATTATTGTATCCGCTTATGGACTACGCTCTTCCGTTTTTATAACTTGCTTGTCTGAAGAACGCTTATTTGACTCAAATTGTGACAAATGTGATACCTCACTTGCATAGGGTTCGGTATGCACAAGTAGTGGCATCTTAGATTTCCGCCTAAGCATCGGTCATAATTCCGCTCCCCTGGGTGGAAGGCCTAGCCTCAGTGAACACTCCACAAATGAGAAGCGTAAGCACCGTGATTTTCCCGGGTTCGTCACCCCACGGGTAAGCAAGATTGGGAGATCGATTTAATAATAGCCCAGAATTAGAAGGTAAAGGTAGGTAAGTCAGCGATGACATGTCTCTACGTGCCATTCCTTCGGGCCACCGTCGGCACCGCGTTGCCAAAAGCACCGACACTTACTTGGAAGTTGACTCTGAAATATGGTTTGAGGAGACATGTGTTGTCAATCTCGAGCTGATGTGGCTATTTTCGCTGACCTACATTATGGCTTGACCAATGAAAAATCAAAGAATACCGTCACACGCATGGAATTTATATAAATCTATAACTAACCTTCTAACTTAGCAAAAAAGCTCTTCTCATTGGTTGCCTCATTAGTTTCGATCACGTTGTGCTTGGTTACACAAGGACATGTTCTCTATCCCTTCAACTAGAACAAGACTGGTGTAACATGCCAGCCCACCTTATAGCTTATCTAGGACTTCCATATAATGCATCAGCTATGATTGCTTTGCCTCAGGCAGATATAGTCATTAACGGGGTTGACCAATGAAAATTATTATTCTAAATAATTAACTAATGTCGATATAAGACTTCGTACGCTAGTAGCCAACGGGATGCCTAAGGAAACAACTTGTACCCCCAACGTCGTGAAGAACGGTGGGACGTTGCAGATCTAGCCACAACTCTATGGTATACTAAGCTGTCGATGACTCTGGGGGCCATTCTATAGAAAGCATTCGACGATTTCGTTACCCTAACTGTCGAGTCTCATGAGACCTAAGAACCCTGTTGGGCTGATAATGTTTACTTCGAATAGTTCTGTAAGACTCATGCAGAGACATTAAGAATTTCTATTGGGCGGATAGTAAATAATGCCCCCAACTATAGAATACTACGACTATAGCTTATATGATTTACGCCCAATAGTATTGTTCCTTTTAAGCCTCATATATAAAACAACGGCCCCCAACGAGTGCGCTTAAAAGACCTTGTCATACCAACAACTTCGTCGCTGAAAACCTCCAATAACCTACATGCATTCTTCAGTTGCCATGTGAGCATAATATGGAGCACGATAATATCCATGGTGATAATATCCCACCACACCTTTACTTACAGAGTTTCACTCTATGTCAATATCTTAACATGTCGTTGCATGGTTGGTCTAGATCGTATCGACCTATTAGGTAAGGCTAAGGTAAGGTAGCAGCGCAACAATACCCGTCTGTACGTGAAGCTGTCCTATCAGAAATCGGATAGTAGAACCGAGTAAGACCGGAGCATACCTTCCTTCATATTTGAGGAAACCGGTAAGAAGCCATCGTCAAATCAGGATATACTACGTCGGTTATATGTACGTAAGACAGCAGAAGATACGAAAGTCGTTAAAAATGCACACATGCATCTAGCGATCGCAACTCGCAACGTATTGGGAAGGAACACAAGCGAAAGTCGGTAAGTCGCATATCGAATTGGGGATGGGATTCGCCGAAGGGGAAAGAAAAAGGAAAAGTAAAAGAAATAAAAAGTTAAAAGTTTTAAAAAAGGAATTTGGAAGATGGAATTCCCCCAAAGTGACAAGGCCCCACAGGAGCTTTATCGCAAGGGCCTAAAGAGGACCCATTATTTTTACTTTCTTTTCTTTTAATGGTCGCATCCAAATGTAAAATGTACCTATGTATGTATGTACATATGTATGTATGTATGTATGTATGTATGTATGTACGTATCTACGTAGCGTCATCGTCACGCGCCTCCCTCCTTGCAGCAACGAAATCCACATGCTTCCGAGTTGCAAGCCATGTGCCTGGCCTGACCTCCTCTTCCTCTTCTCCTCATCCCCCTCCTAGTATCCCTCCGGAGCCTTATTTTCTTTTTAACATACCTTACGTGGTAATATGTAGTATGGCATGTATGTAAGGTCTGTTACATAACGTCCTGTGCCATCCCATCATCAAGCAACCCCCCCCTGCTCTGCTCTGCCCTGCCCTCCGCTCGCATTCTACACGTGCTGGGTGTGCAACACATACACGGGTTCCCCCCGTAGGGTAGGGAAAGAGCGCAGGCTGCGGCAAGCGGTTACGGCTACGGTTGCGGTAGTAAAGTTACGTAGGTAAGGCAAAGCCATAGAACAAACAACCAACCACGCAACATTAGGTAGCGGATGCATAATCCGGGCCTGCAGCGTGCCGAGATCACGAGCCCCGAAAGACGACCACCTCCATCCAACCTGAGCCTACTTTACTGGCAATAGCATAGCATATTTTGCTTCTCGAGGTAAACTTCACACATACTCGAAGAAGCCTGACCTCACATAATTGGGATCCTACCTTCTCCAAAAAGCGAAGCAAAAGAGCGGCCCGCCTCAGCAAAACAAAACAAGAACAATTGTATCCCTGGTCCTCCGCCTTTATCCTTTTTTCTCGAATCTTTTGTGACAGCTCACTCACTGTCCGCTCTTTCTTTCTTATCCTCTCCTACATTAGGTAGATCCGCTAAACCCGCCATGTGCGCCGCCGCCGCCTCTTCCCCTTCCGCCTTCTTCTCCTCCTCCCGCCAAAAGCGCCAGCGTAATACACACTGCAACGTAGGCGAGAAAACGCGAAACTAAGAACCAGAAACAAAAGACGCCACTTATTGGATTAGGTCAAGGGGGGGTTGAAGTTGGTGGTAAGAAATAGCGAAGGGGCTAGGCTCGAAGAAAGAGGGGTAGGAAAAGAAAAAAAGAAAAAAAAAACAAGCATTAAGACGGGCAGAAAGCAAAGGGGATATACGGCCCGGAAACACCAGCTCCTAAGCCTAAGCAAGTCTAGTCCGAACCCAGAAACCTAGAAGCCTCGTCACGCTCACTCAAACTCATCCAACCCAAATGCCCGAATTCTTCCCCTTCATCCCCGGCACCGAGACCGGCCGCGCCGCACGGCAGCACGCCTCCGACGCCTCCCCGCTGCTCGGCCGCTTCCGCGCCGTGCCCCGGCAGCCCCAGCAGCAGCAGCAGCATATCGGGCTGTTGGCACCCGGGGGCCGCGGTAGCGTGCATGTGGGATACGGCGCGTTGCTTATCGGAGTTGACGATGATGAGACAGATGAGGATGACGAAGTGGATGATGACGACGACGACGACGATAGTAATGATACTGACAATCGACGATGCGGGTACACGGTAAAGAGGAAGATACGCTGGTTCGCGCGGGCTGCTCGCCGGAGTGTCAGGGACTTGTGGGTAGCGCCGCGGCAGACGGCCGTCAAGCGTGTGGTTGAGAGTTGGTGGAGTCGTTGGGGTGTTTTGGTCTTTCTACCTGCTGCCCTGGTAAGTTTTGCTATTTATCTTTGTTCTATTGCTGCCGCTCCTTTTTTCTACTTCGCGAGGACGGACTATATGACGCGATGGTCCAGGAGTATATGGGGCTATAATTATGTAGACTAACGGATCTATCCAGTCGGTAGCATGGTGCGCGATCCCCTTCCCACAATACCCCTTCGCGCCCGACTCCCACGGCCACCCGAGACCTCATCACCACCATCCCGAAACCGAACTCGACCCCTCGTCCAAGCACCGAGTCCCCGGTCACGGTGAAGCACGCGTACAAGTCAACTTCTGGTTCTTCCTCTTCGTCTACTACGGCTTCTACAACCTGACGGCCCTAATCTGGATCACCAAAGTATTCAACCTCTACTCCCTCAACTGGTGGCCGTCCGCCCTCGGCTTCCCCGTAACCATCTCGCTTATCGCCATCGTTTCGATCGCCGCCCCTATACCCATATACCTAATCCGGGAGGCGCGCTTCTTGACGGTTCACAATACCGCCTGGGTTAGTTGGACGTTCGTCATCATGGCGATGCCCGTAGCTATTGCCTTCTGCATTCTCATGACGCACGAACGCCATCTGGGCCTCAGGCACTCGCTGAGCGAAACCCAGCGCATATTCACGAGTTCGTGGTGGACGGGTAAGTCGGACACGTTGTCCGTTACTCGGGACTACAACCGACGCCGGGGAATCAGGGGCAACGCATTCGATCCGGACGGCGCGCTGCAGGTTACGGACCGGCCACGACCTGCCATACCGGCGTTCATGCAAAGACGTAACTGGTTACCCGCCAGTTTTGTGCGATTCGTGTGGTTTTGTCTTGCGCTTTCCGTCGGTCTATTGGCCTACCTAATAGGGGAAGCATATGCCGAGATCTATCTACGGACGCTACCGCATAACAGTTTCGAGACCATCGTCTACGTTTACAGCTGGGTCGTAACGGTCCATCTGCTAGATGCGCTTACGGGTTGGATTCTTGGTGCCAGCGAAGGGGAACGTGTAGGAAGCTATCCCCTAAGCTGGATCTTTAAGCTGTAAGATGCCCCTCCCACTTAACGTTATCGAAGATTCCACTTACACATTTCAAACAGATACTTCATGCTAACCTACCAAACCTACGTTCGCGCGCTATACGCGCGCCTCCGCTCGCCGTCGCAGTTCATCTGGCTTCAAGCGCTCTCGTCCGGCTTTCTCATCATCCTCACTCCTCTCACCATGACGCAAACTTACCATCGCATACTGTCGATGCTAGGCCTGACTACCCAGTCATACGGGTCGTACCAGAAGATCTGTACCCGAAACGTCTTCATCCGCTTCTTGGCCGAGAACGTGAGCATGCTCACGTTCTTGGGGAGCATCTTGGTGCTGCACTTCGGAGCCAACAAGGACGTGTATCCGTACTTTGCATTCGACGACCCCGATGAGCTGTACGATTTCGAGCTAACCTTCTACGCGTCCATGATTACCTGGGCTTGCGAGTTGACGGCGGGAATCGTGCTCAGAGGCTTGATTCGGTGGATCTTTGGGGTTAACGCTAACGTCGAGGGGAAAATGGACCTAGCAGTGTGGCCCGAGTTGCTACCTACGAGCGTAGCTGTCATGCTGCACGTATTGCAGAGCATGTTATTTTCAATCATTCGGTTACAATTTCGGTGACGGGATGGTGGAGGAGTAGTCTGTGCCTAGTTGATGTGGAGAGAGTGGATTGGTGGCCCCAGATACTTTTTGCAGCTCGGTTAAGCGTGGCCAGCAAATACTTGCGCTTCGACGACCAAAGCAAAGCGGATCGAACCTTATCGCGGAGAAAGGCACTAAGGGGGAACTGATGGTGGTCGGTCGACAGGGTTCCTGGTCGTCAGGTCGCGGACAGTGTTCCGGACCGTAGACGGCCATGTTTGCTTTCAGTCGTTCTTCATTCTGTTAACATGCAAAGATGCCCAAGGCGGAGTAGATGATACCCTTTTTAGAATAAATACTGTAGAATAGATATACTCTGATTGCTAATCAAATCCCGTTATGACCTTACTGTGGCTTGCGCGGAGATGGTGTGCAGTTGTGACGTGGAGCGAAATGAGCATGCATAAGTTTCTAATTGTCTTGCACTCTTGTAATGTAGATGAGAGAGCTAAGGCAAGATGCGCACATCCGCGAAATAGGAAGAATAGCTTGCTTGCTAAGGACTTGTCCACGTCTAGTATCCATTTGCAGAGACTATATCTCTGCATCTGGGTGGAGCTATTGATTGGTGGATAGGTATATAATGCACGAAATACTGCATACCCGGTGTGCCAGTTTTGAAGAACGCCGAAAGCATCGCGAGGCATTGCGGAGTAGTACGCAGTCGGACGAGCGCGCAGATGTTTGGCGACGTTTTAGCTACATGATACCATATACTCTAGTATATTAGAGGAGTCGGCAAATGCGAAGAGGTGTGTGAGAGGTATTATTGTGTATCTGTGTGATATATGCTTCATGGCCACATCCGAAAATGCTTCCAGTCGACTAAACCTATCCGGTTTTTTGCCCCAATGTCGGGTCGGCCATTGAGCGCACGGCTCCAGCAGGTGGAAAATGAGACCATATTAACGGTAAGTCTGAATCGGCCGATTGCATAATGTCGTACACCCATCCGATACAGCGGGGTGGCGTTTGTCAATTATCAGGACCTGCCAGCAGCAAGATCGATTTTCCGGGACGGGAGATGCGACTGCTGCAGGTCGAGCAGAGCATCAAGGTATTTACCGAAAGGGTGCATCCATCTTAACTTTATGCTTGTGTAAAAGCCTAGAACACCCCAGGGCTGATGAGTGGACGTGATGTGTCGTTTGAGTTGATCGACAGATTTGCAGATCCACCAAGGGCGACGTCGCCATTCGACGAGGCTGTAATCGTGAACACTCACTTCTCAACTTACCCCGGTAGCCCTGGCGCTTTCAAGGTGTTCGAAGCTGTCTTCTATTCCCCAGTTTCTGATCTCGCCAAGGTCGTTTTATGGATCGACTACGGTAGTAGACAAAACTACCTACTTGCTCGATCAACCCGGGAGATTGGCGGTGAGTACATGCAACCACTAACGTCGCGGTTGAGCTCCCCGGCATATAACATACATATGAATAGAACAAGAAAATCGCGGTCAAGATAGCTCAACATGCGGGGGACTAGATATGTACTGGAACGCTAGGAAGATAGAGAGTTCCATGCATACAATGTAGAGGGCGTTGAAGTGAAACCAATGCAAGTCCTATACACTCGCATATTAGTATACAAGGGTTGAATAACCCCACGCGGGTACTCAAGGCCCAACTAGAACCTCGGAGGGTGGGCTGTGGTATCACAGAACGGTACACCGGCCGTGTTGACTTCAACATGGCGGGTTTCCGCAAGAGGCTAGACTATATACTATCGAGATGAGTCAAAGCAAATGCCTCGATTCGAAATGAGCCGAATAACTTGCGGCTTAAGAATATTTGTAAACCAAAATATATGAGGCTTACCGGCTTTCCTCAGCAAGGGTAGGACGGTCAGACCGAAAATAAAGAATGGTGTGATAGCTGACAAAACCAAGGGACTTGCCGTTATCAGAATGCCCTCTCAGAAACACGAGCCGGTGCTTATTAGCCCTCAAACTAGATGGCGGCCTAATCCAGGCGTGAGTACGGCCGGCTTACGCAAAAGCAACGAGATAAACCTGGCAACTCAATTTAGTGTAGGGTTTGCGGTAGGAATTTCAACGTTGATTCGGCGAAACCGGCGGGTTAATATGTGCGAGGCTGTATCGACCCAAATCCTTATGCGTTTTAAGAATAGGACCCAGCCAGGAGACACCAATGCCCACTTACTGGGCGTCCAATCATCCGGATATCCTCCCCGGGCATGGAACTAGATTGATCGCTAGAGTTGACGAAAGGGTCGTAGGCATCTAGGTGTACATCTGTAGCTGGGAGTTCAAACATGTGAGTGAACCGTGGTGTGGTTACAACATTAAATACCTGTTGGTCACAGCATCTGGATCCCCTGTCTCGGTTGCTGAGTATACAAGAGATGTGGTTGCAGGAGCCGGAGTCGTTGTGACACCTCGATCCAAGGAGACCAGGAGCCAGTCTAATTTAACTGAAAGAGGATGGAGGGCAATTGAGGCGCAACGCGGCCCTTTGAGCCCCATGTTTCCACAGGCGGGATACGAGTCCTGTTGGTTGACATGGAAGTGTAGATACACTACCACATACCTCGTATGTGTTGGGTCTAATTGGTTCTAATGGCACTCAAAGAAAACGATGAGGTTACCGAGACAGATTCTAACTGGATCCCGGGCCGCCGTACGTATGTATGGTACCTTAGGTGGATGTAAGGATGTGATATACATAGTATGTAGATGCAGTTGACGAGACGAGACCGATTCCCGACAGCGTCAATAGCACCTTGTTAGTCAATGATCACCTCAATCACCTCATCGTTGCTCCACACAGAATAGCAGATGGTGGCGATTAGGGGATTTTATGTGACGGTGTTTCTTTTAGACTGCTGTCCCGAGCAGGTAGCCAAGAAACCCAAGACCGTAACCGAAACTGGGACCAGGCCAGGATTTGTGCGAACCACCACAGTTTTGGGGGAGCGGATGCAAGTCGGTGACCAGAAGATATGAGGGACAGGTTATGGAAAATCCCGGGTATACGAGGAAGTAGGTGATGAGTCAGGGATTTTGAAAGGCTCGCTGATAGAGGAGAGTAAGAAAAACCAAAAAAGGTGAAATGTAGAACGTCTTTTGAGGAAGTAAAGTGTGGGGTCGGACAGAAACGACCAAATCGCGATTTCCCAAACCTTCTTAACGAGGATTATGGCGGGGCAGAACAATTGCTTAACTCTCTTTTCTCTTTTAATCCCTGATCTTAGTTCTTTCCACGTTGAATAATAATATACTACTATGTACACACACACACACATACACGCAAATAAATGTATACTACGGTAATTTATATACATATCGTACCTGTACAATGCTACCTACATCCTTACATGTGCGCCTACATCAACATACCTACCTAGGTACGTGGTATTATCTAGTGAGAGATGAGAAGTGAGAGAGAGTTACGATAGATGTGATATGCGCCAGGTCGACTTGCGACTTGAAATTTACGACATACGACATGCGACATGCGACATGAGACAAGCGATTCGCAAGATATACGTATGAATATACGTAGGTAATATGTGTGTAATAAATCGTTATTTACTCGTAAAGAGCTTTCAATTCTATCATATATATTCCCCCCTTTTTCAGACATCTGATATCTACATAGCCTCCTTCAAACTGTCAAGCAAGATACTGTGCCACTCGGGACCTCTATCTAGAAATCGCAATTAATTCCACAGCTATCCATATTCCCTCTTGCGGTAAACCTATTCAAAGACCGAACAAATTGTTTAGGAAGGTGGCGAAAATTTTATATACCGTTCGACCGATGATTGAGGTGTCCGAACCAGTATCCCGTAACACTTTTCCCCTGATCATCCCATTCCTTCGGATGAATTTGGAGGGTAGCAATGCTTCTAGAAGGAATCTTACCTTTTCGATACACATTTACTGTAACAATTACCTATATACTTGCGTTAAGCTCCGCCATAGAAAAGATATCCAGTCTGTTAGTATGTTCGTCCCACTACGGATTTCTTGATTTCCTCCCAGAAACATTACGTTGCCTTACACCGCATATACATGCATGGCTGCTCACGCCTCTACGGACACTTCTAAGAGTGTCATGTATATAGTAACGTATATAGCGAGGTATATACCTTGTATGGCTTACACACACGTATGTATGGTACCGAGCCCTTACCGACTCTCCGACAGCTGGCATTTGTATGGCCATTTACAGCTCTCATGGCTAAAGATTATGTAAACGCTGGTGCTAATAAAGGTACGGCGTTGGCCGGAACAAGCCATCAGCAAAGAGATAATCCCTGATAACGCATCCAAGTCTGCATACGTTCTAGTCCTCCTAGCCTTCCTAGTCTCTCCGTTCGGTATGGTGGCATTAGGAGGCAGTGGGGTTTCGAATGGTGAGGACCGAGAAAGCTACAGAAAACCCTTGCACTGCCCACCTGCTACACCCACGAGAGGGGCAGAGGGGTTTCATTATTCGTCCTTGGATATTATCTGAATATATAGTATCAGAACACATACCCGCGGGTATATGTATACTACCCATTCCTACCTACATGTATGTAGGAGGTAAAGTATGTAGGTACTTGACTCCTTATGTATGCGCACCTACATGGGAAAATAAATTAAAATCCCTTAGGGTAGAATTGTTTTTTTTTTTTTGTTTTTTTGTTTTTGTTTTTGGAACGTATTATATTGTAATTGTATATTGTATTGTATTTCACCTCACCGATACGTGGTTTTGATTTTGTAGATGGTAACTTGGAACTAGCTGCATGTATCCTGTCTTTTTATCCTGTCCTTCCAGCTATAGCTTACCTATTTTGGTAAGTGGGCTATGTTTTAAGCTATGATACTTTAGACCTGCCTTAGGGGACCCAGAGGTAAGTTGTCGGTGGGGTCCCTGCGTGTTACTTATACTCGCTCAGGTACCGAGGGAAGTAACCTTATTCCTATCAGATGTAAAGTAGATATTAGTACTCTGGTACGAAGAAACTAGACACCGCGACTAGAAAGGTTTACCCCTCCAAAGAAAAAAAAAATTGTTTCGAGGAAGAAGAAAAAAAATTTATGATTCACCTTCAGCTCTTCATCCCACTCTGTCAACCACTCCACTTCCTCTAAGAAACTCGTTGTCTTAGCTTTCCGTCTTCCTTATCCAACGACAGTCACACGTCTTTCGTTACCATTTTTTCCCCTTCTCCTTATTCTTGCTCGTTCCTCCCCCCCCTGTACTGTACATACGCATTGTACATCTCACAAAACTCCTCGCAGAAGCTTCTAACCAAGGACAGCAGTTATTATTATTATTGTTGTTATTATTATCTACCACCCGGGTTGCGGCAAGCAGGCTACCTTACACCTCTATTCCCATCCCCATCCCGCCCCCTGCGCCATTCCTCCGCGGCCACTTTTGAGGCGGCCTTGTCTCTTTGCCTGTTTGTCTGACTTGGCTTTTGCCTTGTCTGCCTATCCTATTCGTCTTTCGACTCCCCTCCTGGACCTTCCACTGTGCCACACCCCCAAAAATTTTTCACGCATCTTCTCTTCCCCCAAGGTACACATATCGCCTACCCTGCCCTTCACTCCTCGCCGTCTTCCTCTTCCTCTTCTTCTTTCCTTCTCCTCAGCATGAGCGGTCTAGCCACCTCCAACATCCCCGTTGATCCCGTGGCAGCCAACCCAGATCAGCCAAGCATCACTTCAACTGCTGCACCCGATGCCTCGCGACGAGAGCCCGCCTCCTCCGCCGCCGGTACCACCGAACTCGCCGGTCAATCGGTAAAGCCCTGCTCGCGCACGAGCAGGAGAAGCTGGAAACTGCTAAGAAATTGGTGATCGACGCCTTGAGATTCGTACCTGACTTCCCCATCCCCGGTATAAAATTCATCGACATTCTTCCGATATTCCAGAACCCTGTGGCCTTTGAATCTCTCCTCGAAGTACTTGGCCTCCTAATACGAGAACGATACGGCGACCAGATACCAGATGTCATAGTGGGTCTGGAAGCACGCGGTTTCCTCTTTGGGCCTTCACTTGCATTGAGGCTCAACCGCCCATTCGTCCCAGTCCGAAAGAAGGGCAAGATGCCGGGCTGGTGCAGGACAGTTGAATACAAAAAAGAATATGGATCAGACGAGTTTCAGGTTCAAACCGACGCAATCAAGCCCGGACAGAATTGCTTGATCGTGGACGATATCATTGCTACTGGTAAGTTGAGTGCTTTGCGTCTACCCGTCACTCGTGCTTTTTGCTAGATTGCTTGGGCCATTCAGTGCCTTGATATAAGTTGGTTCTCACTAGCCATGATTTCGTCTACCCTAATCCGTTCGTTCTTGTTTTCAAAATATACTCCCGCTCTTCTACACATTGCCTATCAATGAGCACACGGACAATTTGGAGCTCCTCTTAGCTGTCCGGGCGCATCGCCTAATGCCTAGTATGGGTATAATCTAGGGAACAATGGCGGCGATCAAGGGTACCGCCATACCTAAGGTTTTACTCAAATAAGCCAAGATAAAGGCGGATATCCGACTTGAGGCTAGAAGTTGGCCCCCAATTGCGCCGGTAATAAGTAATTCCACTAGGTGGTATAAAAGTACTGGTTAGGGAGAAGCCTATCCTTTCAACAACAAAGAACCATTATCCAGTTTTGCGTTCTAGTGTGATCTTCTTGTTTACACCGCCGTTTCGGCCTGTCCTCTCAACTGACTGGATAAATCAGGAGGAACTGCTGCCGCTGCAGGCCAACTCGTGGAGCTCTCGGGTGCTAATGTCATGGGTTACCTGTTCATGATTGAAATTACGAATCTCAAGGGCAAGGCGTTGTTGGGTGACAAGCCCATGATCACTCTTGTCGAACACGACGAAGAGGAATAGAAGCCGCGTATCATCTACTCTAGCATTTCCTGTTCCCGCGTCAGAAAAAAAAAAGGTTTTCACCCCCATAATACACGAAAGAGGACGACAATAATTCACAATTTCTACCATTCTAAATCTAATTTTAGATGCCTCTCGGACTTTATTGGATAGTTGGGTTGGATAGAACGCGCTGTCGGGTTGCTACAGTACTCTCAGCGCAACCATTAATCACAAGTGGGGAAGCCTCCGCGAAAGCTGGTTTGAGGTTGCATGGCCATGGCGTTAATGGGATACGAATAACACAGGGTGGCACTGAATTTCTGTTTTAACATGATTTGCTCATAGAGAGTCATAATTCCGTAATCCATCCTAATCTCAATAGTCTGCCTGCTTACTTCTAATTGCCGCGAGTATCTTTCGTACGTATCACACTACCTCAAATGTCAGCACGTCAGCTGTAATTACCTATCACAAAGGTGATCACCAGTATTATCACGATATCAAAGTCTATCACTATTCAGTTCTCGTGTTTTTAGGTTGAAGTATTACAAATGATAGGTTCGCTCACTCGCTCGCAAAGCTTGCCGTTATACAAATTTCGAAAATGGCAATGCTACCCCTATACATACGGGCTTTGAAGTAGAGTATGTATCTCGAATGCAAGCTTGCTTAGGAGTCCAATAGTCAGTTTTCACGTGCTTCGGGTCTCGCCAGATACACGAGCGCGCAAATCAAGAGCCGTGTCCAATTACCACCGTTGCTTTCCAGTTTTTCACATCCCAGATCTTGTCCTACGTTAACTGCATGTCTGCAACCCCATGCCCCGAGATGAATGGCTTCATTTTACATATACGATAATAGAGCTTTCACCAACACATCACTTGTACGTCCGCATAGTGCTCAGGCACCTTTTGGGTAATTCTTCATTTATATGGCATCGCGGGATATCCATTAAGATACTTGCCGTTATCAGCGATGACGACAGGGTCACGGATAAGTTGGCTTTGTCTAGCCACCGCGGGGTGTCACTCAACCATTCTTCGGGCTTGTGATGGTAGGAGGTATCTCCTGTTCGGATTGCTACCGCATGCGGGATTTGAGGTGGGATATTAGATAAAATCATTAATATATTTATATTGCTATTAATAGGGATATGTTAAACCAACTTAAGGGTCTCTTATGACATCAATCGTGGTAGTTTTGAGGTACACTGTTTCCATATACTAGTCATTTTTATTGGCTTTTAGGGGGGAAGGGTCGTAATAGAGACGACGGTGAGAAACACTGTTTAAGAGGAACTAGACTCGCACCGTAGTTAGTACAGAAATATCTCTCAAGAGGAAGGCCAATACTATGTAATGAGAAATTATACGTCTGCCATAACCGGATTCGCGTATCTAACGGACGTGAGCCTAGTGGATTATAAGGCACATTCTAGATCTAATGTACATAATAAGGCGAAGTAAATCATGAAGAGCGATCACCGATACAATATTAATCCAAGATCAATGGGGAGATTTAATCAAAGCTTACCCTCTCCCTCTGCGATTAACTACCTGACCTACTCTCATAAGGTATTGGGCGGCACAAGGTCTAGGAATCTTCAACTTCTGTCCATGTTGTGTACAGAGAGAAACAAGCAAAGACAATGCCGATTGACAAGATATAATAAATTTAGACGTAAGGAGCCTCGAAGTATATACTCTATATAGAAGACTTCTTCTATGTATTAGCTTAGGGATCATGCCTCGTCTTAGAAATCTATGCACTTAGAGCATGCTTAGAATCTCTCTGACCTGCAGGCGATACGTATCTCAATAGAACCCCAAGCTTTCTTCATAACATTCGCTAGGAGTCTAGGAAGAAATCACTTCTCAACTTGGCGGGCATATTGAAGGGATCGTAACCCAGCGTACCGCGCCCAAATCATACGAGCATCAAGGCCATGCCAGTCGGCCCAATACTACGTAGACATGCAGTCCTCGCAACAGTCCTTTTTCTTCCCGGAAGAAAATGCCTCTTATTAAACTCCTTGAGGGACTTAACAGAACCACCAGATCTCGAACTCGATGCACGGCTCGTTGGATCTGAAGGAAATAAGGGAATCGTCATATATAAGGTAGGTAAGTATAGGAAGCGAAAGCAAGAGGCGTGGTTGGAAGTCATCGCAAGCTCGCCTTCGCTTATGCAGGTCCCTACTTACCCCGGATTGACGCGCCGGTGCTGCAGGGGTCGACGATTGACGATCTAGAACAAGAGGGCGATCCTTGCCTGTCTTCACCCAATTCCGCCCCTTTTTCTTCTTCTTTGCCACGATCGGATAATGCGCGTGATCCCGCGAAAAGAAAGAAAGGAAAAAAAAGAGTACGTTTCATGCATCTCTTAGGCGTGGAATACGCGCCGTCCTCTGCATAATGCCAGATTACCCCGGGTCGTGGGCTGCTCAGCTTGCATGGGTTCTCGGGGTGGCAAACCGAGATTAGTAGGGGCTTGGGCTTGGGGGCTGCGGTGGATTCTGACGATGATTGCCTAGTCCTGCCAAGCTGGCGCTGCGGTGCTAGCATGTAGCAGGACCCTGACGTTTTTCATCTCGCTCTTATTAACCCTATGCGTTCTTCCTGTAACCTCGTTTTGCGACTTTCTGGCATATATACGCGGACATCAGCCTTACAGCGAATCATCGAGATAGAAAAAAGAAAAGAAGAAAAGAAACATCTCAAAAGTAGAAACACACACACACACACACACACACCAACCAACCAACCAACCAACCAACCAACCATGTCTTCGATCACAACCGCAGTCCCCACGGGCCTCGTCACCGACTGGTGTCTGGGCGCCGTCGACCGCTTCGACGGCACGCGGCTCGAGTGCGCGGACGACAAGCCGGAGTGGAAGAAGTCGGACTTCCAGACGTTCTGCTGCAACGGGGCGATCCTGAACACGGACAAGGACGTGTGGCTGGGGGTCGGGCCCGGCCGGAACAACTCGCTGGACTTCGGCGCCATGATCTGCTGCGGCAAGAACAACGGCCCGCAGCAGGGCGGCATCCTCCCGCTGCCCTCCGCGTACACCGCGTGCTCGGAGGGCGCGCCCACACCCCTCGCCAGCATCGCCAATACTAACACCGATAACGCCGTGCCCTACCGCGTCACGTACACCTCGGCGAGCTTTGGCCAGGGCACCGCGGGCGATTTCGTCCCCACCGAGACCCCGACGTGCTTCTGGGCGCGCACCGTCGGCCTCGCGACCACCGAGGTCACGCTCCCGGCGCCTGGCATTACGACTCTGCCGACGGCCTCGACGGACGATCTTAAACACACGATTGGGAAGCCGAGTACCACCACCACACGCCAGGGTACTTCTTCGGAGCCCACGAGCTCGGCGGCACAGAGCAACGAGACGCCAAGTGAGCCAACGACGACGACGGCGCCTTCAGCTGCGTCGGGGGTGACAGGCGTGAAGAAGGGGTACATGTACCTTGGATTAGGTCTTGCGGCGCTGAGCCTGCTCTGGAGTTGATGATGCCATTCCGGGAATTTCGCAGGTCGACAGGCAGGGAATTCTAGAAACCCAACAGTGTAATGATAATGTGCATTGCTTTTACGGGGGAGTTAAGGCTCGATTTTTTTTATAGCGCTACGTATGGGAGGGAGAAGTGCATAGAACGGAACGAAAACGGTTCCCCTGAGTTCGGAGCGATCCGGTGCTTAGCGAAACATGGTTTTGACGTTGAAGATCGCAATAGTATCCCGAGCTACTACATAGGTTAGGTTAGGTAGGTAGTTTACCGCCCTCTCCTTGCACGGGTACATATCCACAGACACATATCTACATGAGAATATTATTAAAACAATTTTCTGAATATCATTACTGTTGTTGATACTGGGTATCTCTATCTTCTCCTATTTATAAGTGCGCCAGAAATATGTTACCAAAATCAGATAAAGCGGTTGTTTTATCCACCATCACATGCATTTATTATTGTCCCCTGAAACTCCCTTGGCTATTCTTGATTCGCCCATTCCCCCCCTATTCTTGCTCGACTTGCTTGCCTCGCTGTTTCGCCGTAATACTGTAGCCCTGGACGTCGAAAACGTCATCATCGAACTCGATTGTCACCGAGACGGTAATAGGAATACGCGCCGGACAACCGCCATCGTCTAGCCTGGCACCGCCTCCCGTGTTGGCATCGGAGCCTTCGCAACACGTGCTCAGCCCATCGGTTTGGTCTTCTGTCTCTGGTGTCGCGTCAACTCGCGAGACACTAATGCTAGCATTAATATCGGACCTGCTGGGTCCGGGAGTCACTATTTGTCCGAAAAGATTCCGGGGCGATGTATCGGAGGTACCCTCAGTAGGCGTGTTGACCCTTCTAGGCTGGGTAAAGCAGTTCCTGGAAGGCGAAAGAGTTGTATCTGACAAGCTGAACCAACGCTCATCAGGCCTGAATGCTCCTCCGTTCGTAGTACTATGCTGAGGCAAATACGGATTTGCCGGTTTGCCTTGCTGCCAGTTTCTATTAAAGATATTACTAGATCGGTAGGATTCATTGGGCGTGTTCGGCGCAGCGGCCACCCGACCCGGGTATTGAAACCTGTAAGGTATACTCTCGGGCATATGTGGCATGGTATGTTCGCCAGCACGGCTGTTCCGAGTCGCCCAGCTAGGTGGGCAATTCGGCTCCGGTATAGCATGCCCCAACCCAGAGATCTCGTATTGGTTAGGCATAGGATCAAAGATGCTGTTAGGTGGAGGTAGCCTGTAACCCGTACCCGGCTGCCCATTAAGGGGCGTGGTGGGTTCATCAGCGCCACCATATAGAGTCGACTGCATAATTATGTCATTGTACGGAAAGGGTCCCTCGAAGGGAAGATTATCTCTTCCTATACTAGGCCCAATGACAAAATCGTCGTTAGATTGGAATGGCCAGTGACATATACCTGGAAGCTCATTGGCAAAATCTGAAGACGGGTTTAATTCTTCGGGCTCGGTGGATTTCTGCGTGTCGTTCTCCTCGGGTCTTTCAAACATCGGAAAACTCTGCAGATATTGCCTGACTTGTTCCACGCGTTCAGAGAGGCTAAGCCGAGACGCTGATTCACGGGAAGGGGGCAAGTCTCCTAAGTCCAGCTCGTCGAGACTCGGCAACCTCTCCAAATTACTGTCCTTTTCCATCGCGGCCACCGGATCGCAAGAGCTACGTCGTCTTGCCTCGTTGGGACCTAGAGGTCGATCCGAACAGTTGATCCGGGTTACCGGTATCTGCGGGCTAATGCTTTGTTGATCGTTGGACTGCATTATGTCAAGGGTGAGAGGGCGTTGTTATTTGGTTAGGATATGGCTTTTAATATTATTCTGGGTTTGTGTAAGGAAAAAGATAATAGGAAAGATAAAATAGAAGATGACGATATATTTATATAGAAACTCTCGCATCTCTGAACAAGTCTTGCGGGCCAATTTTGTGGTCGTTTACACGTGTAGACAGACTTGATTGGAAGAGTTGGCTGTGACCATGACTTTGTTACCGGATGAACAATAGCATTTTGGCTGCCAAAGAAGGACGGCCCGACCAATAAATCCAAGGAGAACAAGTCTTGTCCAACACTATCTCCAGCTCAATTTCTAAGGTGAGTAATTCAGGTTCTTATGACATGCTCTTTGACAGCGAGCGCCTCCATATTGTCTGCACTGAATTTTCCCCCAAGGCATTGTTCCGGGCTGTTGTAAGACGTGCTATACCGTAGGATATGATTATGTTCATGACTTAAACACCGTGTGTCTAAGTACAGAGCTCACAAAAAGGTGTATCCTAGTAAGCTCGAACATCACGCGACGAGGAATAAATCTCAAGAGCACTCTATCAAGTCATGCATCGTATCAATAAATCCAGCAGTTTTCTTTAGTGATAAGACAGAAGCCCTCAGAAGCCTAAAGCCTATCAATAGGATTTATTAGCATGTGGCCATATGATATGGAGTAGATAAGAGAGAGTATAAGTTAAGCGTACAACTTGTAATAAAAAACACCATTCCCGTACTTTGAGGCTATTCCCATCCTAACGACGTATTATATACATCGCATCTTCATCTATGTAAATACTAGATTCGGTGATTCTTGTTGATTGCGCTGACCACAAACAAGTAGAGCAAACTATTTGATAGAGCGAATAGGGAAATATTTACGAGTCAGATTTATTCCTATGGTACTTGTGCTTCACTTGGATATTAGCCATTTTACTATGACTAGTAGTGTTGTTCATACTAAGGGTGAGGATTACTACTTCTCACCTTCTGTGGAAGTTGATTTTTTATATATACGTAGTCACAAGACAATTATTAAGAACTGCGAAAGTAAAACCAAAGTAGTGTAAGAATGTTGGGTTCATATTGATGCTAATCATTCATTACCAAAAAGCACTACAGCACAAAAGCCGTTAACGATCTAATATCAAAGACAATACTGCAATCACAAAAGTACAAGCATAAGACTAGCAACACTGAACACATGAGTAGGTATCTATTAGCTATTAAGAGAATGCTTCAGCCGGCAAGTGAACACCCTACATGGTATAACACGATGCGCGACATCTAATCCGGATGAGGGACTTCGCATGCTTTAATACGAAGCATGCTCTGTCGCAACATATTCCACCCACTCCGTCACTGTAAAAGATGAAACATTTGTGTGCTGTTTCGCAGGTATTTTTCTGATCCGCATCAACCAAATGACAGGGGGTATACTGGGTATCAGCTGAGTATTAGGAAAAGATGTGTCAAAACAAAAGCAGTTCTCCTCGCAAATTGAGACAAGACATGCAAAAAGCGTCAGTATAAAGATCATGGATGCCATCCTTGCGTCAATGCGGCGCACTCCCTGTCCTGACAGACAGAGGATAAGCCCGCCAATCGCCGGCAACAGATGGGGGTATCAGTTAGAAACCAGTCTCGTAGGGTATCTTGAAATGCAGATCCGTTCCCGACCAAACCCAGTGTCGTGGATACACTTTACGAAAACATTAAATATTGACCCTTAGGCCGAAGCGGCGCGCACTCTATGCGGCAGCAGTGACGGGAGCCGGGGCAGCAGCGGCAGGCTTCTCCGCGGGGTCTCCTCAGTAACAGCAGGAGCGGCAGCGGGTTCGGCCTCAGCCTCCTTGGCGGGCTCAGCCTCTTCGGCCACATCAGCGGGCTTGCTGTCCTCAGCCTTAGCTTCTTCAACAGGCTTCTCGGCCTTGTTCTTGCCCTTGACGGTCTGGCGGAGCTTGGAGAAGAAAGGGGGAGACTTGACCTTCTCGCCTTCCTCGTCAGAGGTAGCAGCCTTGTCCTTCTTGCCGAAGCCGAAGGGAAGAGAAGACTTGCGCTTCTCGGTCTTCTCCTTGGTCTCGCCGTTGGTGGCAGGAGTAGCATCAGTCGTCTCAGTAGGGACAGTAGCAGGAGAGGCAACCTCTGCCGAGAGAGGCTCAGTAGTCTCAACAGCAGGGATCACAGGCGCTGTCTCGGCGACCTCAGCAGGAACATCCTTAGCAGGAGTCGCGGGAGCAGACTCAGGCTCGACCTTCTTCTTTCCGAAGGAAAGACCACCGAAGATGCTATGAAAGGTTAGATATTAATGTGTATAATTGGAGATATTTCAACATACCTGGCACGCTTGGTAGGAGTAGGCTTGACGGGCTCCTCCTTCTTGGCCTCTTCGGTAGCAGCCGGGGTCTCGGCAGCGGGAGTCTCAGTAGCGACGGCAGCCACCTCAGGTGCAGCTTCAGCGGCCTCAGTAGTCTCGGCAGGCTTGTCCTCGGCGGGTTTGTCTTCAGCGGAGGTCTCCTTCTTGACCTCTTCTTTCTTGCCAAGGAGGTTACCGAAGATAGAAGCGCGCTTTCGGCTCGCAGATCGGCGCTTGGAGTCCTTACCATCCTCCTTCTTGTCCTCCTCCTTGGGCTCTTCCTTCTTATCTTCTTCCTTAGGCTCCTCCTTAGCTTCCTCCTTCGCCGGCTCGGCGGCTTCGGCGGGCTTCTCCTCCTTGGTGGGCTTCAGGCTCTCAATAGTCTGCTTGTAGGCCTCAGTCTCAGTGATAGTGGCAGCGATCTCCTTAGCCTCGGCGATCTTCAACTTCAGTTGCTCAACCCAGTTGTCGCGGTCAGCAGCAGTAGGCGCCTTGAATGCGTGCTTGTGACCCTTGGCAGTGAAAGAGAACTTGGTAGCACCCTCAGTGATAGGCTCAGAAGCCTCAGCCTATATAACAGTTAGTATTATATATTGATGTGACACAGTAATTGAACCATACCAGCTGGATAGCGCCGGTCGGGGTGCTCTTATCGCTCTCCTTGCCGTAGAAGAAAAGACCCTTTCCAGTCTCAGCAGCCCAGGCAGTAACATGGTGGGCGACCTCAGTAGCCTTCTCGTTCTTGAGGTATGCGGCAAGCTTATCCTTAGGAATGGCGTCGGTGCCGAACCAGAAGTGCTGCTTAGAGTAGATGAGGTTCCTGAATGTGGTTAGTTAAAAACATCTTTGTTACGTATAAATATCAGCGACATACTTGGGGAAGTTGGCGGGAGCACCCTTGTGCTCCAGGGTACCAGCCTCGACAGGCTTCACTTCCTCCTTCTTGGCCTCCTCAGCGGGAGCGGCGGCTTCAGTAGCCTCGGCAGCCTCAGCGGGTGCCTCAGCAGCAGGCGCACTCTCGGCGGGCTTGTCTTCAACAGGCTTCGTCTCGGCGACGGGCTCAGCGACAACGGGGGTGGTCTCGGCGACCTCAACGGGCTTCTGTTCCTCTGCCATTTTGTCTAAAAGGAAAAACTAATTGGGTATCAAGAATATGGGTATCACTAGAAAGGGGAAATTAAATAATGAAGAAACTACTCGTTGGATAGAGTAGTAAGTATTAAATGACACTTCGAATGGTCTCGCGGGGGAGTGTTCTTTGGAGGTGCTTGAAATGGAAGTGGAAGAACAACGAAACTTGTATTTGAAGTCGAGTACGACAGGAAGGGTGTGGGAAGGGAAAAATCGAATGGAAGCACAGCTGCTTCTGCCGGGCTTTATTTATTGTCTCGTGATTAATGGGAAAATGGGAAAGAGAGTGACATGGGAAGGGAGCACAGTCTCTTAGTGATAAAAGTACAGTGACTGTTACTGTAGCAGAGACCAGGTAGGGCCAAGCGCGAAATCAGGAGTACTATGGAGTACGATTTAGACTTTGCGAAGTACCTAGTACAGTATTTCAACTTACGTCGTGCACGGTAACCGTCAGACAGGGATGATAGTGTGGGTCGCGGCGGGTCGCGGGTTGTGTTGAGCGAAAACAGATGACCCACTACAGTGCATTAGCAGTGATTGGCAGTTGCCGCCGTTATCCCCTGTGGTCCCCTGTGCGAAGGGAGAAAGGGACGAAAAAAAGGAGTGGCCTAAAAAAAATTTAAGTTGAGTAGGTAATAACGATGGACCGTTTGTCATTCAATATTAGGTATGTACCTATTATTCCATTTTCTATTTCGTTAGATACCTTCGGATTAGATAAACTCTTACGCCATGTGAACAAAATGCCTTTTTTACATAGTAACCCTTTGATTAGCATTAATCAAAAAGTACACCCATACCAACGCTATCCTACTTAGGTACTATTGTTATATTCTTATCAATGGTTAGGCAGTATTTTTAATTATTATTCGCCGTACCATATTTGTACTACGATCATCTCAAACCAGGCAACTTCAAACTAACCGATACTCGATGCCTGGGATATAAGGGATTTCCTATATATACTACCACGATACATATCTGGGTTATTCATTTTCACTTCTGCATGAACTCCCGGTCCTTACCTAACTCGTTGCTGGGTCATCTGCAAATCTTGCGGCTGTGGTCTGTGCCTGCAACATAATTTTTTTCCTTCTCTGAAATGAAGGCCCTGTCTAGCTCGTTCGACGAAATTACAACGTCGTTTAATATGCACCGGCGCACTAGTGGTCATGGGCTATCGACAGGGGGCTGAAGGGGGGACAAGACTTGTTCCCAGCATTTCCCAGTCTTCTTAATGGACAAGTCGTTTTGAGCACCAAATAGCCAGCACCCTCCCAGAAAATTCAGAGCGCGAATCTTTTCCATCGAAAGGAAAAGCTTTCAACTACGGGCTATTATGCTAGATTGCTAAACCCCTTTAGTACAGTCAGACCCAGATGGCCCATCTAGCTATTGATGATCATAGCTTCGTTCGAGACCTTGGAATATTGGGGACTGGTATCCCCTCTATTTAGAGACATTAGGGACGACAGTACGCAGTCATCAAAGTAGTACCTAGGTTGTTACTGGCCTTCTTCTTTTTTCTTCTTGATCCGCGTATGTGTGTGTGTGTATATCTACTTATCTGGCTGGTACCATCTCTCGCTTGAAGCCAAGCGCATATGTACACTAAGTAGTGTATTGGTACCCCCTTTTTGGCCTGCTTATTGAATACACCGGGGGGATCAAGACGATTACGACCTACCTAATAGACCTACCTAATACATATTCTCAATACATGTTCAACACAGTCTAACAAGACACCGCTTGCCGAACCTGGCAGTCAGCAAGTTCGGTTCGGTTCTGGAATCGGACGACATTGCTGATGATAGGACGGTGGTGATCGCGCCGATACCACTCCAACACAAATATCCGTTACATCCATCCAATGAAGCCGATATGCAAGATGCACTCATTGCGGCATGCTCGCTGCATATTGTCCTGCAACTCACGGTCATAGGGCCAGGGTGTGGATAGCTCTTTTTGTCTTGGGCGCCTTGGGGTGTCTTGGGTGGGAGGGTTGGCAGATTGGTGCTTATTGGGTAATAATTCGGGTGAATTGTGGAATTGCGAGAGTAGATCTCCAGTGCAATATCAGGAGTAAGATGGTCCTGGCAGGTCCTGGCAGGCAAAGCTTGGGTACTCATCCAAGAAGTACCGACATTTATTAGCTTCGACTCCAGCGACTCATGGCTTTTCCTGCAAAAAACCGCCCCCTTACTACCGCTAAAGCACGTTTATCTGGACGCAAGCATCCACTGCAGAAGAGCGTACATACATACATAACGCCTGGCTTGTCTGCCCCATGTGATAATTTTAGCTAGGTGGGCTAGTTGCTAAAATGATGTGGATGCTTCCCCCCCCCCGTCTGTGAGCTCTGTCGATCAGAGGGCTACCCTTCAACCCGAAATAAGGAAGAAAGGGACTCGATATCACCCAGGATGCGATTTTTGAGATTTACTACATAATATCGCAGGTTCCATTGTGTTTAAAAAGTGAGTAGTCATTCCAGAATAGTCTTTCCATTTTTCTATCCCCTTTCATCCTTTTAGCTACAGTGTCTGTTTCAGGCTATCATCTACTTCTGACATCTGGTTCGATTCTTGATGGTTCAATTTACTAGATCTCGACCCTGAAATGGGGACCCCAGGAGTGGATACCGATATCCCAACTCTGAGCGTCCCGGACTTTTTTCCTCTGGATAACTTCATTTCGACAAGCCGTTCGAGTCGATCAACATGGATTATTTTTTATGTATCTATCAAGCAAGCACAACATGCGTTCGACATAAAACGATATTAAAGTACCGTCACCTAATCGCGAAATATGCGAAATCCTGTGATATGGGTTTAGTTGAGGTTTAAGTACAAAACTGAGTCTGAGTCACTGACAGATAGGATCGCGATTAGCTGCGTGGATATAGCATGTAGTGCAATGTTACGCGCAGGACGTTACTGAGATTCGCGGCCCTCTCCCTATTCCAGGCTCAGTCGAACGATTGGATACGAACTAACCGATTTCTCACCCCATAAAGTTTTGACGTCCGCGCGCAACGAAAGTCACCTTTCAAGATCCACTTGACAGCTCTGGTTCTGGAACTGGAACTGGAACTGGAACTGTGCAAATCATTTAACTAAGTAATTAGTTCGCGGGCGCCATTCTTTAGACTCGTCTTGTTATTACCCTCCTAGGCTATTTTGATACGTAATAACGACACTAGAGTCAATGATATCCGAAAGACATGCACCAAGAGCACGAGTTCTTCAACCAAGTTCCTCTTTACATCCCCATTCCGTCTGCTATTCAGTTGTTTACCGGTATGAGTCATATAATGATATTGGTGATAATGTTCGCCATGTCAAATAACACCCTCCTTCCTATATAATCGATAGGATTTTCGAAAAGAGGATCGATGAGACGTCAAGAAGCTATCGGCTTATCTTTCGACGACCCCCTTACATCAACATCTCAGCCTCGCTCACGAGCCAAGACAGTTAGCGAGATGTAGACACTAATAAGCGGCTGGATCAGAGTCACCGGCGCCAAACGACGTTGGCGCAATTAGGTCGCGTGTCACGATCTACGCAAGACATTGGTCGAAAAGTTGAGAAGACCCGAGTGAAAGCTTGTAACACGAAGTTTCAAGTCTAACAACTTAGGCTCCTAGATCGGATATGAAGAATAATTATGTGGGTAGATACCCAAGGAGAAGGTAAGAATGTAGGTAAAAGCAAAGCAGTCTGTTATTTTTATCACATACATACCTAAGCTAGGTAGGTCTCTAGTATCATACGAAGTAAATTTTGGTGTTTAGATGGGTTTAAAAATCACCTTTCGTTGGCTTGGGTACGTATATGCGTAACAAGATCTTATCGCGCAACGTTGGTTATCTTGTTTAATGATCATCTTGGATGACTTTTTTCTGTGTCGCTTCAAATGCCAGGGCTAGGTTACATTTCGATCTCCCCGTGACAAGCTTTCCTCGCTCGTACATGACATAAAGCTACCACACCCATCTTGCGATTGCGTTTACCGCGGTCCCCGCCTATCAATGTCCGCTGTGGTGTAGCTCTCCTAAAACCTGAATCCCCGATTAAGGGAGCTTCGAAGAATAAGCGCCCGACCTTCACCAATGTATTGTCTAGAATACCTCGTCTGATATCCGCGTGGCCGTCAACCAATAACTACTACATCCGTGCTTGGGTTGTTTTAACTCGTATTTGCTAATCATGGTCCTGTAGTTAAACATTTCCCAGTTATGAAGTTCAACCTAACCTAGTATATGGAGCCCTATCATATAACACTGCCATCTAATAACTTGTTTCAGGCTCGTCGTTCCTTTTATTAGCACGGGTTTATGCAAATATTAAAGACGCCGCAGATCGATCCCCCAGGTCCGCAATTCCTCCCGGTTCTGGGATGATTTCGCCGTTCGCAGGGGTTTTTTCCTAATCGTCTAACGGTAGTTAAAGACATCGAGCTAGCCTTTTGGGTTAGAGATAAGATGTTGGATCTGATCATGCCGAAGAATTTCGCGGCACATTACCCTACCAGCCTGCTTGCCCTGAAAAATACCCTCCGACATATCCTCAGGGACATTTCTTACCAGACCACCTGAAACCCTTACTTTTCTTCAACACAGGAGAGTACTCCCGAAACGAGAAGCCACTTACACTACTGTGTAAAATACTCTATATGAGCTCATCATGAATCTAGCCGAAGATGATATTCAAAGGTGGGGTGGTATAGTGAGTAACAACTAAGGCGATTTTGCGACATTGACTAAAATAACGGTAGTTTTAACCCGAATTAGACATTCAGATGCCCATTTACTGGCTGAACCGTTGACTCTAGTTAGGGCTATCGTCGTTATAGGCAAGTCAACGATAGGCGAAGGGCACGAGCAAATTTTAAGGTAAATCCTTCAATGGCAGGGCGTAAACCAACCAGCAACCTTTTTCTCGACGACGCTTATTGTTCGCATTCCCCATGCGCAGGTGACATATTATCCACCGGCATTGGGTTGTCAGAGATATAGCTTTCCGCATTTATAAACGCTTTTGCGCGTATTCAACCCCCATCCCCCTCACATCCCCAAGTCCTGAAAATTCGAGAGGGCAGAAGATGCTCGATTCAAAGTGTGCGTCTCGGTTTGGCCCGACAGGGATGGTAGTACGTCCTCTTAGCGAATTATTTCGATATGAACCCATCGGTAGTGTCCGCGTTCCCATGTTTTCCATTCTTCAATGCCTGCTATCACATATCGACATCGACGATTCTTCCCAGTTCATCGGTGTCACGAGTGGTCGCTTATTGATCAACTTTCTAAAGTGCTGGGTCTCCTCTGTCTCATAATTCTTTTTAACATGTCTGGGGATTTATGTATCAATAAAAGTCGTCAAGCACCATGCGGCTTGGGTGAGACAATCTCCGTGTAGTATCAACAGTGTTACATTCTATCAGGCCAGATTTACGACGTAATGGTTGCCCTCTCGAGCTCTGGCTCGAAGCTCGTGATCCTTACTACGTATAGAAGTGTATTTCCTTTCCCAAATATCCCTGTCGCGCAAAGCCCGTTAGCCGCGAATGTCGAAATCTCCGATTCCGTCAAAAACCAGGACGAACGAATGTTTATGGCCATCATCAGATCACCTTTTAGTCTTTAGATCCCGCCCCCATTCGTGCGCCTTTCGGAATCCGTAAGAGGCATCTGGAACCCCGTTTCGCAAGGGTTCTTTTTCTTTTGCCCATCAAACCCCTTTTGCAACACACACCTTTTTTTTTTTTTTTTTCGCAATACTTACAACAGGCGGTGACCACTTAAAACTGACAGGAAAGGACAGGACAGACATCCCAGATCGTTATCAGAATTCCCTAACCTACCTGTCAGAACGGCCAGTTACTCATTCCCCGATATAGAACTAGCGCAGACGCACCTGGCACCCATCACCTCATCCCCAACCCACCACTCAACCTCTGCCAGTGCCTTTTCCCCCACCCCTCCCTTTCTGATGCCCTGCAGCAGCAGTCGCGCGCGCGCGCGACGTTCATGCATCCCCAACTTTTCTGCGGCCTGCAGCAGCTCTGATGTGTATGTGTGTCGCAGAAACGCCATGCGTTAGTTGGACAAAGCTTTCCTGGGCAGCAGACCACAGTTAGTGTAGCATACGTAAGACGATGGCTGGGCTAGCTTTGCGAAGATCCCATTGCTCTATCGCTCTCTCTCTCTACCTAGGTACTTCGTAGGTAAGTAGGTATGTATATTAGTCAGGCGTATTCTCTCCCCCTCCCCCCCTTGCCCCCCAAATCTTGCCTATCTATCCGTCGGTCGCGCATGGTTTCGCGCGTGACGAGCACACGACATCGCTGGTTTCTTTTAGTGTTGGGTTCTCAATGGTCTCGAAGGTCCCGAATTGGAGGAACCCTTCTTGCCAAGTGCGATGTGATACGTGCTCGTAGCTGCGTTCCCTTGCTGTTCCCCTCCTCGATCATATGTACGGTATAGGAGAGGGCATAGCATAGAATAGCATAGCATAGCAGGCGCAGGGCAGGGCAGGGCAGGGCATGTGCTGCCGATGGGAGGTTCCGTTATCGAAAAGGCTACTTGATGGGCTACGTACGGTTGGCTGGTTGGTCGGTTGGTCGTATCCCATTCGCTTCTGATCCAGGATTTTACCCCAGTCTCGAATAGCCATCCATACCTACCGGGTTTTCCCCTCCCCAAAGGTCTAGCTAGTCCAAATGGCGGTAAGACAGACATAATAATACTCATATGGGGGTGGCATACCCGGAAGATGCGATCCGATTCTCGCTTGCCTCCGACACCTCTTGCATATTTGACGTGATTTGAGACCCGGATGTCTCTGCTGTCACACCTTGCCCTATTCCGGGCACATGATCCTGATAACGGTAGCGGCTGCGAGCTCGTGGCTTCGGTTCGGCCGGTCCGTGGATCACACTTTCCGCCCGGAGTATAGCCATAGTCCTATCAACGCACACGGGCGTCCATGCTAGGTGATTTTTGTTCTTTTTCTCCCACTATGCTCGTTCTTTTTGTGTCGACTGTGTCGTTATCTCTTGGCTTGATTGTAGTCTTTCGGAATATGTGATGGCGAGTGTGATTTCTAATATCTGAACTTGATTCTTTTGTCCGCTCCGTTCACATTATGAACCGACTCCGACAATGACCATTGGCACCGTAAATTTCTTTGAATGACTGACATTTCGATATGACATATGCCAGTTTTAATGGTTCGGCTAGTGCTATAACCTTTTATATAACCATCGATATGCAGTTGTAGTTGTGATAATAGGCAGGTATTTGGTCAAACGTGATGGAAAACCTCGAGACTATATGGTTAGACGCATCATTATAGTCGTAACTGAGAGGAATCGCATGCGGCGTCGGCTTTGTAATCTTCAGACATCGTTCCCTATTGATTTATAAACCTTGAGTCAGCACATACTCAACTGGGATGGGGGCCAAACACTAAACCTTGCCTAGGGACATTCTCGGAAGAAGCGATGATCTTGAGCAACATTATATATACTGTTATATTAAAGATTTTTGTTACTTCTCTTATAGTAGACAAGCTTAGAAAGCCTCCATTGCCGTCGGGAGAACATACCCCTGAATCCCCATTGCTGTTGCTACATCGTCGTGGTATTTGTACACATTCCATTGCTATCTGGCTTCTTTCGATTCGATCACTTCACGGCAATGTCTCGTGGCCTCATAGAACAGTTAACAATGTTGTCACTAATTCTAGACAAGGTAGTGTAATACTCATCCATATTTAGCCAATGGGCACTCCGGTTGTGCCTCCTCCGAGTTGGCAATAGTTGTCTTCTCAGTGACAGAGTGTTGGGTCATAGACCCAACTTGGTCTTGTTGGCACAATCAATTATATTCGAGGGATTCGTGAAAAGCGATTGCGACTGTTCGAAACTACCCATCCAGTCTCTCTAGCCTTGAAATCGGGATCCGATCTAAGTTGTGGCGCGACTTGAAGTCTGCTGAATTTGAATTGGGGTTTCTTCTTCAATAGGGAAGATCTTCTTTATTTGTTATGGATTGGATATCTCTAGTCTGCGACATTGGTTAGCACGCGCTGTCTGAAGTTGTCCATTGAAAGTAGAGGCTTTCTTACAATGTTTATGGCAGCCCTAAACAAGCATTAGCTAGAACACGACAATGATAACTAGGTTTATCATTGCTAGTTATTTCTCCAGCAAGTTAGTAAGAATGGATTAGAGAAGGAACGATAGGGAAATAGCTGGCAGAGTAACCCCCAGAATACAATCCGAATTGAAAGCGGTCAGTAGAGCTTCGCTTTCCCAATTAGTCAAAAGAGCATAATAAAAGTTTTCCTGTTGGGACCAAGCGAGGAATTAAATGTACACTGGGCGAAACAAATCCAATGCTGGTTTCAGTAATTACAATTGCGAGAAACCCATTGAGTAAATACATGGGAAAGGGAGAACAACTATAGGCCATACAGCAATTACCTAGCACGCCAAATCCCCTACACTATCATCTTGCAGTTCGTTAAGTTTTTTATCCATACAAGCAAATCTCCGTGCTACTTCTCTTAACTGGGCTTTCAATTTGATGTACGTATCCGAAAATACTGGAGGAAGTCCGTATGTTAAGGGAGGCTACTCGAATGTTGTTTCGTTGAGCCACCCTACGCCGTCTACTCCATTGCTTACTTACTTACAATTGATCCTTCATAGATATTTTGAGGACACCTTCACCTTACCTACCTACCTACCCATGGCAAGCTACGATAGACAGACCTTCAGTAGGTACTATACTCTAGATATATCGCCACCCTCTCTCGCCAGCCAAGACGAATCATATAAAGCAGGATATATGGTAGGGCGTATGGGAGATGCAAGAAATATATAGATATTCCTATAACTTATTCATGGGTTACTTCCCCTCTACTTCATTAGAATACTACTATACCCCCCATCGCTGCCGTTTTTCTAGTTCGCGTGAATAATAGCAACGGTATGGATGTACTACCTTAGGCTCTGTGGTTTAACAAACCAACTTAATGTATACGTGACCTACCGTACACTGCGTATCAAGTACTGTGTGCTGAGTATTGATTGGGTATTCTCCTATTTAAGCGTGGGCACTTGCCGCTTTCCTCGAATTAGCTCGTTGACTTTTACTATTCACATAAATATGGTACACCCAAGGAATAGCTTCCTTAACGACGATATTGTTCTCTCTCGTCTGGCTGAGAATAAACTCGTGTATATGCCGTATAATATATCTCTTCGCCCATTTATTATACTTCCACTTTTACTTAACCCAGACTAACGGAACACTGGTTTTACATCGTCTAGCAAATGCTACAATACGACAGTGCGTCGTTTTGACTTCTATAATACTTTAAATGGTAGCATTTTTAAATTATGTTCCGTAGTGTCCTTACGTAGGACCCGCTCCCCAACCCGGACACTATTGCACCTGGCCCGTCGAGTACACGGAGCAACATATTCACCTCTTGCCTGGGTCATAGGTGCGTACACCTTCCTAACTTACTCGACTTAGTCCACTGGGTTTTAATTTAGTCATTCCATTCCATTAGGTACCTACCCTTTGGATTTTCCTTCTCCATACCAGTTCTTCACCCAATTCTTCCCGCACATTTCCCCCACAGCCTACTTCAATATTGCTATTACTCATATCTTTTCTATCAGAATAACACCTCTACCTACGAGCCCTTTTCAGTCGGCGGAAAGGCAAGTCACCCGAGCTTTCCTTCTGTTAGTATCACTGATTGTATAAACTGAGCGTGTTCCCCTCCACTACACCACCCCTCCCCAATCCTGCCACCCACGAAAAAAAAAAAAAACATCACCCTCGATCTCGATATATCACCGTTGGATGTTTAACCAAAAGTACCATTACCATCAATCGTACGCCGCTTTTACTGATGGTGGTATACCGTCTACAGTTTGTGGTGATAAACATCAACTGTTGGCAAACCTTTTCCTCATACACTATTACATCATACACGCAAACAATCCTCCACCATCAATTTAACGACATCTACTAATAACTCATATATATAGAATTGTCATTGATATTAGCATCGATCACCTGACCGCTCACTTGGTAAGTAATTTCCCACTGACCTCAGAGAGATGCTGTGATATAAGGTACCCTTTCAAACTCTATTGGCTCGCATGGACGTTTATTTGAACTACTATTTCTCACAACGTCCAAGCCCTCCTGACTTTTCAGCATTGACCTTTCCTAAATATTCCTGCTTATACTCGAAGCTATTCCTAGTACTAAACATATTCAGTGGCCCTACCAAATCCTCTTTGACCTTGAATTTTATTTTTCTAAAACCACTGCTTGAAACTAACAGACATGTCTAGGTGTTAACGTTCCCACAAAGAAACTTACTCGGACGGTCCATTAGCTTTCAGTTAAGTATGTTGTTGTTCCCCATTTTCCCCCCTCGCCGTTTTCCCATCTCTTCTATTGCCATCTTTACTTGAGTTCTCCGACGAATGTCAACATCATCGACCTTTACTATATTGGGCACCGTTTGACAAGCACTATCTCCGACCCTGCCTTCGTTTCATTGCAAGTCGAAGAGCACTCTTGTTATTATTCACTATTATTTGCTCATCCCCTTTTGGGACAGATTCTATCAATACTATATATCATAACAATCTACGACAGACTGTACGCTAATCCGAGGATCAGGAAGGGCTGAGTTCGGTGGTTGAAGCTGCTTCGACCTGAACTAGAGATCAGTGTTTATCATAGTGAGTCTTGAGATTTTATTAATATTTACCTCTATTGCAGCTAGCATTGACTGCTAAATCCTACTTCCAACTTATCAATTCCTACTTGCTTTTCCATGGGACTTAATGGGGCTGGGCTAACTACATCCAGAGGCATTGACTCCTAAAAGCTTTTTTCATCATCACGATGGACTACATCCAGGACATTCGCCGTTCTGGCACTCTACCCTATCCTAATCTTATCGAGAGTTACGCAAAAACAAACCAGGAACGTTACTTCCTTGAGCCTGAGGAACCCTCTGAGAAAGCTGGTGCTGGTACGCAGTACCTGACTGCTAAAGATGGCGCGCTTGAGAAATCGATCAAGTTTCGCTTTGGAAATTTCGGTTCCATCTCTCACGTGTACCAAAAGGATAGGGCTGGGAAAGGATTCCACTTCATGATGTTCTATCGCCGTGACCGTGGCAATATTGATCATGGACTCGCTCGATCCAACGAAGATATCTACGAGTGTGCCAAGATGAACATTTTACGTCACCCTCGAAGCTACGACTTTAACAATCCGTCGTACACTACTCAGCAACAGGCTATCTCCGTTCCCATAGTCAAGACTCTGCTGCGTCTGAACAATTACCCATCAATTCCGGACACGGTTATGAGTGTAAGCAGGATTATTAACTACGATATTGTATTAACTGACTTATTTATAGGCACCTTTGTTGCCGCGATACGGCCCTATCTCTGATGGAACTCAGGAAAGCCCTAAGCCAGGACAGTTCTCTAAGCCCAAACATAAGCAACCTGCAGCTCTTACCGCCGTGTTTGAGCTCCCGGAACTTTGTATGGCGATCATGCAGGAGCTTGGCCACCGCTGGGGAGATTTGGCCAATCTTAGCCGCACATGCCAAACCATGATGTATGCCATCAATGGTGTTTCGGTAAGCTACCCCAGATAGAGTGAGTGAGTGTCGCTAAAACTAATGCTTGTGTAGACCCGTGTAGACATCACCAGCAGTAACTTCCTAAATCTGTATTTCAGCGACTCTCAGATCGATGCGGCCAACGCCGGAGCAACTCCTGAAGAGCTACTCGGGGGTAAATTTATGAAGCCCCCCTCACCGCAATTCCTGGTCATCTCAAATGTCCGACCCCCTTACCATACCCCAAAGGGCGGGGAGGATAAGCCAGACGAATTCGGATTTCCTGCTCGTCCGAAGGGGAAGTACTTACAGCTCCCTGCAGAAAGGCGTGTAATTAATATTTACCGACTTCGTAAGTCTGTCCTTGGATTTAAGATGAGTTTCATAGCTAACATGTGTTCAGTACAAACAATCGATGTCCGCGGCCATCAGATTAAAATGCTTCACCTGCATGCCGTACCCTATTTCGACGTCCCCCTTCTAAAGAAATGTCTCCAGCGGCTACCCAACTTGGAGACGCTTGGAGTTTACAATTGTGAACTCCTGCATTTCGGCGAGACCATCCCGTTCCTGGAGGCTATAATTGAGCACAATAACACGCCTGGCAACAAATTTGTTCGTCCTGACTTCTCGCCTGTCTACTACCCCGGGTTGCCCGTAGGATGGAAAGGACGGACGGGAGAGTACGGCGTCATACCGTCGGACCATGGGTTGATTGAGACTCGCAGAGCTATCGTAGCCGTGCTGCGTAAGGTTGTCTTTCTTGCCTTATCGAATGACATAGATTGGTTTACGCCCGGTACTGCCATGAGACAGTATCTAGAACGTATCCCCTTCGCCCTCGGCTCGCTGCGCTATATCCTTGAGGCCTGCTACAACATCTACTACCACGAGCAAGGCCTCTACTACCCGTTCCTCGAAGATATTATAAAGCGAAACATACCTTTTGATAACAATGCGCCTCGACATGAGGAAATGAGCCGCACCGTCTGGAATGATCTTATCCTAGCGGTGGAGGGCACGCCCATGGAGCGGGATGAGCTGTTGGCCTTGACCACGAGCGGACAGTACTTTGGGCTCGTACATTGCGCCTTTTGCTCAACTTCCTTACCTGCGTATTTCTTCACACAGGAGTCGATAAATCGCCAGGCCGATCAAGTACAATGCTGCGGCTGCCAACTAGTTATGCAACTAGACTACCAGGTCGACAACTTCTTCCAGGAGAAGCAGGGCGTTATGCGCATACTATTCGATGATGAACAAATCACAGATATCGACAGCTTCCTCAACGCCAAAAGGATTGCCACGGATGATGAGCTCCGCGATCCTACATTCGACTTCTGGCTCGTATCAGTCAAGTCAAAGGAGGAAGTACTAGCAGCAAGGCCCGGCGATGACGAATCTTTCATCCTAGACTGGCGACCGGGCCCCACTCACGACGAAGAGGCAAAGCAGGTGTGGGTGTGGAAGGAGCGCGTCATGAAGGCGATGCGATACGCAAAGCGCAGCATTGACGGGGGATTCGAAGACTCCGAGAAGCAAATCGCCGCCTGCGAGAGGGAGATCGACAGGTTGAACGACATATACTACTACGGAAACCTCCGCCATGCTGCCGCCAGGAGCAAGAACCGCGACATGGTGGATAAGATCGTGCGCTGGATCGCGCAGGAGCAGGCCCGGTGTGGCTTGGCGCAGATGATTGGGAGACACGGCAGGACACGAGCTGCCAACTGGGAAGAAGAGATCAAGAAGTACCGAGAGATGGTCCAGATCAAAGCCGGGCTGATTGAGAACCACGGTCCTCGCCATGTGTGGGAGACTCGTGGCGGTGTCTTCTAAGTCCGCTCTTATTACCTCGTCCCTCCTTGCTTCTCCATGGTTCCAAGAACCCTTCTTTTCCACCTCTATTTGCGACGACCATGGAATCATCTGATATTGGTTCCTTCAACATGGGCATGAAAATTGGCACGATGCCTATTCATGCATTCTTACGCCGTTCGACTTTCCACATATGGCAGTTTGCCCGCGTCTAATATACGAACGCTTTCACCGTTTCTTTCCCTGCAGAAAGCAGTCTGCGTCTTCATTACAAACCGCGCGATTCAATTAAAAAAAGATCCAAGATCCAAAATCCAAAATCCAAAATCCAAAAAAAAAAGAAGCTAGGCTGATTCCACACCACTATACACGTTTCCCGACTTTCCACAGCTGCTTTATACACGGATCGGATACGCTACTTCTCTCCCCTCTGGGAGACCGGAATTCTACGACTGAGATTAGATTGAGTACTGCCATCCGGTGTTTTCAGCGATACGAACTAGACAACTACGATTACGATATGGGTCCGCCTACCGGATGAACCCAGATATTACAGCGCGAGCGCATAGCGTATAGCATGAGTTTTCAGAGAGTCCTAATACAGAACTAGGACGGGGCGCGAGAGACAGGGAGATTCTTACAATATCCCAAACCATCTGAACGGTGGATATACCGACGACAAGTTTCGGCATATGCGATGTGTTTATTTCCTGTACCATTTCCGCGATGATTTCTTCTACGAAAGTTAGCTATGTTTCCGATAGTAAATTGACCGCCGCGAGGCCACTACAAACACCAGGAGTACCTGCCTTCATAAGTGATAATATGTTTTTTTTTTTTTTTTGTAAAGTTGACTAGAAAGTAATGGCTCGGGCTGTAGTGTTTGGGGCAATCCAGCAACGATAAGTCACCACCCCTCTAAACGGTAGCTTTCGTAGATGCGGAAATGCGGAGGTGGAGGTTGCTATAATAGGAAATAAATACTTGATCGGTGCCGTGCCGATTGGACCCACTCCGGTTCGGAGGAGTTTGGAGACGGAGGTAGGCTGCGAAGTTGGGGGTAGCCACGTACCTTTTATATATAGGCAGGGGGGTATTTATGGGGGCCCTCGGGAAGTTGCGATAGTATAATAGGTGCCTTACATTAGAGGCCATTTACAGGTACGCAATATACATGGACGACGTAATGTGTTACATGCAAGTTAGAAATCTCATGTCTGATTCTTTCTACGTAATACATCATCCTAAGAGCATCACTGGAATGCGGGCTTTTTAAATTGCTACGAACTTGGAGTGATTCTGCTGCAGCAGTATCGATATCACCTTCAAAATGGATTACAAGAACTCGTTGATGTATTTACGCAGGCTCTTTGTTTTGAGATCTGCTATTGTCAAATTATATAACCATTCACTGCTGATGGATGTACGAATTTTATTGTTATATGCAAGGGGTATCATTTCTATTTCTATATGTTGTATAGTGGAGTGGACATCACTGTTTCCTAGCAGCTTGACGTATCGAGACAACATTTCTCAAGGTTCCAAAACTGAGGACATCACCAATCCTCCGCGCCCCAGAGAGCAGCATGATTAATCTATCAACACCGCAGCCCCAGCCGCCTGTGGGCGGTAGCCCATGCTGCAAGGCTTGAACGTAACTCTCGTCTATTTCAGCGGGACCCTCGTTCTCTCTTGTGGACATTGACTTTTGTGTCTCAAGTTGTAGCTCAAACTTACGTTTCTGCTCGAACGGATCGTTTTCTTCCTCGTACATGTTAGCAATCTCACGGCCTTGTATGAATAATTCGGCGCGCGCGGATACGAGCTGGCCGGTCTTGGGACAAGTAAAGGACTTAGAGAGAGGTGCCATGCAAGCAGGATGGTGGGTGATGAAAATAGGCTCATGATGAGAAAGTGGCTCCAGATATTTGCCAGCAAGCTCATCCAGGAGCTCTACCAGTGCCAATGGTGGCCCTTGGGGAAGGTCTATTCTATCCTTTAAGAGGTCCATGAGCTTAGGAAGCGCATCACTCTCCGAGAGATCTGGGAATTGGATCTTGAGGATCTGTTCCAATGTTGGAATAAACTCAACCTGTGTCCACTTTTTCTCAGGCAATTGTATTTTCAACTTCTCAAGGGATCCAAGATTAGTCTGCGCAAGGTGTTCGACATGCTTGACAAGACGAGTGATCAGGTCTTCAGTCATCGAAATCAAATCGTCTAGGTTAGAGTAAGCGGAATAGAACTCGCACATTGTGAACTCTGGGTTATGAGTGGTATCGATACCCTCGTTGCGGAAGCATTGGCCAATCTCGAACACCTTATCATTTCCACCAACGACTAGGCGTTTAAGCCACAACTCAGGGGCGATTCGCATGGAAAGCTCTTTTTGAGCGAACTCCGTCGCTGAGGTCAGAAATGGACGGGCTGCTGCCCCATCAGCGTAATCCGCCAAGACGGGAGTTTGTACTTCCAAAAAGTCTTTCTCGTGGAAGAAATCTCGCATGCTCTTAATGATGCTAGAGCGGAGGCGAAAGACGTCCGATGTACGTATATTAGCGAGCAGATCTAGATGTTTATTCAAGACCATGGTCTCCTGATTGACCAACTTCTCGGGAAGCGGTGCTACACCAGGAGTAAGCAGTGTAGGGAGCTCCCTTGCCTTTAATGTTAGTTCGCCGGCTGGTGTTCGCATTGCCACGCCTTTGACGGAGATGATATCACCACGAAGGAGCGGATAGACGGTATTCTTGAACTGCTGAGGTTCGGGTTTCGGATCTGAAAAATGACTCAGACAAACCATGATTTGGACTCGTTGATATCCACCCATGATGGTGAGAAAGACTAGCTTCGACCCAGACCTCCTTACTGACATAATTCGACCCTCCAGAACAACTTCCTCAGAGACATTTACATCTTGGGTTATGTTTTGGTACCTTTCCTGAAAGCTAGGAATGCTTATTCGGTTAGGTCGGGAGCCAAGCCTTGGGTAATGAAGTGCATTATATTCCTTTAACTTTTGAACCCGGAGATTAACATTACTTTGGCGACTGACTGAGGCTGCCGCATCACGAATCTGTGTGCGAAAGCTGTCCGTTGCGGATCTTTCGGGTGCTGAACTATGTATACATCTGCTCCGTGATACATTGCGTAGTTTGGGGCTGTGCGAGCTCTTACACCTTGCCGGATCACGAGAACTGATAGAAAAGAACCGTGCATAGACAGACGCCCGGGGTGATGGTATTTGGGATAGATATGGGCGCAGGAACTTCAAGTACTGGCCGTTATCCATTTTGGGACTGGAAATTATTAGTTATATTCATAATCTTGTATGCAGATGTAGATGTAGAATTGATAAAAAAAGACTATAAATAAAATTCAGATAGGCTGGCTAATTGAGATCAAGCACCACAGAATGGTGTCAGTCGCAACGGTTCTTAAAAGCAATATCATCACAATGTAATTTTCAAGGAATAACTAGGGGAAATTCATATCTGTACTTACATTTAAAAAGGCCTGCTTCGCTACTGCAAGCCTCCTCCAAAACCCCAACAGCCAATACCTTCTTTCTTTTATTGAGTTTTTAAATGCGTGCGTTGCAATGAAAAAAAAATACATAAACTTTTGAACTTTTTGTTAGCTTTTTTGCCGGGGTTCTTCCGAATATTGCTGTTAATCCGGATGCCGCCTTCTAAATTTGATGATTGGGTTGGTTACCTAAGCTTGATATCGATATCTTTTATCTTTTATCGAAATACTTGAAGCTTCTTTTAAGTCAACTTTATTCAAGATTTCTGCGTGACGGAAATAAAAGCTAGCAAACCAAGAAGCTACACATAAACAGTCTTGCATCAGCCGTCCAAGATGTCTTTCCTCGGCTTCGGTAGACCCCAACCCACTTCGGAGGAGAAGATCTCAGCTGTCCAAGCTGAGATGAAGCTCTTAACCCAGATGCACGATCGGTAAGATGATAAACCTGAGTGTCCAAGCGTGAACACTTGGACGGCAATTCAGTCTTCCTTTTAAGAACTAGCCAATATCTAACACTGTTTTATAGTCTCACAAAGGCGTGTGCGAAGAAGTGCGTGCCCAATGATTACCGAGAATCCGAGCTCAACAAGGGCGAAAGCGTCTGCCTCGACCGATGCGCTGCGAAGTTCTTCGACGTTCACATGAAGGTTTCAGAACTATTGCAGCAGGAGATGCAAAGCAAAGGTGTCGGCGGTGGCGGATTCGGCTTCGGTGGTTAATGCGAAGCAAGAGCGCTTTATGATTCTATACCTACATGCGATGAAGCTACAGCGGGCTATTGTAACGATTGTACGATATGGATACCGGGAGGTTAGGATGACCTAATGATGTAGTATATCCATGTGCTCGTTACGGATTTTAGGACATTCAGCTAGTCTGTCAAACTCGCTAGAGCTACACTACGGATAGTTTGGTCACAATGGGTTGGGCCTAAAAAATGAATATTCTCCTCACCAGCTTCTTCGTGCACCACAGCCCTAAAAGGGGCGAGGCTTTATCAATCAGGCTCTAAGAAAACATAAAGCAGGGTATCGAGGGGCGCGTATGGGCTTATTATACTAAGCATGTGCTTTAGCAAGATCGAAGCGCCAAGGATGACGTTACGATATAATACCCCTATCTAAACATATATCACGGCTAGGGATAGCTTGGTAGGGCATGACTGCTCTGCTCACGGCTTATCGACATCCCCTGTGGCAGGAAAGCCTTGCCAATACCTATGCTATGCTTGTTCTTGCCTAGGCAGTTTTGCTCCAGGCTTGACACATGTATTGTGGATTAGATATAGTAACTAATTTTCG